>JBAJHW010000016.1:7078833-7487837 GCA_037013535.1 Intellagama lesueurii | reverse complement strand
CTATTACATGTATTTGACTCCACCTTCAAGACTGGCTGGTGTGTGGGATGAGTTGTCAGCAGATTTTTTAAAAAGTAAAAATTACGTTGCTAGTCCTCACTAGAATACACATTTGGAAGAACTGCTGAATAAGAAGTCAGCATTTATATAAATCAAATTGATTCACTGGTGCTGTTATAGTAAGGACTAGAAAGTCTATTTAGCCCCCTGTGTCTGAACTGTGTTATCTCACTCCCCCCGACTCCCTCTTCCCCTTGTTTATAATGTAGAACTGTAATATTTAATGAGTTACAATAACATACTTGATACTAACATTTATTTTTTAAAAATAAACAAGCACAATCTGAGAAGAAGCGTTCACTATTTTTTCATGCAGTTAAGACGGTGCAGAGTGTGACACGTTTCTGCATCATCTAAAAGCAAAAGGGAAGTACGATCCTTTCTTTAGAAATCTTAAATTATGTCCAGTATTGTGACTTACTGAACGGAAGGGTCCTTTATGTGAGTGAAAATCCCCTTTTGTGAATCAAAGCTCCTTCCACAAACAGTGTGACATTATTGGACAAATATAACCCTTATGCAAATTTTATGCATACTCAGTTTTTAAGCAATAAACCGGTTGGCTCAAACCTGTGGGATTAAAGGATTACAATGTATTTGGTCGAATTGCAGCTGTTAATTCAGAGAGTTGTGCAGTTTTTACTGGAGTGAGAACAGAAAGTTCAGGAAACTCTATGGCCCAAGCATAGGGAGGGAGATGAAATTTTATTCTTATTGACAGAAGTCTTATAAGTGGTGGCTTGTTTTCCAGACAGCTTTAAGACAACCATCAATGGTCTTTTTTTTTTTTTTTTGTGGTAAAAAGTCCAAAGCAGAAAGGTACTATTTTACATGGTGGCTTTATGGGCAAATCAATAAGAACTGGGCATCAGTGGTCAATAAATAATAGACAAAGTGGTGTAATGTCATCATAACTTCCCATGTTTGTGTTTATCTTATGTTTGTATTTTATTTTTTAAGCTGTTCCCAAAATTGAATTGAATTACATGGGAAAGTTGTTATGTTTGTGGAATATACCTCCCAGATCTTGCCAGCCAGTAAAGCTACCGGCTGGACTGGGGAAAGGAGCATTCTGGGAATTGTATTCCAAGGAAAAAGTATTTTTTTTCCAGGTTCTAGTATTAACAGAGGCAGCTGCACCTTAATAGCAAGTGGGCAGTATCTTGGCATGGATTCCAGTGGCACTATATTGAAAGGGGGAAATCAGGGCTAGAAGGCAGGAGGAAGCATCTTACACCCCCACCCCTCACCCCTGGTCTTCCTTTGACCAACCAACCTGAGATCAAGTTAGTGGGATCATGTTCAAAGAATAAGGGCCTGGACTCAGGTTACTGTTTGACTTCCAGCTCTTCCCCTCCTCCTGCCCCCGGCCCCTTTTGCCAGCCGGTTTGTGTAATGTCTGTCTGAAACAGTTGAGTAAGGGCATTGAAATAGCAGACAGGGTATCAAGTGTTAGAAAAGTCTGGGTTAAGGATAACAGAGACTCCAGTATGCTGACGGGTTCAGGAGGAGTGACCGGCTTCAGTTACAGGTTAGCTGCTCTGGAAGCCAGGAGAGGGTCCCGTTTTGAAGAAAGAGAGCCCTCACCCTCGCTCTCTCGCTCTATCCTAGAAGACCTTGTTTCTGTCTGTGGTTTATGAATGCCATGCACACGCATAGCTTTGGAAGGTGTCAGACCTACTTCCTATTCTGGTTGCTGTCTGAATTCTTTTCTTCTTGCTCTCCGTTCAGTGAAATTGCAGCACACAGACTGTCACACCATCTCATGGTGTTGTCAACGGTCTCAGGCCCGCCTGTGCCCCATTGCAAAATTTCAAATTTCAAGCCGCCTTGATCACATCCTGTGGAGTCTGCATGTGGGTTTTAACTTCGCAAAAAGCCGCAAATATTGAGTTGGACATCTGGAAAAAGAGTGTGTTGGGGGGAAGATACCATGTTGTAACGGTATCGTTGTCTCCGTATCCCAGGCTGTAGTCATTCCTCCTGTCCCAGTGTGATTTTACGAGGCACAGTAGTCCTTTCGTTGATGGTGCCTTTTGCTATGTGAGACTGTGTTCAGCTAGTATTACTTGCTCTGGCTGGCAGCAGTTCTCCAGTGCCTTGAACAGAGAAGGGTCTTTTCCCCTCCCAATCATGTGCTATTTTCAGTTGGAGATTCTGGGCATTGAATCTGGGACCTTCTGCCTGCAAAAATTTGACCCCTTTACCAGTAGAAGAAGCAAGAATGAAAATCTCTTTTGTCCCAATATTGGGCTATGTGGACTTTTAAAGTGTCTTGGTGAAGATCCATCCACACCCCTCCCCCAAAATCCGAGGATTTTGATTTTTTTTCTTTTTTACAGGGGTAAAAAAAATATCTCTTGGTAGATAATAAGTGCTTGTTTTAATTTTCTGTCCCTGTATGTACATGATGACAATATTTGGAAACTTTTTTACAACCTGAAAAACAATGAGATTTTCTTTTGAAGGAAGTGAGAAGTATTACGTTATTATCTTAGTTTGTACCAGACTTTTCACTTTCACACATGGAATTGTTTTAAAAGCACCTCTGCATTTTCACTTCCTTATCTGGTTAATGATTTTTCTGTTTGCGATAAATGTATCCATTATGCGTATTAACTCTGTTCACTCAGCTTGGGTCTTAGTCACCAAATTCTATGCAGGGCTTATGACTGAGTCTGTCTCACTGTGGTTGAACCACACCATGTGAGATTTGAACTTTCCCACTTCCATTGCATAAGTCACTCAAAGAGAACAGCTTGGATCTTTGCCCAATGTCTGTTGGGTTGCCCTGGGTGGAATGGTTACAGATGAGGCCACTCCACTGAGATACTGGCAGAAGAGAATGTTTTGAGGGTACGGATGATGGCTGCCTCACCCTCACTCAAGCCTCGACATCAGAGTGGAAGTGTGAAGATGTGCGTTTCTAAACTACAACTCCCAAAATGCCCATGCTGGAGAAATTCCGGGCGTTGTAGTCCAAAACCAGGAATCTGTGTACTTCGGCACCAGAGTGTTGAGATGTTCCTTGAGGTTCTAATTTCTAATTAAATTTTTTTTAAAGCAGTTTATCTGCATTTGTTGCATGCCAGTTTTAAGCAGTATAGGTTGAGGACTTTTTCTGGAAGAAACTGCCTCTTACACAAGAGAGGAGAAGGGAGTGCATGGCTTGTAAAGTTAAGCCTGTGGCTTCCTTTAGGGAGTCAGTCCATCTCGTGTTTGGTTTTCCTCTTTTCCTGCTGCCTTCCACCTTTCCCAGCATGATTGCCTTTTCCAGAGAATCCTACCTTCTTATGATGTGCGCAAAGTAGGACAGCTTCAGCTCCACCGTCTTTGCCTCCAGAGATAGTTCAGACTTGATTTGATGTAGGAGCCCGCTTGTTCGTCTTTGGTTCTGTGAATTTTAACAGAGGACCTGCAAGGGGGATATCAGTTGCCATTTGGAAAGGTTGCAATGAAATAGTTTGTTCACCTCTTTCCTCTCCATTTCTTTGTTTGTGTGTCTTCTACTTGTCCTCCTTACTTCCAGTCTCTCCTCCTCAACCCTGCTGGATTTTGCCTTGCTGGGTCCCAGGACTCCCCTTTTGCTGAATGAGCTACTTGCTTTGCCTGCCAGTTATAGTTGCGTGACTCGAGTTTTAGGACTGACTGACCTTGTTTCTTTTAACCTTTGGGGGGTATGGCATCCCAAGGCTATATAGCCTTGACATGGCAAAGTCTGGAAAACGGAAACACTCAGAAGTCAGGGAATGAAGAGCCAAGATAGTAGACGTAAGACGTCATTGCTCTTTACCGGGCTAAAGCAGTTCCTTTTCTCCAGCTTAGAAGGGGTGTGTGTGTGTGGCATTTGCGCCATGAGCTCAGCTTTGGAATTTAGCAGTGCTGTCATTTTATGCTTTGTGCAATATTGGCAGCCGTTTCCTCTTGATGAGTGATGGATTTCTTATATGTATATGTGTGCATTTAAAATCAAGTTTCTAGTCCTCAGTGCAGCTGAGTTAAGAAAAGCTTGTCAGTGGGAAGGCGGTAGATAGAACAGACTGAGAAAGCAGTGTGAAAGGAAGTGCCTCCCTTGATGGAGACATCAGGGCTCTGTCTCCTGTTGCATTTTCTTGCAGAAGGCTTCTGCTATCTCTGACAGCTCCATATTATTTGCCTCGCTTGAACCTTTAACGCTACTGTAGAGCCAGAGTGAATAGAATTAGGATGATGGGAAGAGGCCGGAGTAAATGGTAACCTCTTTATCAGCTTAGTGCCGTCTTTCCCAACCTGGGGGTCGTGAATCCCCAAGGGGGTCGCAAAGTGTTTTCTGGGTGGGTGTGTGTATGTCCTGGGCTGCATTTTATGTGTTGTAGCCCTTACTTAATCATCTCTGCCTTGACCTTTTGGAGTGGGATATTAAAGTTAGCGTGTCTGTGTATGTATGAGAGATCAGCCCTTTGAAAGAGAATGAAGCCTGCCTTTTCTGAGAAGGGATGAGTTTACCCCCATTTCAAAATTTTAATTAATTAATTAATTTAGAGTGGTGTTCCTTTGCCTCATGCTCTGGAGTACACATACACTGGCTTCCTTGGGGATGTGTGTGTGCAGTGGGATCCCTCTGGCTTGAGAATGAGGAAATCAGTTTATGGTGGTGGTGATGATGATGGACAGGGTTGATGAAAGTACATGCCAGGGTGGGGTGGGGTGAGGGGCGTAGTAGGAGATGGACCGCTGTTCTGTGATGTGGTGGGTCCTGCTTCTATGGAAATGCTTGCAAAGGCTATTCCTCAGAACATGAAACAAAACATTGTTGATCCTGTTGCAGGAAGGGTTATTAATATACAAGAGCGGGTCTCTTTCCTTTCCCTTGGGAAGCTCTGTCTACGGCTTTACGGTTCCTCTTTGTTTTTACCTGCAGTCTTGCTTTTCCTAGGGAAAGGGTTGTTGACTCGATGTGTTAACCCGAACCATTTATGCTTTGAGTTGAATGGTATGCAAATGCAGTCAATTAAGCAAGGGGTTTTTAATTAGCTGTTAAAGTTCATGTGCAAAGTGTCTTGCCTTAATTACTTGACAGTTTTGTTGTAAATTTGCGAAACTCCCCCCCCAACATTCACTCAGCTATCAAAACTGTGAGATATATATATATATATAGTAACATTGTTAAGTCCCATGAGTATCAGTTTGTGCATTTGACCCTTTTGCTTCTGTTTCTCATTCATAAATCTCTTTCACAAACTGTGCAGAAGAGGTAAATTGTGCCTCTTAATTGCCTCTAATTAAAATATTGTTTTCATTTTCCTTTTTAGAATTAATGGAGAGCTTTGGTGTATCTGGGATTTTTTTCTTCTTTCTTTGTTACTATTCAGAGGTCTGCCTCGATATGCAATATCTCACTCTGCCATAGTCTGACTGGTTTACCATAATATTTAGATAAATTTGTGGTGGTATAGATGTTGATATGTTCCATCACGGCCTCTCCCAATTTGAAGAGGCCCTTGTCCAGCAGGCTGAGGCAAAGAGGCAGTCACGAAAGCAGCAAAATCAGGGAGCTGGACAGGGGACAGATTGTATTTGTCTTCAGTGTGGAAGGGATTGTCACTCTCAAATTGGCCTTCTCAGCCACACTAGACGCTATTCCAAGTCCTCCATACAGAGCACGTTACCATAGTCTTTCGAGACTGAAGGATGCCTAATACAATAAAAATGTTCCATCAAATTGGAACTGACTTACAGAGACCCTAATAGGGCTTTCAAGGTAAGTGAGATATTTAAGGAGTGGTTTTACCAGTTCCCCAATGAGTTTCCATAGCTGAGTGGGGATTTGAACCCAGGCCTCTTGAATCCTACTCTATCACCAGACAAGACTGAGTGTTTCTAGTAGTACCAATTAGATGACTCATGGAGCAATGGTTGAACTGCAGTACTGCAGTCAAGACTCTGTTCATGACCTGAGTTCTATCTTGATGGGTTCAGGTAGCTGGCTTAAGGTTGACTCAGACTTCCATCCTTCGTTAAACTTCCCAAGAGTGCTTTAAGCCTTATGGGATAGTATAAGTTTTTTTTTTTTTTTTTTTGCTTTTAGAGTTGGAAAAGCAGTTATAAAGTCTACTCCAACCGTACAATAAAAAAACTTCCATCAGATGTTTACCCATCTTTTTCTTAAACATTTCCTAAGAGAGAAAGTCTTTTCCTTCTTCATTCAATCAATCTTTTATTAGTCACAGACCCAACAAATTGCATTAAAAAAGAAAAAAAAATCAAAAGCAGTTTAAAATTGCATGGACGCAACTGAAAATAACAAATATTACAAAACAGAGGCAAGAATGGTCTTACGTATTTTTTTTGTCCATAAACAAGAAACTTGGCCACTAGTTCTGTATTGGACTTGTTCGTATCAACTTAAAAAAAATTTAAAAATTCGGATAGCAGTCCAAGATCCTGCCTGGAAATTCTCTTGTTTTCCTTCTTCCTTTATGGAGCTTTTTGTTCAGGAGCAGTTCCTTAGCTGATGGCCCCTTTGCCAGATGGCCTGAAAAGCAACTTAAATCGTGCAAAATGATACAACGTGATGACAAATACCAACAACAAGAAACAGCAGACTAACACACACAGAGAAACAGGAAATGCAAACAACAATTAAAAAACACACATAAAGACAGAAAACATGCACTTTAAAAGCAAGTCTTGCTCCATTGACGGCTTGAGAGGAGCACCTTGCGTTTTTCCAGGACCGTACGAGAAGCTCAGAAATGAGCACCATGGGAATTTATTTGGGGGAGGATGTCCCATGATGGAGGTGCTGCCCCACAGAAACCATCTCCCATACCATTCTGCTTAACCACAAGAAGGGGTGCGCCGGATGAAAGATCTCAGGAGGAAATCTTGATGCGTAGATTTGTGTGTGTGGGAAGGTTGTCTCTGGCTTAGGTAGGTGTCAGTGCCTTTGAACCAATCCTGAAAATTTCCGTGGCTCTGCCTCAAAAGCAACAATTCTCAGCCCATCTCAAAAGTCCCACAAGTCACTCCATCAAAGAACCTGACTCCCACTGTGCTGGGAACAACAACAATAACGACAACAACAATAACAATAACACAACCACCTTTTCAAAAAACAAAAACAAAACCCAAAACCCCAGCAATTATAAATTTACAAGGATTCTGCAGTTACTCTGTTTACCACTCAGAGTCATTTTGAAGCACGTAAGGATTACAGTTGCATTTGGGGGATGAACACAAGCAAACAAGACAATAATTCCATTTGTAGTTTAAAAGCATAATGATACTTCTGAGTATAATTTCTATTTACATGATAATTGTAAAGCGCAGAGGGTAGTAAACACAAAAACTGCAGTTCTGGACTGAGGTGTAGAGCTCTTCCCTAGTTATAAAAACCCACCCTCCCGCCTAGACGGTACCTTGCGGGGTAAGAACTGCTAATCTGGGAGGTTTTGACCAGAGGAGCTGCAGGTTTGGTTCTTTGTCTTTCCTCCCTGTGGATTAATTGTGCCACTTGGCATTGGGTAGGATGATCTTGGGAAGGAAGATGTTGGGAAAGGCCCACCTTTTTGATCAGCTTGCATGGTTGTGCTGCCCCTCTGTTGGAAATCTGCCTCCGGGCTACCTCATGCAGCTTTCGTTGCTAGGTCTCCAGGGTATCCCTTGGTTGTTGTTGTTTTAATTCCTATAATTTGTGGTCCATTCTTTTCCCCCCAAACCAGGAGTTGCAGACTTCAACCCTCCCCATTCCGTTGCTGGTATTCCGAGCCATCTTTCTCAAATCGTTTGAAGCTCAAGTATCCATTAAAAGTGGTGCCCAGCAGCTTTGTTGTAGTTAAGGCTCGGTTCCTTTCCTCGTTTAAACAACAGCAACAGCAACGACAACAAAAACCCAACGCTGTGAGCCTGCTGCACCCTTTGCTTTGGACGGCTTCATATCCCATCTGCTTTAATTCGCTTCAGGCTGAAATCACTTAGCAGCAGAGAAGTGTGTGTGTGTGTGTGGGTTTATTGATGCTTCTTCTTATCCCTTAAACCTCCCCCATCACTGCCACTTGGGAAATGTCGATTAAATCTTACAGCACAATGACGCTGGCAAAAGAGGGATGTGCTTCCTCTTACCGTTGACATAGGCTCAATTTGAACAACATCTGATGTATCAATACAGTGGCTTTTAAAGGTTCTCGATAGCCGAAGGAAGAGGGCTTGCGTATTTTTTTAAAAAAATTCATAACAGAGGCATCTGTTGTTTAGTTCCCTTATGTATTTCTAATCACAGGGACTTGAAGCAGTCTAGGCATTAAAGATATTCTGTACATCCTGTGTAGGAAAAGGCCAACCCAGTATGATGCCAAAGCTATGAAGGGACATCTGGTAGCTTTGCTTAAATGAATTTTGCAGCTCTGTTCTGTCAAACTGGCTGGGCCGACTGTTCTGTTCCTGTTGTTGTTGTCATTAGCCGTCAAGTTGATTCTGATGTATGGCCCATTTCTTGGGTTTTTCAGATAGAGAATACTCAGAAGTGATTTGAAATTCCCTTCTTCTGTGGGGGTGCTCTAGGTGCCATGTAGGCTATGCAAGCTGGCCCTTCTCCCAGGAGGCACAGTGGGGAATTGAACTCTTGACCTCTGGCTTCATGGTCCGTTACCCAACTCACTGAGCTTAGGGCAATTCAGTTGAAATTGGTGCCGCTGTAGCTGCAGAAACAAAACCTCTGTATAATCGGTACATTTGGGCCCACATGACCGAGAAATCCATGCGGGGTGGGGTGGGGGGTCAACAAACCTCAGCTGGGCTTGGTAGCCCACCAAAATACATTCTCACAATGACCTGCCCTTCCCACTTCCAGGGGTCTTCTGATGCTACGTTGAGTTTAAGACCCAGGAAAACTGTCGGCTTGGAGATGTGTGTTTGTGCAAAGGCCAAGGACGGGACTCAGAAAGCAGCCCAAAGTCTCACGGCTTCCATGCTACAACCAACGAGCAGATGCAGATTCACCGCCCTGCTTGATCTGTCATCAGCAGGGCCGGTGAATCTGATCTGGCTCTTAGTACCGACTTTAAAAGAGCTATCCAAAGTACGGAACCTCTTTGAGGGGTTAGGATTCAGCACTGTGAATAGCTACTGCAGAGTTTGGACTAAAAACCCTAACATAGTCACCATTCCACAGACATTGGGAGCATCCCCTCTGCTGGAGGGGAGAATCCTGGCCGTTTTTATGTCCCTTTGAAGTCCGTGTGCTTGAGGAGAAGTCCTTTGATGGAGGAACGGCAGGGCTCCTCCTCGGTTACTTACTTGAGCAAAGAGCTCTACTCACAGTCAGAGAGCTGGCCAAGTGCGTTGCGCACCTTTTAATGTCTGCTGAATAATTAGAGCTGAGCTGAATGGCTGCATCTGCAGACTGTCATTCCCAACCAACCCTCCAGCACCCCCAACTACCTGTAATGCAAATGGTGGTAGCCTATAGGGTATCTGTAAGCCTACAAGTAGCTGTAAACTGGCTGGATAGCTCAGTGGTTCATGTCTCCGGCTGCAGAGCCAGAGTTTGGGAGTTCAGTTCTTCTAATGTGCCCCCTGTGTGTAGAACCAGCCTGGGTAGCCTTGGGCAAGCTGCACAGCCCCAGGGCATCCCCAGAAGAAGAGAATGGGAAACCACTTCTGAGTAATCTCTACCTAGGAAACCCTGAAAAGGATTGCCATAATTGATTGATCTGACGGCACGTGATGATGATAGGTATCTGCGCTGTTTTCTTGTGGGATGTTTGATATCCTGGAAGGAACAAAATAAAACAGTCCCGGTTTTATAAATTTTTGCAGATACCTTTGCTTGCATAATCACCTTTTTAAGTATCTCACCTACCTTAAAAAGGAGACCAGGCAGGGGGGCTGCTTACCGGTCTGTTTAAAATACTGATGCTGCTACTTCTGAAAAAAACAGTTGAAGCTTTTCTTTGCCCCTATGGAGGGGGTGATGGTGAGAGTCAGAAATGCAGATACCCATGGAAGCAGGCAATGTCATACAGGTATGTACAGGTATGGCAGATGAGATAAAGACGGTGAGAAGAGCGGTGGAATAGCCCAGACTTTGGAGCTGCTAGAAACAGTAGCATGGAGCCATTGCTCCGGGATGTGTAAGTCATTTCTGGCTATGTTTTGAGACCATGGGAATTGGGAGGCACTCTATTTTATATTGGTGGTGGAGAAGAAAGCTCAGCAACTTGAAATAAATAAACTCTGAAGCTGGAGAAAGCTACACGATTCTGTCAAGATGGATTTTTCCAGCCCTTTATAACTTTTGCCACTGCAGGTGGAAGTGTAACATTTATTTTCCCCCTACACACCATCTCTGCAACCATCTATCAACTTGCACGGTGCTGGGCAGATGTTATATCTTTTTTTAAAAAAAATAATAAAGCTTTTCTTTAGGAAGTAGGCTTCCGCAGGCACAGTGCTCGAGGGAACATGTGGATAAAAAGAAGAGGTGGAAGAACAGAGGCGAACCTTCTCGGTCTGTTGTGTGGGCAGCTTCTCCCTCCCTCGGGTTGCATGGCTATGGATTTTAAATAATTTAACAAACGGCAAAACGCCGCGTCTGCAGCAGCGTTGCTGGAAATGCTCGACTCAGCAGACAGGCAGTCTGGCCAAGAGTGTGACAGGCTTGCATTCAGTCTTCCTTCGTGTCGTTTGACTAAGAGATTCTGTTTAAAAAGGTTTACAGTCGCTCTAATGGGTGGGAAAGTGAGATGCTGTTGCTCTGGCGAAAGGGTGCCCCAGAGTGAAAGGAAAATGGAAAGAGGAACCTCGCTTCACCTTCTTAACTCAGCTTTTTTCCTCCCCACCCCCTTTTTTTTTTTTGCTGCCACTAGTGTTCAGGAATGATGAGTCATTTTTGCCCTGGGAAACCAATCAAGCATCTTAGGAGTTGTGTCGTTTTCAGATCTCACAGGTGCCTCGCAGGAGCCCCTTGGGTATTTCAGAGTTACGTCTCGGAAAGTCTTGTCCTGGGCTCACGAGAGAGAGGAAAGAAAGGAAACGGAGAGCCAGGATGGGCGGTTGATGTTTGCACGTGACAAGAAGCCCAAATCCATGGCTTCTTGAATGTATGCTGTTCATTTCTCCCTTCACACCAGCGGGGAAAACAAACCGGGAAAACGTGGTTTATTGTGATGCAAGACACACACAAAGACTAGAGGTGTTAAGAGGGCCTGCAGATTTTAGGAATTCTGACTTATTGGGAAACCAAAAACAAACAAACAATAACAAAAGCAACATAGGAGCAGAACCCAGTGTTTAATCCCAACTAAGCAGACCCTTTGCATGAATGGGATCTCAGTGCTTATTAGTTCCTCTAATTCTTTGGCTCTGCTCTAACCTAGACTAGTAATTGGATTTATCCCCAGGAGCTCTGAGATCGTGTTTCCTGATTAGTTTTACCTGCTTATGTGAAGAGTGAATTCTGGTTTGTTGTTGTCAGTGGTTTAGAGATCTGATTGCGGAGCCAGAGGTTGGGAGTTCGATTCCCCACTGTGCCGTCCTGGAGAAGATCCAGCCTGCGTGGCCTTGGGCAAGCTGTACAGTCCCAGGGATCCCCTGTCCCCAATGGAAGGGAATGGGAAATCGCTTCTGAGTACTGTTTACCTGGAAAAGAGTCACCATCAGTGGGAATGGACTTGACAGCACATGATAAAAAGAATGCAGTCAAAGTGGCAGACTGTAGAAATTCTAAATAGGCTTGCCGATGGTAATTTTTCTTTATTTATAAAATGATAAGCTCTGTCATGCTTATGATCGTATTTTTTTTGGTGGTGAATGTTGATTATTTCAATGAAATCACTAATCGCTTAGTGATTTTATGGCCAGAAGTGGTCTGTTTTTGGGGTTTGCCTGTCAGTTATAATGTCAAAATAATTTGGATGTACAAAAGGTTGGTGGGGAATGCAGAAAAGCTGAATAAATGTTGAATAAACTGAAAAATACCTGCTGAAGTGTGATGAGCTGAAGTGTGATCTGTTTCCCGTGTCTAGTTGAAATGAGCGGTGTGCTGTATGAATATATAAAAATATATTCTTTGCAGTTTAAAAATTCCAGTTTTTGTGTTGCAATAGGGCGGGATTCCAATCTTTTGCCCAAAGAGTTTCTATTCATGGTCAACTCTCTGGACTTTCTTCCTATAAGACATCATGATTTTTAAAACTGGGGGTGGGGTGGGGAACCATGTGTGCCTCTCTTAAGGATGAAAACAAACAAAAACCAGGGAAAATGATCCCTGATGGTGAATAGGGCAGCTCCCCCTTGTTCTCCTTCCCTCCATTTGTAGGGTTTCGCTCCTTGCCGTGGCTCAGGAAAGCCCCTTTTTGTTGTCAGCCTCTTCAGGCGAGTGTTCTCATGTTCAGTGAAAAGGTGCTGACACGCAGCCTCTCCCCCTATCTTAAATATACGGCTTTCTTGCCAAAGCTGTCATGTAAACCCAACCCCCCCCCCCATCACTACTCTTTTCAGAGACCCAGATGGTAAACAAGAATGGAAACTGCAAGGGGAGGAGGGGGCCTTTGTCCTGTTTTCTCATGTGTGCTTCTGAGCTTCACATTCTCTCCTACACATAAACGTATACACACTCGCTCATTGACTTTACCTGAGTTTCCCATTCAAAAGGATCATACAGAATGTATATGTACATGTATAAGCAAATCATATCCTATTTTAGTAATTTTGGAATGTGTTTCACATGCGTTGTCTTGGCAACCCTTTGTAGCAAATCTTACAAGTTCGGCCATTACTGTGTTTTGAGTGTGTGTTTTGGCTGGACAGCTCAATGGTTTCGGGTTCTGGCTGCGGAGCCAGAGGTTAGGAGTTTGATCCCCCCCCCCCCCCGGTGTGAGTAGAGCCAGCCTGGGTGGCCTTGGGCAAGCTGCACAGCCCCAGGACAACCGCAGAAGAAGGGAATGGGAAACCACTTCTGAGAACTCGCTACCTAGAAACCCCTGGAAATGGTCGCTGTAAGTCAGAATTGACTTGACGGCACACAATTATTACTATTTACACACCATCAAGGCAGTCCTGACTTAAAGCAACCCTAATAGGGTTTTTAAGGTAGGCGAGATACTCAAGGAGGGGTTTCCCCATGGCCAGCCGTGCAGTGAGGTTTCTATGGCTGAGCGGGAATTTGGACCGAGGTCTCTCCATTTCTTTGTAGTGGCTCAGAGACCAGTATTATTATCCCCCACCCCCTTGAGCTAGAGAGCAGAAGCTGGTCCAAGGCTAGGTATTGCATTTGTGGCTGAGGGAGGTTAGAAGCAAAGTTTTTCTGGCCTGGAGCTGACTCTTTTAGCTAATATTGCCAGTGTTCCTTGTGCAACATCCATTTTGATGGAGGATGAGGCAGAAGGACTTTAGCATCTTTGAGCTATACATTCTGCTGTGGTTGCTTTTCACCTTGTTAACTACAGATGATGGTGCATCCTTGAGGCTGTTGAACCAATCGTGTTACCCTCAGACATGCAGGCATGTGGGTCTCCTCTTGTGTCTCCCTAGCTGCTGGAGATTGAAGTGCTTCGTCTGTCCACCAGGCCAGATTGATGAGAGTGTGGACTTAGTGGATAGACAGGTTGGTCTTGCCATCCTCCTTTTTGCTTCCCATGGATTGCAATAGACTTGGCCGGACAGCTGTAGAATCAAGAGTCGGCTGCCCGCGGAGAGGGGTTCTGGGGGCACAGCGGCATGTGGTGAGCTCTGCTTTCTCAGCAAGAACCATTTTGCACAAACAGATCTAGCCAGTGAAATGTCTTGAGAACATTGTGAGTTCGGCGTGCCTTGCCGAACTCACAACACCCTTCAGTTCTAGTTAGCGGCCTTGCTGCCTTATAAGACAGAGGTGACCCTAAGTTCACATGGCAGGGCAAGGAGAAGTTGGGGAAGAGTTGTCTGAGGAAAATGGATGCTGGCGCTGGGAAGGTGGCTTGCAAAGCCCAGTCTAACAAACCTGCCCAGCCAGATCGCTTGTCCGAAATATCCTTTCCATGAAAAAGAAGAATGACTTCTTAGTTTGCTGTGTTTGTGCTCTTCTGCTGGATACAGTTGCTTGATTTCTGTTTTCTTTTGAAGGAGTGAATGGTGGGGGAAAAGACTTGGCATCCAATGGGTTTCGACTGTTGCCGATAACTGGGGCAAAATTGAATGTGGAGTCTTGCACCTGAACCCCAGAGGCAATCTCAGCGTTGTGTGAAGATCTTTGGGTGCGATTTGTGTGTCTGTGTGTGGGAAGAAGGAGAGGGAGAAGGCCTTGCTGCTAAAATGAGTATATAATTGCCCTTTCTTGTAAAGGAGAAAGGGAGATAATGGAAGCAAGGTGTCAAATTTTTGGAGAGCTCAAGATGCTATCTTTTTCTTATTATATCAGCTTTTTTTGTTCTGAAGGTGTTCAGCAAGCTTTTGGAATGCTTCGGAGAGGAAAGCAAGGAATTGGAAAGAGAGCTGCCCACAGGAGGCACAGATTGTGGTGGACTACAAGCCCCAGCATCCCTTGTCAGTGGATTTGCCCACTAACAAGCCTAGCTAAAGAGTCTCATCTGGCAGGATCTGGAGGGCTGCATTTTGCCCCCTTTCAGGATGCAGAGCCTTTTATTTTTATTAATTTTTGCTTTTAGGTCTAGGCTTCACAGCAACCTGTGTCAGTTTAAGACTCTTGCTGCTTAACTTCTAGGGAGTGGTAATTGGTAGACCATGGCCTGGTTCTGGATTTATTTTCCATTTTCCCACACAGATGGTCAACCCCGGGAGCAACCGTTCATATACGGCATGAGCATTTGGTGGTCCATGGTGGGGTGGAATCCTGCTTCTCAGCAGTCCGGCGCATACAAAAAGTGGCATTCTGGCTTTGCTTCTCCTCGGTTCCACTTGATTGAAGCGGAGATGACCGGTCAGAGAGTTTTTGAGGATTAATGAAATCCCTGGGAATAGAGGAGAGGGTGCGGCCCATTCTTTATTTCTGACCTTGTTTCAAACTGCTGAATATTCATGCGGACTGGGGGACAGGAGGCGAGGTGGATGGTAGTGAGAGTAGGCGGAGAAGAGAACAAGGCCCCTTGGTCACGCATCTCATTCTTGAACGTGGCAGAGGGACCTCTTCTTTTGTGGCTTTGCAAATGTTATGGATGAAATCCGTGCTCGGGGTTGCCCTTCCCCGAACTCTATAATAGCCGTGTAGAACGTCAGCTGGGAAAGCGATTTCAAGGGATAGCATTCCCCCCCATTATTTTGCAAATTCCCCCCTCCATCCCCAAGAAAAGCAGGGTTCATTTGCTTCTGAGACAGTACCTAATGAGAACATGAGAGGCTCGGGAGCTTGAAAAAAAAAGATAAAGACGAAGAAAGAACACTGCATAAGAATATTATGTTTCCATGGAGAGGTTTTGAGGACAGTTCTGTTCAAATTGTGACCGGCAGCCTGTTGAAGGACTAAAAGAGGCCAGCTAGCATTGATTGGATTGGCTGGAGATTTGCTAAAATGGCAAATGATATTGTGCGAGCTTAGTATCGTATCTCTTTTCTGGAATTGCTACCATGAAAACCCAAGAAATCCCTTTCAGGGGTGGGGGATGAACAAAACCCATAAGGGTTCTTTGCTTTATCTAAAGTTGAGAAGAACATAGCAAATTTCCATTTTTATATTTTTATCAACACATTACTAACTTTCCCCAACAACCTAAAAACTTGACCTTCCCTTATAAATGAAAGCTGGGGTTTTCTTTAAGGCAGTTGGATTGCAAATTGCTAGGAAGACTCAGCCGAGTGCAGTGACTCAGGCCGCATCCTGATCCATTCATCAGGGAGCAATTCCAGGTCCACCGCCATATAACCAAACGTAAATGAAACAATATTCCTGTTCAAGCTTGGAAAATTTTGTGGTTTTTTAGACTACATATGCCAGAATCCATCAGTTGCCATAGGCACTGTCTGGAGATTCTTGGAGTTTTGATCCCAAAGGTAACTTTTCAAAGTTCTGATTCTTCCACTGTTCCTTTAACTCCCCTTCCTCTCTAGTCTGATGGAGGAAAGAGACCCATCCTGTCATTCTTTGTGTCATGTATGGAGACAGTACCATATATAAATAACAACAGCAACAACAGCAGTGTTCCTGCCCAATGTTTTTATCCTGGAACTCTTAGTGTTTTTCAGAATTGTCTTTGGTGAAGCTGTTGCTGCTCAGTTGAAGCAGTTGGTGTCTGTTCTACAGTAAAGTCAAGAGAGAACCTGACAGTCTAAAACCTGAGTGGCATAGGGAGCATGAGGTTGGTCAGCCTACACCAGTGGTTCCCAAACTTGGGTCCCCAGGTGTTCTTGGACTGCAATTTCCAGAAATCCAGACCAGCACAGCTGGTGGTGCACAGCTTCTGGGAGTTGTAGTCCAAGAACATCAGGGGACCCAAAGCAGGGAACCACTATTCTACACATTGAGGAACTGGAGGTGAAGCAAAGCCTGGATGGTGGGAAGCTTTGGTGTTTACCCCAGATGACTGTGTAATGAAAGAGAATTAAGTTGAAAGAGTGCGGTTCAAGTTGGACTTTGTTTTACCTCCAAGAGAGACTAGATGGAAGCAGCTTCCAGCTTCTACCTCCTCCTTGCTCTGTTTCCCCTCCCTACAGGGTTTAATTGTTGACTTTTTTGCAAAACAGCCAGAAGAAATGAAGGAATGCCTCTTGACTTCGGAGTCGAAAAGCAGAGAGTTCAGACTTGGGCAGCAAGAAAGGGCAGAAGAGCAGCCAGGCTGCAGAGAGATGTCAGGCAGCATGCGAGTCTTATTTGAACCCACAGAATGGAACGTCTGTTTGGTTGAAATGAGGATGGCTTGAATTTCTGCAGATACTCTGTTTAGGATGCATTCCTGGCAGAAATTTGGTTGACACACAGAGCTTCTCCCACCCTCGTGGTGCAACTTTTCTTTGTGAAAAAGGTTTGTGTCACGTGGGCTGAAATTGGGGATATGAGAACCCAAGTAGCAAGGCACAGTGGCATGCTGTGGAAAGCAGGACTGGAAAACTCAGAGGCCTTCTCCCTCCTCGGAGTCGCCTCTGGAGATATCTTGGAGATCAAGTCTGTTCTTGCCTTTGGAATAAATAGCAAGCAAATTGTTTTGCTGCAGGCATGAATCTGGTGTGTGGGGTTTTTTTTTTAACCCCAGCGATAATGCACTCCAGAGGGATACGTGTCTCTTAGGAGGCACCTCAGTTTTTCTAGGGAAGAAGGGCTGTTTCTCTCTGAATTCCCCCCCCCTTTTAAAGTTTGAGCTTATTTCACCCCCTTCGTTTTAGATGTTGTCATCTGTGTTTGCCTTAGCACACACATGCATTCAGTGAGTTGGCTGAAACAAAAGAATTCCTCTTTCTAACATGCAGGTCTGGGCAGGAGAAACACACAGCGCAGTCCTTTCGCTAACCCCGCCTTGAAATCTGAACAGGGATGGGGAAACGATGTCTCTGATGGGGGGGGGGGGGGAAGGAATGCACACATTGTTGTGAGTTTGCCTTAATATATAGGACCAAAGCCTGGAGGATTTGTTTTAAACATCAAATAATGTTTATCTTCAGAAAGTTATGACTTGCAAGTAAACATATGCACACAAATACATACTTCAAAGTAGAAGACTTAATGCAAATGAGATAGGATGAGATTAAGCAACACATCACTTAATGCATATTATTATGTGATTAGAGGTGTACAGGTATGTGCTTTCACACTACAACGACTGCTTGTGGGATTCTGGAATTTGTAATCCAGACACACAAATCCATAGAGCCCTATCTACACTAAACTGTTGGTGTACTTGACTTTAGATGACTGATGTGTTCATCATAGCTATGTCCCGTTCCCCCCCCCCCCAGGGGGGCATTTCTAGGAAAATAAACACACAAACAACACGCCGGCCGGCCTCCTTGGACCCTCATGCCAATCCTGAAAGTACCAAGCAATGCATTTCAGGGGATGATCAGTTACAGTAGACCAGCAGCCTTTTCTTGGAATCTTGTCTGCTCTTCCTGGGAATTGTCACAGAGAAATCCCGGATAAGCTTCCAAGTAAAGGCAGGGTATTCCTCAGGGCACCGTTTTGAAACCTTCCCCTCCCCTGGGTTGCTTTCTATCCACTTCTAAAAAAATAATAATTACAAAACGTTCTGAAGGTTTTGAGAGCAATGTTGGGTCCTATGGCCAGTCTAGCCTCCTAGTCTTTTGGCTTGTGGTGGAGTTCCTTCTTGTGCACCGTTTTGCAGGGTTTTGTTGGTCTTCTGGAAAGCTGAAGCCTTCAGGCGGTGGGGGGGGGGGATGTGTTCTGCAGGCAACCGTAGGAAACCTCTAAATTTTAGAAAAGTTCCTGAGGGGCCGAATTACAGTGGCTTTAGAACATAGTTGAAATTTTTTTGCAGAATACTTACAAAAGCTGTGAAGCCATGGAAGAGAGGACTATCATCAAGAGAAGTGTGTGTGGCTATCGGGTAGTCCAGAGTACTTATTCAGCTCCCATCAGGCACAGATGTGTTTCCAGGCTCTAAAGTTTCCTCATCCTGTTATGGGGTACATTCCGGTCGAACCCTTTGGAAATTTAGCTGATCCGTTTTGTGAAGGACGCCACTGAGGGAGAAGACTATAAGAATCTGCTCTCTACCAGGCTGCTTGGTCTTTCTAGCCCAGTAATCATCTGCTGTACAGGAACTTCTGGATCTATGGCAGAGGAGGACCTTCCTTCCTATCCCTTGGTTCCAAAAAAGTTTTAATTGAAGATGTCAGGCATTAAACCCCAGACTTGCAAAAGGAGGAGTCTCGACCACGGAGCCGAGGCTCTTCTCTAGAGAAGGGAAGTGTTGGTAATTTTGAAAGTTACACTTTCTGTTTTTATTCTTTGGTGTCCTGGCAGGAGACAGGTTGGTTAGAAGAAGTGAAAACAGACCCACAAAGTGCTTGCACAAGGCAAAGACTGTCTCACAGGCGCCGCTGTGTCATGGCACCAGGGGAGGACTTCCTTTTTTAAAATATAAAATAAAAAGCAGTAAAAAATATATATATGCCAAGCAAACTGTCACAGCTTTCATGGAAAAGAGGATCGAGGCTGTGGAGGGAATTGGGGATTGGCTTTTTGTTTTTCAGTACAGTGGTTTTCCAGGTCATTGGGGAACCCAGGATTCTAGTGGGGCTTTGAAAATTTTTATTTAAAGCATTCAACATAGGACAAATGAATAAGGGAAAGTGACACACATGTTGCCCATTTTCTGTCCGTTTTTGAGCCTGACTGAATGTACATACCTTTCACATGGATGGGAGTCCATCAAGGTCGTTCTAGGCTGATTTGGCATACCAATAATTGAGAGGCATTTTGGAAGCTTCCCAAATGAAGTGAATCACTTTTGGTCATTCATTAGACTCCTTACACACATAACTGTGTGATTGTGGTCCTCTGCCCCGTGCCTTGCAGTTTGACAAGTCATATCTATAAAGTTGAATAGTCTGGTTTGCTTTTCTCTTGGGCTGGAAGCTGCTGACCCAGATCCTTCGGTTTCAAAGTTCAGGCCCTTTTGTTGTTGTTGTTTCTTTCTTTGTGTGGCCGCTTTTCACCCCAGATAACAACCGTGGTCATTTGAGGATCATGTGACCGGCCTGGGACATTCTCTTTTTTTGGAGGAGAGAGCAGATGCTGCTTTGCTTATTTAAAGGCACAGAAGATGGGCTTTTAATGACGTGTCCCTCGCATATTTTATCACCCTCCTCCCGTTTCATCTCCCTTGCATCCCAGGACCTCATCCATATATTTTTTTCTCAGGCTTTTCTCCTTGGACTTAGAAGGACAGAAGCTGGCTGCTTTGTGGGGTGGGAGAGAAAGAACAAAACATTTTAACTTTATACCCATGGCAACTTTAAAATAGCCTCAGTGGGCAGTGACATCATCCTGTTACATAATACTGCGTGGAATTTGCTTCTGAATTAGATCTCTTACATTCAAGGGTGGGGATGATGATGACCAAGAAAATCTTGACGTTTCCGTTTCCCGCTCTCTCTCCCAGAGATGGGTTAAACAATTTTCTCTTTTTGCCCTCTCCCCAGTATTTTCTGTTCCATGGATCCTCTACCGCTGGATATGGAGATGATGATCCTCTGTGGAAAGAGTTACAGCCATGGCGCTGGCGTCCACAGATAAAACACTCCAGTAAAAATGCATTTTTGAAGGGGGAGGAAGAGGCAGAGGACCAGCTGTCTTTTACTGGGGAAATGAAGAAGGAAAAAGCAGTGTGGTCCTTATGTACAGTCCAAAAATAAGGGTAATAGGATACTTTTGTTTTAGTTTGCATGAACTAAGGAAAGTATCATCCATCCTTTTTTATATATATGGTAAATGTTACCATAATATAATATAATATAATATAATAATATAATATAATATAATATAATATAATATAATATAATATGCAGAGTTGGAAGGGACCCTATGGATCATTGAGTCCAGGCTCCGTCAAGGAAGCACAGCGAACTCCCAACCTCTGACTCAGCCACTCAAGACCAGGTTATCCAGTAGTTAAGTGGCAATTTCTGCTGTTCCGTCTCTTGACAACCGTATATTTCGCTTCCAACGTCTGTAACGTTTGCATTCATCTCTTAACACATCTGTCAGTTTTGTGTCGCTACTACTGGCATTGACATTTGTTTTTTGTTCTGTCATCCACCTCACTTTGTTTATTATCCCACCTGCTGTAGAGATCAGAAGAGTTCAAACCTTGTTCCGTTTTCTTCCCTTTCGTTTTCTTTTTTTCTTCAGCCTAAAGAGGCTTCTTGATTTTGGATCTTCTTTCCTTATGCTGGACGGCCATAGCTTCCTTCCTTACTGCTCACAGCAGGCTGCAGTTTGTGCAGTGAGGGGGAGAGAAAATAATTTGGTGCTGAAGATGGGGTTTGGAGCATCCTCTGTCTGGTTGAAATCCAATTCTTTATAAACAGTGTACTCCCAATCCTGCAAGCCTTGTCTGCATGAATCCATTTGCCTTCATTTGGCCTGTGTCACTGTTTGCCTTTTATGTGGTTCCAGGCATAAACAAGATGCTTTCCTATTAATGTGAATTTGACTTTGATAGATGTAGGCTTGCTCCTGTTCATGTGCATATATGATGATGTTTGTGTGTGAATGAGAGAGAGAGAGAGAGTGTGTGTTTCACCTTTGTGAACATATAAAAGCTGCCCTGTTGGTTTAGCTAATCCAGCGTCATTGGACTAGAAACAGCTCCAAAGCTTCAAGCACAGCATCGAGGCCAGGAGCTTAAGGACCTTTGGAATGGAGGATGTCAGACTCGGTCTCTTGGTACCTTAGAGAGCGTGTGCCCTGCCACTGAGAATTTGGCTCCTCCATTCAAAACAGGAGTGAGAGACCTCCAGGTCCCACAGTTCTAACCTGCCCTGCAAATAGATCAGATTTCACCATCTTGGGGATCTGAGAAATACCCCGATCTCCACTGGCACCCGCTCCGCTTCTGGGACTGAACCACTTCAACCCACCGGCTTTGAAAAGAAGACCTGCCTTGGTTTCCATCTGAAGCACGGACTTCTTTGTGATCTCCACCTAATGTCTGTTTTTCCATAGCAGTGGTGGTGGTTGTACACCATCACTTTTGGTGACTCTAGTAGGGTTTTTGGGGTGTATTTAGTGTTTAAAGGGTGGTTGAATGTTACCATCCCCATGACCATGTGGGGATTTGAACCCTGGTCTCCTGAGTCCAAGTCCAGCAGTCTTACCTACTACAGCATATTAGTCGTTAGAGATTCTCCACTAGTTCAATGGTAGGTTGTTTAAAAAGAAAAAAAAACACCTTTGTATATACCTGTGCAAAAGACTGTGTGGTGTAAGCAGCCATTCTCAACCTTCTTTTGGCCATGGCCATAAATAGAATATGAAAGAAATATAGGCTGAATCAGGATTGTATAAGTCACAAAGCAAACCTTATAAGGCAGTGTGTGAAGAATTATTTCCAGTCCGTGGCCCTCTTCAAATGTGCCAGGGCCCTCCAGGGGGCCATATGATTCCCATTGAGAATGCTTATGGATAGAGTGATGGGTTAGACTCAGGACTCCTGGGTTCGAAGTCATGAAAGTTCAGACCAGTTCAGTCATGGAAAGTCACTGGGAGTGGTAATGTTAACATAACTTCTTAAAAATCTCACCATCCCTTGAAAACTATGGTTCGGTTGCCATAAGTTGATGCAACTTGAGGGCACATGTCATAATGCATATACCTACCATGGACGTGAAGACTCCATTTGTCATGTGACTGTAAGAAATAAGTTTCCTTGTAGCCCACCTTTTCTAGTATGAGGCAGGGTTTGGAGGAGAGAAACCGCAGTAGTCATATGAGAAGTGCAACTTGAAACTGGGTCAGCAGTCTCAAGCAAGGGGGAGAGGAGGTAGTCTTGCAGATGGTGGAAGATTTTTTTTTTCCTTCCAGGAGTGAAATAGAAGGGTGAACATTGCAGATACCGATGATTCTGGCTTCACGCCTGTTATCTTGTACCTTCCCCACCTAAAGCCCGACTGAAAGTTGCATGGAGTGGGGAGGTGGGGATTGTCCTTGACTACATTTGAAGATTGCAGCTGGTGTGGAATGCCATGGACTCTCCTTTTTATCAGCTGTGCCCTTGAGGGCACGATGACGCAGGGATCCCGGTTTCAAATAAGCCCATGTAGAAGGGATTCCTGGATATTTCTTCTGTCTGGTTTCCTAGTGCGTTCGGGGTTGTGTGTTATTTCAGAGGCACAACAGCTTCTAGAGCAGGACTTGACATTGGTGGTGGAGTTGTGCCGATGTCTGTTTCTGCTGGACTACAACTCCCAGAATTCCTCAGGCAGAGCCCAGCCATAGTCTAAAAAACAAAATTCTGCACACTTCTATTTGGTAGTTTTTGTAATGATTGGGGAGAGTGCATCGTTTGTTGGTGGACCCATTCTCCTTTCCCCAAAGAAGTCGCAGGTTTACTCCCTCACTCATGTTGGGACTTCAGGTCCCGTCATCCCCAACTAACATGCCAGTGATTGGGGATGATGGAAATTGTACTTCAATGCCAGGTTGAAAAAGGCTATAGAGCTGCTTCTTGTCTTCCCCATTTTCTTTGTACGGAGAGCAGCCTGATTGGGTTGGTTTTAAGGGGCAGCAAAGGAGAAAATGTAAGGCGTCACAACTGTGAGCTATCCTTTTTTCTGGTGCCAGTCCCCAAGTCCAGCTTGTCTACTTGTCTTCTCGCCTGGTGCAAATATCCTTGCATTGCATTTCCAGGCTTGCTTTTATAGACATTCTCCCCCCCCCCCTTTTTTTAAGAGTGGTGCTGGAGTATTCATCTCTGCCAGAACAAAATGTTCAAGGTGGTGCTCTGGAGATGCAGCTGGAAGTTTCAGTATGAACACCGCCTTAGCCAGATGGAAATGAGGTTGAAGGGTGTGTGTGTAAGAGAGAGAACACACACGTGGGAAAATGCCTTCCCTTTAACAGAAAGCTGAATTGTCCGCATAACAGCTTTCAGAATGTTTCAGAATAGCCGGATCTACTGTTACTGCTACTTTGGATGGATAATGCTTCACACATACATAAGGTTCTCCAGTACTTCACCTGGTGCTCTCACTTTGTAATCCTGACAACAGGGCTGTAGGGTAGACTGGTTTTATGTATAAGATGCATGTTGCAAAGAAAGAAGTGAGAGGCTGAAAGAGTGGCATGGCCCCTGTGTTAATGGCCATGGTGTGACTTTCAGTTTGTGTAGCTCAGTGTCGTAACTTTTGTGCTACGACGACTCTGCTGAAGAATCCTCCTCAGTGATTCCCAACCTTCGGTCCCCAGATGTTCCTGGACTAAAACTCCCAGAGGCCCTCACCGCTGGCTGTGCTGCCTAGGATTTCTGGGAGTTGTAGTTTTTAGATGTGTGAAGTTTATTCACACCGGGTAACTTGCATTCTTTTAGCTAGAGCTGGTTGTTTGGGATTGTGCGGTTGTAGCTGAGGGCATGTCCTAATGGAATGAATGCAGATGGTGGAGCAGTGGTGGGGCCATCACTATTTAAGAATAATAGCTGTGTGCAGTCAAGTCAATTCTGGCTCAGTGTGAGGATTTTCCAGGTAGAGAATATTCAGAAGGGGATCACCATCCCCTTCTAGGGGTCCCCTGGAACTGTGCAGCCTTGCCCAGGGGTACACCAGCTGGCTTTTCTCCCTGGAGGCCCAGTGGGGAATCGAACTCCCAACCTCTGGCTCTGTAGCCAGAGACCTAAACCACTGTGTAGGGTGTTTAAAAGAAAGCAGCAGCCTACCACTTCTTAGAACAGAGCCGAGATTTAAAAAATGTGCCTGCCGTTTAGTGTATTCTGGAAGGAACAGCAGAATGGTTACCAGATGTAAGAATTAGACTGTAGAGCAGAGAATAAAAAAGTAACTCCTTTTTTTAAATTTATTTTTTTTATGACTGTTTGCGGTGGCTATGCTCAGTATGGCATTCTGGGAGTTCTGTAGTCCAAAAAAGCTAATTCTTTCAGCTTCTGCTATAGGGTCTTTCAAAGGTTTTGAAAATAGGGTCCAAGATTTCTTGAACTGGGGCTCAATTTTATAGGGTTCCATAGGCTTCTGTGTAGATTGTTTTGGTTAATCTTTCTGTTTCTCCTCGTACTTAGGCTGGATGAAGCCAGCCGAACATTTTGAAGTGTCTCAAACTGAGGTGGTCTCTGCAAAGAGACGTACTTGTTAACAGCGGTATCTGTAAATGAGAAACCACTCTTATCGGGCTTATTTTCCAATCGTGACAAAGGTTATTGGTAGCCAAAATCATCAGTTGTTTTCTGATACATGCTGAAAACTGATCTGAAAGTTTTTCAAAAGAAATCGCTAAAGGGCGGTTTGTTTGTTTTTTTGGTAAACTTGAAGTATGGGACTTGTAAAAATACAATTGGTGTCTTCAAGTTGTGAAACAGATTAAAGTGATAACAAGCAAGTGTATACTTTGGGGAGTGGGGAAGGGGAAATGTCAGGATTCAGGCTCATCTTTCTGAGTAGTGATTTAAATCATGGTTCAAATCAATTTAATTTAAATCAAGTTCACTCTGCCTTCCAGCCTATGACAGCTTCCTGTGTTTTGAAAATAAGCATATATATATAAAAAGTCAGTGTACAGCGTGTGTGAGGCACAATATGAGTGGCATAAGGTGGGTGTGTGCAGACATGCAAACAAAGACAGAATGCAAAGCTAGAGGTATCCCATTGAGCACAACCAGCTTAGAACAACCTAAGTTCCTTTCAGTTCCTTGTGAAAAATTCATCTCAGTTTCTATCTCCTTGCCCCACGGTCTTGCACAAAAACTTACGTAACTGGCTCAGAGAAGCAGGGGAAGGTTCATCTAAGGCGGTTGTGCTGGTCCACTGGATGAGAGGAGGCTGCGCGGACATGTGAACCCATACACAGCGGCTCCTCTGTGGCTTGAGCGGGGGGCCTGCCTGTTGTTGAGTGTTAAAAACTCTTGAGTATTAGAACGCTTGGTTTTGCAAGGCACAGCTTAAGGTGTAACGTAGCTGCTGGCAGCAACTTTCCTGTATTTTGGTAGGAAAGACACATGCCTAGTTGCATGGCAGTAGTAACACAAAATGTGTGAATGAAATCATGCTAATGGAGTGCGTAAGTTTTGTGAGTTAACTGTTTACGTTGCTTTTCAGTTACTTTTAAAAGTTACATCAATGGAGCATTTTAGAGGCATCGGTCTTAAGGTTTGTTTCTTAAGCAGTCTTGGAGGGCGAAGAAAAACATTTGAGTTGCTTTCGAAAACGTTGCATCAGGTAGCCACAGTTAGTACTTTTTAAAAACTGATGGGGAATTGCCTCTGCAAGTCACTTCTGTGCTCAAGGTATGGCTTGTGGGAACACCTTCCTGATCCATATTTCAAGAATCTGGCTATTGCCCTCTTTTGACAATGTTTTAAGTTAATTCATTGTACACTTTTATTGATCAGTCTGTTGATTTAACTGGGCAAAGGCAAGGGTCATGCTGCTGATCGCTGTTCTTAAAAAGCAAAAAGCAATTAGATTTCCATTTCGGCGTTTAAGCGTTTGGCTTTGGTGATTGTAACTGTGTTTGAGTTCAAAGGCCAGGTTGTCATTTGGCAAATAAAAAAAAGTCCAAGTAACCCTGTGTACAGATGAAAGCAGTATTTTTGAAGCCAGCATGCTGTCCTTGCTAGTAGATTATACTCTACCAGGAGTATTCTTAGAATAGGCATTTGCTTCTCTCCATGTGAGAGAAAGGAAGAATGCATCTTTAGAGACTCTGGAACTCCCTCCCACAGGAGGCTGGGCTGGCAGACAAAGACCTTTCTCTTCGGGCAAGATTTCCCTTAGTGACTGGCTGCCTGAGTGGGGTTTTTAAATGGATGGTTGTGCCTTGTTGCTTTGAATGTGTTTTTGGTGTTGATTTTGTTTACTGTTTTAGTGCGGTATTTGTTTCTTTTTAAAACATCTGTTTTTAGTTTTTAAATAGTGGTGTTTTTTTTTACTGATGTAAGCCACCTTGGGTCTATTTAAAGGAGAAAGGTGGGGTAAAAATATTTTAAATAAATAAATAGAGATAGCTATTGCTATCTTGGATGATCTGCACAGTCCTAGAGCCACACCAGAAGACGGGACTGGTGAACCTCTGTTTTATATCTAGTAAGGATTCTTATAACTCTGAATCAGCTCGATGGTACATAATTGTTATCCTCATCAACACAAGTCTTAATAACATGTATGAAAAATTGATATGGGAGACAATTCTTTTATCTCTTAAAATTATCCCCCAAATGTGTGGAAACCAGCTCTCAGCTCACCTCAAGAAGTATACTTGGCAGACTTCTACCATGAAAATGTTGGGACATTCATTTATAATTTTTCTGCCCAATATATTGGTGCGTGCCTGAAGAAGTGAATTTTATTCATGCAAGCTCATGCTGAGAATGTTTGATTCTGCATCTCTGATCTGTCGCTCCCTGCTTTACAACAGGAACAATTAACAGAAGGCTGTTCCCTC
This sequence comes from Intellagama lesueurii, assembly GCA_037013535.1. Lineage (NCBI taxonomy): Eukaryota > Metazoa > Chordata > Lepidosauria > Squamata > Agamidae > Intellagama > Intellagama lesueurii. The sequence continues at coordinate 7,460,743 of JBAJHW010000016.1, read as the reverse complement.
AAAGGGAACGAAGTAGCAACCGAGATTGGGGTCGGGTTGGGGGTCGGCGAGATGGTTTAGCAATGTGGTGCTTTTTTGGCAAAGGATATTTCCTTGCATGTGGTGGCCCCCACCAAGCTTTCATTCTTCAATTAAAGTGGGGTTATAATGGGCAGGTTTCCATTCTTAAATGTGTTTTTAATCATTGAGGGCTAGCAAACTCAGCATCAAGCCTCTCTTTTAGATCTTCTGGAACACAGAGGGAGTGGTGGTTTGGAGTAAAATCCACTGGAGTTGTATCCAGTGGTTCCTTATGTTGTGTTACAGGTGTCTGGATCTTTGGTTGCATCTTAGAAAGGTTGCCCATACGGGTTTCCCGTATACATTCCCCCCAAGACATACTGATGGCTTTGCTCTGCAGGAAATCTGCTGTGCATGAGTCTTCAACAAAGCAGATTAATCAGTTGTTCTAAAGTGGGCTTGTTCACTTTCCCCAAGGCAGCCGTTGTCTATCAGTGGCTCCTGGAGAGAGTCACAGTGTGTTGAAGTAATGTGCAACACACACACACACACACACACACACACACAAAGTAGCTAAGAAGCTGTTTTTGGACAGGTCTAAAAACAGTCTGTTATAACCTACAGAGAAAGTAAGTTGCTTGTTCTGAGGATGGCAGGATGTTATTATTTCCACCCTTATTCCGGTGAGTCAACACATAAGTGAATAGACAGCTTGAATCCTGGAGGTGACCTAGTCTTCCTTTTCTCTGCTGGACGCTGTCTATCCTTTTTCTTGTTGTTTAGTCCTTAAGTCGTGTCCGACTCTTCGTGACCCCATGGACCAGAGCACGCCAGGCCCTCCTGTCTTCCACTGCCTCCCGGAGTTGGGTCAAAGTCATGTTGGTCGCTTTGATGACACTGTCCAACCGTCTCGCCCTCTGTCGTCCCCTTCTCCTCTTGCCTTCACACTTTCCCAACATCAGGGTCTTTTCCAGGGAGTCTTCTCTTCTCATGAGATGGCCAAAGGATTGGAGCCTCAGCTTCAGAATCTGTCCTTCCAGTGAGCACTCAGGGTTGATTTCCTTCAGAATGGATAGGTTTGTTCTCCTTGCAGTCCAGGGGACTCTCAAGAGTCTCCTCCAGCACCACAGTTCAAAAGCATCAATTCTTCGGCGGTCAGCCTTCTTTATGGTCCAGCTCTCACTTCCATACATCGCTACTGGAAAAACCATAGCTTTGACTATGCGGACCTTTGTCGGCAAGGTGATGTCTCTGCTTTTTAAGATGCTGTCTAGGTTTGTCATCGCTTTCCTCCCAAGAGGCAGGCGTCTTTTAATTTTGTGGCTGCTGTCACCATCTGCAGTGATCATGGAGCCCAAGAAAGTAAAATCTGTCACTGCCTCCATATCGTCCCCTTTCTATTTGCCAGGAGGAGATGGGACCAGTGGCCATGATCTTAGTTTTTTTGATGTTGAGCTTCAGACCAATTTTTGCGCTCTCCTCTTTCACCCTGTTGGGAAAGTGTGAAGGCAAGAGGAGAAGGGGACGACAGAGGACGAGATGGTTGGACAGTGTCACTGAAGCGACCAACATGAATTTGACCAAACTCCGGGAGGCAGTGGAAGACAGGAGGGCCTGACATGCTCTGGTCCATGGGGTCACGAAGAGTCAGACATGACTTAACGACTAAACAACAACAATGCACAATCAGTATAATTTGTATAATTTATAACTCTTTTTGCAATACCTGTGTAATCTGCTCAAGACAGTGTTCTGTATTTTGAGGCTGCAAATTGTGGTCCTGAATTTTCTATATATTGCTTTTAGAGTGTCAATATGTGTCTAGGTGGGTTTTGTGCTACAGAATTAGGTGCACTTCCCCCTCTAAACCTTCAGCCCAATCCCATATGTTCAGTCTCTTACAAAATGAGCATATCGTTATAAAAATAGCAGTTCCACCTGCCACTTCATAACTCCTAATTAACAGGTGTAGGAATGATGCTTCTTAGTTTGGCTCACCTGTCTGCCAGTGTGTCTCTTTGTAATGTTCGATGTACAGAATTGTATCTGGTTAGAGAAGAAATGGTATTGAGTTTGAAAGCTGGGTTGTCTTTTAAAAAAAATCAGTTTCTCTATGCACTGGCTGGGGGTTGTTATTGTGTTGAAAAACTTGAGGGATCAGAAGACAAGTGCTGCATTCTGTGTTGGAATTTTGATTTTTAGTTTAAAGCCTCTAGCTGTACAGCAGAAGTGCAGGACCTAGCAGAGCAGATTTAGCGTCAGATCTCCACAGAGTAGGCCACCCCTTATTGTCTCATCAACTGGCATTTACAGTCTCAATAACTCACTCTAGGACACTGATAGGAGAAAGAATAAAAGTTTCATTTAGTCACAGTTGCATAGGTTAAACAGTATGCTGTACAGAAACGAGTGCTTACAGTATCAGGCCTCAACAGAATCCAAGCCTGCTTCCAGCAGCCTCCTGCAGACTAAATTATCGCTGCACACTAACTGCAAAAACTGCTAGCAGACTAAAAAGAGAGGAGAAAAGACACATAAGCAGAGAGGTATGGCTCTCTTTGAAATCAGAGGCAGGGAAGGAAAAATTGGTTACTGCTGGATTGATTGACCATCACCCCAGCCCAGAAAGGACCCTCCCAGCCAAACCTACTAAAGGCAGCATGCGAGGTTGAAATAATTCCAACATTCTGCACCTCTGAAATCAGCAGAAGGGTGTGTTGTCTCCATGCCTTCTCAATGTACGCTTATACTTGAGAATATGACCCTCTTCTTATTCCAGGAGAGAAGAGATGCAAGTCTAAGATGGGTTTATAAACAGTCATGAAGACCTGAATCTGGAGTGGGGGGGTAGAAAAGTGTCATCTTCAAAACCATTTTGGCTGATCTCATAGAATCATAGAAGAATGAAGTTGCAAGGGGCCTATAAAGGCCATCAAATCCAACCCCCCTGCTCGGTGCAAGAATATAAATCAAAGGATATCTGCCAGGTGCTTGTCTTAAGTTTCTCTTGAACACCTCCAGCGTTGGAGCATTCATCCCCTGCACTTTGTTTTGACCTCCTAACCCCACCAACCTCAGAGTGGACATTTGGTCTCTGCTGCATTTGGCTTTTCTGTTTTTGTTTGTTTGTTTTTGTAAAGTCTAGGGTCCCAGAGTCGAAAAGTCGAAAGTTGCCCATCTCTGTCCTTATTAGTAGAATGCTTGGGTAAGAATCTGGTGCCTAAAGATGCTATGTGGTTAGGCTATAACTGCATAGTTTGATGCCTTGTGGTTAAGATGCAAGTTGTTTAAAAAAGACCAAGAGAGGGGAGGGGAAAGGGTGGACATTTCCGTTTTTGCAAATTACTCTACAAACCTCACAGGTTTTTAAAAAGGTGCCATCTTGGCTCAGCAGAGATCCCTTACAGAGCAAATGTTTGCCAGATCCAAGAAAATACTTTTGCCAAGGTGTGCTCTATCAGTTGTTTGATCTCTCTCTCTCTCTCTCTCTCTGCTTAAATATTCCTGACATAGGAGAAGAAAGATGCCAATTTGACGGCTATTCGAAACGGCAAAAGCAAGTTTCAATGTAAAGTTCTTTTTAAAAGCATAAACTGTGCGGAGAATTAATTATTATAGGACAAATAAGGTTTCCTCAAAGTAAATATTGCCATCCATACAGATTTCTTTACAGTGCTTTTGCTACACAGAGGGCTTGTGAACGTTACTCTCCTTTTATACTCTCTGCTCTTGAGCCAGATGCGTTAATTTTGAAAGAGGGAGCATGTCTTGCCCAAAGCCTACCCCAGGGTTTTTTTCCAACCACTCTTGTCCATCGTCCAAACCTCCCGCATGTTCAAACCCAGTATCTTCTCCGTTGCGTCATCTTGGCACTGCCTGGCTCGGAAACACATGCTAAGTTTAATTTTCTGCTCTCTGTGTTTCAGAGTTTGGGGAGGGAAGTGGGAGCCAGTGATATGATAAAGTTAGGTGTTTGGAAAACTTTTGTCTGTTCACGAGACTGCAGCACATAGGTAGAGTGCAGTGGTAGAAAAGCAGCAGGTGGGCAGTTTGTTTGTTTGTTTGACCTCATGGTGTATTAATGTTTTGTTTTTTAATACATTTACACTGGCATGTGAGGGTTTCTATTGCCCCTGATACTTTCCTGCTGAATGATGACGATGATGTGCCTTCCAGTAAATTCTGACTTTACGCTACTCTTTTTGTGGGTTTTCCGGGTAGAGAAGTGGTTTATCCTTCCTTTCTTCTGGGGTTGCCCTGAGACTGTGCAGCTTGCCCAAGGCAACACAGGCTGGCTGTACTCACATGAGGCCCAGTGGGGAATTGAACGCCCAACCTCTGGCTCCACAGCCAGAGACCTAAACCACTGAGCTCTCCAGCCAGCTTCCTGTTGAATAACGCACCCTAAAGATTATGTATCTGATGGCTGTGGGTGTACTAGTTTGCTGTTGCAAACTGAGTCTGTATGGAAAAGTTCTTTCAACTTCAGGGCCTAATGCTGCCTTGGTAAAGTTTTTGAGGTCTGCCTTCCAGTGGGGTTGAGTTGCAAAGGGAAAAAAAAAATCAGGCCAGCATACTGGTGTGTCATAACTAATGGCTCTAACTGGAAGTCCCTGAATCTTAGAGGCAGTCCAACAATTTAGAATGGGGGAAACCCTGTAAAAATCTGGAACGTCACCGATCATGAGTTTCATTTGGAAAAGTGGCATGGCCCTCTGGGGCCATATATTTTCAGTTCTCTGCTCCAGCCGTGTTCTCCACGCCTATCTTCCATAACAAGAAGGGCTCACAGTGAAGAAAACACAGAGAAAGTCAAATGCCTTTTGGAGTTTACTCACAATTCACAGCTGTTTGGGGATTAGCAGCTCGGCCAGACTGTTTGTTGCATCTGCATCCTATTGTTGAAGAGACAGCTCCGTGGTGGAGGTCTCTGGCTGCGGAGCCAGAGGTTGGGAGTTCAATTCCCCCACTGGGTCTCCTTGAAAGGAATTGGACTTCATGATCCATAGGGTCCCTTCCGGTTCTGCAGTTCTAAGATGATGGTGATGAAAGAAGAAGAGTGTGGAAGGGAGACTAATGGACAGTTCTGCAGGAAGGACATTGCCATTTATGGGAGTTACAGGCTTGAACCTCCTTCTTCTCAAAATGGCCTTCTGGCAGAAAGAGTTGCTGACCGGGACTTTTAAGCAGCGCATTTGTTAAGCTTTTCATAAAGCAAGTCAAGAGTTGGCAAGAAACCTGCATTACCCACCTGGCTATCATTAGTTGGTTTAGCTTTTCTCGAGAAGCAACCGAAAGGGAGAAAGGGCAGAACGGTGTTTGAAGGCAAAATATTGGCAGGGGCTAATAATGAAAATGAATCTGGCAGGCGCCATCATAAAATATAGCAGCGATTTCGTTCCACCCCCCTTCCAGGAGATGGGGGGAAAAAAAGGAATCTGCTTTAATTAACAAAAGTTGCTATTTTCCTCTCTCTGGTGTTAACTTATTTATAGGCCAACCTGCATGTTAAAATCAGTAAATAACTTCCTGTGTGTGTTTTTAATAAGGGTTTTGAAGCGTATGAGACTCTCTGGCACTGTTTTGATATGGTCATGTGGTTTTCATTTAATGTGAGGACCTGACTTACATAAGCACAGTCCATAAAGCGGGACATAAGCAAAGCCCTTCTGTTGACCAGATGTTCGCTGGGGTAAGAGACAAGAAAGAAAAAACAAGTGTGTGTGTGTGTGTGTGTGTGTGTGTGTAACTCCATCTAAATTTCCTGAAAGCTCTCCTTTCCCAGTTACCTGAGAGTAATTCTGACTGTCCACATGGTGCCAAGCGAGCCACAGGGTAGGAGGCTATGCAAGGGTTTTGTTAGAAGCCGTGGGTGCTGTTGGTAGCAAAGGTGCCAGAATGGTTTGGAAACTCAGGGACATTTACACCATGGCTCCAGAACGTGGGTTCATTTCTCACTTTAGAAGTAATGTGCAAGAATGGCCTATGTCTGCGCATGCGCAAGCAGAGTTCAGTGGCAGAAAGGTGGGCAGGCGAGGCTTCATGCCTCACTAAAGGTACCTGAGCTAAACGTTTCCTACAGCAGGCGGGAACAGTAACGTGTGAGCATGATGTGTTCTCATCACTGTTGTCAAAGAACCAGAACCCATTCAAAAGGGGCAAAACGGATGTATTCTGAATTGTTACCCACCTAGTTCTTTATGGAGTTTGACGGAATAGACCACCTGAGTCGTTGCGCATTTTAATTTTGAGGCCAGCAGGCAGCTTTCTTCTCTCTGAGACCCTACAGGAAACCAGATTAAACGGTGCATGAGGAAAGGATAATTCAGACTCCCATTAGAAAACCCAGAGCTGAAATGCTTTTGGCTAACTCCTAGGTGCATTGCTCTGTGTTCGGATGAGTCAAGTCTGAATCCTTCCTTCCTTCCTTTCTCCTAAAATCCATTTTCCACCTCTTCACCCTTCTTCAAATTGCTAAAAAGGCAAGGAGTTGGTGGGCGAGGGAACTGTGCCCAACAGTTGAGTTATCCCTGTCTTGCCTGATGACTATTCAAGGCAGAAGCCGAGGCCAGTTTGGCTGATGAACAACAACAACAAGAACAACAACACCCACCACACATTCCCGGTTCCAAAAGGGGCCAGACCTCGCTTTAATGCCTTCTTGGCATGTTTGTGTGGAGAGGAAGAAAGGGGGGAAGGCTACCGTTAACCATGTTGTAAATCATTCTTTTGGGGGTGGATGGGGAAGGTGGGGGAGGAGATCATCAGGGATGGGGTGGGAGAGAGGAGGTGACGGGGGGGGGAATGACAATTCTAAGGAGGCGATGAACGTAGAGGAAGGCTGCTATAAAAATGATTGGGGAAGCTAAAACGAAGAAGGCTACTGATTTAAGAGGCCGATCTTGCTGTGAGTCAGAGCACACTCAAGCGAAAGGAATGGTTGCGGACGGTTGGTAGGTTTGCTCCGGTCCTGAACTGGGATGACACATAATAAAAGAACTTCACATTTCCTTTCTGTGTCGAGCAAGGCTAGAGGGTGATTTTTTTAAAATGTGATTTTTATTGGGTAGGGGTGGAATGGAGTGTTTTTTTCAGACTGGATGAGCAGCTAGTTTATAGGCTTGGTTTTAGAGAGGAATGCTCCTTCTTTCCTTCAAGGGTTTCCTAAGGTTTGTTCTGGGGAATGGATCCTAATCGTGATCTTAGAACTGCAGAGCTGGGGCTGGACTCCATGATCCATAGGGTCTCTCCTAGCTCTGCAGTTCTAAGATGATGATGATGATGATCTTGAAGCTACGACCCTTCCCAGACTGCTTCTCGCGTCGGCCCGTGTGATCTTTCTTGCTCACAAAACCTCCCGATCGCCTGGCATCCTGTGTTCGAGGCAGGAGTGACTTTTCGGCTGGATTTGGAAATCTTTTTGTGCCAGGTTGGGCCGGGTGGTGGGAAGGAGAGCGAAGGAGGCTCTTCACCGTTTATGTCGGGGTCATACGGTCATCAGGGAGATGGGTTGGCACGAAGGTCCACCATCTGGCAATCGTAAAAGAGGCAATGCAGTGCATGGCAAGGGAGCCCAGCCGTAGACAGTTGTTTTTGGTCCCCGCCCCTGAAGTAGACACCTTTTAAGAGCCCGCTTCTTCTCTCTCGGGGTTGGGATGTCTGCAGCGGAGGTCAAAAGTTCATCTTGTCCAGATAGATTTCCCCCCTCTCCTTTTCTTTGGGTACCGCCAAAAAAAAAAAAAAGATGGACCCCCGTGCAAGAGTGAGCAAGAATCCCGCGTGAATCTGATTTCACAAACAGGGCAACACCCCCTTTAAACTGTTCCTTCCTTTCCACAGGGGCGGAGGCTCAGGTCAGGAAAGCTCTCTCTGATGGTTGGAAATAACTTGGAGAGCCGACAGATTTTAAATGGAGTTTTGAACTTTCAAAAAACGGGTCCTGTTCACCAGAGAGGCAAAGAAGGCCCGCTTCTCTGAAACAATGAGCTGGCAAGTTCACTCTTTTCCCCCCATTGTTTTATGGGCTCTCTCCTCCCCTGGATCTGCTAATATATAAAAAAGCAGTTCAGTACTTGGGAAGGGGGGGGGGAAGAGAAGGTTGCTCTCACTCAGTAAGTTGGGGGGAGGAAGCGCGGGAATGCAACCTCCGTGATGTGGTTCCTGCAGCGGCTGAGAAAACTCCAGATTTTGCTTCAATGGGTTTCTGTATTGAGACCAGAACACCAACCCACTGCTCTTATCAAAACAGCCCAGCCTTTTCTCCTGCAACTTAGCAGCTTAGTTTCTTTTTATAAAACAAACAAACAAACAAGCCCCAGCTGTTTGTCAGGGTTTCAAGAAGGGCACTGATTTACCAGATCGTTGGGGTGTGTGTGTGTGTGTTTGTCCTTGGGCTTGCATCGATTCTGCCCTTTTCTAAACTGGCTGCTTTTTGTGAAGATTCTCCACGCCAGTTCTTCAGTAAGAAGCCTGGATGCCGAATCTAGCCTGCAGATTTCTGTACCCCTGGTTCTTCCTTGAGGGGTCCGGGCCACCATCAGCTTTCTGTTTCTTGCCGATGGTTGCTGGTTTCCTCCTTGCCTTCCGGTTTCTTCCCTAGCCTTCTCCATAATGATGCTCATTCCATTGGAGTACAGCTCCTGTTGCCTCTGGCCCGAAGCTTGATGTTTTGGCATATTATGCAGGCATCCTAGTATCAGGAGGAAACCCGGGGATTGGCAACCACCGTGGACTAGGGAATTGCCGAGTTTTTCAGTAATCCAGACTTTGCAGGGGTGCCCAATTTTATGCCGGAGACGTGCGTGCGTGAATTGAGGGAATGGTGCTTGGAAAAATTCCAGATTTTGTACTGTAGCTGCTGGACTCCCCTAGCCAAAAACATTGGGGTCCAAAAAAGTAAGGTTATGCTGCTCTATCCGAATTGTAAGAGTGGATGATACCTTTTATCGGACCACTAAAAAATAAAAAATAAATGAAACAAATTGCAAGCTTTTGTGGAGGAATCCCATTAATCTTTATTCTATCCTATTTGTATTTTCCTAGCATCTTTCGGTAATAATAATAATAATAAAAAATACCAGCAGTGATCATTTAAAGAATTAAAAAAAATTTTTTTTAAAAAATACCAGGAGATGGATCCCATGGATCCAAGTGTTTGACCTATCAAAAAGAAGTTATTTTCCTCTTTCTCCTTCTGAGTTGGCACAAACAGACACTGGGGGCTTCGTTTGGAGTGGGCTTGCTAAATGAGGCTAATTTGGCAGCAGGCACAGCCTCTCATCTTGTCCTGCCAGGTAGATGGAGGGCCTGTTGTTGGTCAACTTGTGGCTGTTAGTTTTCCAGGGTAACCATTTCTCTCTTTCTGGAATTTAAAACAGCACATGTGGTCTGCATTACTGCAGGATTCTGTCATAATCACCCGGAGAGTCACCTTGGGTTTTTATGTTGAAATGTTTTTATTACAAAACAGTCTGGTTGCCAGGCAGTCTTTATTAAAAGAGACAGTTTCTGGCCCCTGCATTCAATTGGAGGAGGAGGTGATTTTGGAAGATGGCCATGTAACACACCCAGACCTGTTCACAGTCTAGGGCTCCGCAGTAGATGAACGATAGATGCCAGCTTCGTTTTTTTTTTAGTAAACTCTGTGCTATTTTAATTATTCCAGTTATTCTTGTGGGGAATTGAAGAGTGTGCCTGTGAAGACTTACACACGATACATAAATGTGACTCCTTGTTTCTGGGGTGTTCAGAGTTATTGCCGTTTTTTCTCTCTCTCTCTGAGAGTTCCTAATTGAGATGGGGTTATCGTGTTTTAAAGATTGTTATTGATTTTCATAAGCTGCACTGGGAATCCTTTTTTCCTTTTGGCTGTGCAGATGGATAAAAATGCCTCAAATAAACGCCTTGCCCTGCTCCTGGACCAGTTTAAATGCAGTTTTTGCATTTTGAAAAATAACAAATGAAGCTTTCACTGGCATGGAGGGAGAAAGGAAAAGAACAGCTTTGCATCTAGAAATCTGGATTTTTGGTTGCTATAAATGGCATAGGAACAGGGTCCACAGAAAGTTTAAGAAACCATACACCCCAAGGGCTAGAACATTTGTGCCTTTAAAAAGAGATAAAGACAACACTTGCAATTACCAAGATTTGAGACCCATCTCAGACCCTGGAAAAGAGGCCGTGAAGCCACATACATCGTGCTTTTATATATGATGGTCTGTTTATTTTGATAGTGTTTCAAATCATGAGCAGGACATGAATCAGCTTGGGACAGTCATAGTTTATATTATGATGTATCAACCATGCCTCTTGATAAACTATGGCCAGGTTAGCTGGCTCTATAGTTTTCATGCGAAATCTTTTCATCATTTTATTCCACAGCAGGAAGAAAGACATAGCAGGCATAATCCATTGAATGGGTGAGGAAGATGGCTGTGCGCGCGCAGGCACACATAAGCAGAGGTGGATGAGGATCACTGTGGTGTATCCATAACTAATCCATTTCTTGTCCAATTTGAGCCTGTGGGTTTACAAAAGCTCACGCCACAGCCAAACAGTTAAGGTCTTGCTTGCACAATTTTGTCGTGGCTACAGGCGAAATGCCTGTGTGTGGTATCGGCCAACTGGGGTTGTGCTGGGGATTCAGTTCTTCGCAGGCATTCGCAAGCACCAGCCAAACGGGGTTTCTCAATATCTGTTGAAAGTTGGAATCTGCGCCGTTCACATTGCTTCAACTCAGCCACTGGCTATGCAAACGAGCCGTCCGTTTTTATGAGTCTGTGGCACCTTGGGACATCTCCGTATTACAAATGAATATAGTTTTGACTATAAAATTTCATATCCTTAGGGGATTTCCAGTCCAGATCGATGAGAGAGGACTTTTCTTTATTTGTATCAGAGCGTTGCACAATTAAGAACCATGGGCACACATGAAATACGAGTGAGGTGATGTACTTAAGTACTTCTTAAGAGTACTTCTCACCCCACAGATACAATTTATTCAGGGTGACCTTGCGTGCAACTTTGAAATGTACACGTTTGTGATGGAGACACACCTTTTCCTCTACAGCCTGTCCATCTCCTTTCATCTTTCTTCATCTGTCTGGACACAGCTTTCAGGGGGATTTCAGGGGCTACAAGTATCTCCTGATCAGCACAATCTGGGGCAGAGGTGGAAGTTTTGCATTAAGTAGATTTTACACCGGACGCAACGAAGTTATTTTGCCCAGCACCTTGTAGCCTGGAAACAAGTATATTTCTCATTTAGCCGCTTTCTTTTTCAGAAAAAGTGTGTGTGTGTGTGTGTGTGTGTGTGTGTGTTGTGTAGTTCTTCTTCTTCTTCTTCTTCTTCTTCTTCTTCTTCTTTCATAGCACTGCAGACTGTTCACAAGTAACACCCAAAGCGGGTGAGGCAGGAAGAGGAAGAAGGCCGGCTGGTTTTCTTCGCATTGTGTCAGTCGCAACTGTCTACCGGAAACCACAAAAAACCCTGCCTTAATCTCTGTGTAGACCTCCAGTCACAACAAGCGTCTCTTTTCGTCCGAGAGACAAGTTCCTGTCCAGTATTCCCTCTCTCCCCCCCCCCGACCCCCACCCCTCCGGTTCACAAATAGCTACTTTCTCATCTCTCAGTTTCATGGCTGCAATTTTCCTCTTTTTAACAAACCCCCCCCCCTTTTCCTTTCCTTTTTCACAGCGGCTGTTGGGACCGTTGAGGGCTAGCAACTCCTCTCCTTGCAGGAGTTGAGGTCCTTTCAGGCCATCCCCAGAACTGCCTTTACATGGGCTGGGCCGGCACAGGGAACGGAGAGGCATCAAACCCAGTTGGCAAGAGTCCCTCTGGCTGCCATTTAATTAGAAGCGCCACGAAACTCCCTTTTTGTGGTTTTGCTTCTCAGGGCCAGCTTGTGGGAAAGGTTCTCTCCGGGTTCCAGCTGCCCTAACTCCTTGTCCCTCCCCTGGTTTTTTGTGTGTTTTTTGGGTTTTTTTGCCCAAGGTGCATGTCTGGGCTTTTCAGGCACAGGTGAGGAGCAGCAAGGAAGCTCCAGCTTCCAGGTGTGTGCCTCTGCTTTGGTTGCGTTCCAGAATGAGGGCATGGTTGGGCAGAGAGCGTAGGCGCGGCCTAGATTTCGTGCAACGGCATCAAGTTCTAGTGCAACCACAGGCATTCTCCGGTGCGCAGGCTCACCTGATGAGAGCCGGACGGAGGAGCAAGGATCCACTGGTCAGGAGCTAAGCTCCCTTGCCCTGTTTCTCACTGTGAAAAGATTCACAAGCTCTTGAATCTCCATATACACCTCATCTCATCTCTTCCTCTTTCAGATACGATGTATATGGATGCTGGAGACGCGCTTAAAAAGACTGAATATGTATAAGAGGAAGATATGAGAGATATATATATATATTTCTGGAAGAAGAAATATATATATATATTTCTGGAAGTTGTAGTCCATCTGGGGATCCAAGGTTGAGAACCACTGGTCTTGAGGTTCAAATTGTCTATATATATATTATATATATATAATAATAATATAAAAGTGGTTCTCAACCTTGGATCCCCAGATAGACTACAACTTCCAGAAATCCTGGCCAGCACAGTTCGTGGTGAAGGCTTTTGGGAGTTGTAGTCCAGGAACATGTGGAGACCTAAAGTTGGGAACCATTACTCTTGAAGCATCTGAGGGATGGAATTTTCCTCTAAACTAGACTCCCTACTTTGTTTTGGGGGTATGTGTTAAAAAGACGGATGGCGTTTTTAGTGGGAGAGGCCCCAGGGCAGGACTGGGATGTATGGAAAAAGGCCCTCCATGCCCACTCCGATTCCCATTGCGTTATTTCTCTCTCCCTTTCTCTCCCTCTTTCTTTCTTTCTTTCTTTGCACTTGCCTCTGATATTCATACATTTCTCTTTTCGTTCAGACTCTCTCTCTTTTTCTCCCTCTGGCCATACACTTTTTTTTTAAAGCTCCATTTTAAGCTGCTTCTTGGGAAGACTGCCAAAATGTGCCTGAAAAGACAGAGAGAGGGAGATGCCTAAAATACAGAATATGGATTTTAAGATCTTGTGGTATGTGTGTAAAATGGCCAGGGTCCAAAGCTCCCTGAAGCTAGTAGTGTCAAGAGCTGAAGAAGGTTTTGCCTTGTTTCCCCATCCTCACAACACCCCAGAGTCATGCCCACTGCTGTGCAGTGGAAAAAGCTTTTAAGCTGTCCTCAATATGCTAACTGGGAAGCAAGTTCTATTTCTTTCAAGAAGGGGTGGTCCTTAATTCATGTTTAGGAGTGGTGCCAGAGAGGAGTTTTCAAAAGCAGATTGCAATATGCCATGTGGGGCTAAGCAGGGTGGATACATATCAATGATTTTTTTTTGAATCAGATTAACTCATTATTTAAATCTTACTTATATCGATGGTTGTTGTGGGTTTTTCGGGCTCTTTGGCCGTGTTCTGAAGGTTGTTCTTCCTAACATTTCGCCAGTCTCTGTGGCCGGCATCTTCAGAGGACAGGAGTCAGAACTCTGTCTGTGCTCTGGTGCAGTTTGTTTGGATAGTTGAGTATTTATAGCTGTGGGATCAGCTTTTGTCCTTTTCAGGAGATGGGTGATTGTGGTGATCAGCGTGTTTTTTGTTGTGGGTGTACTGTTGTGATCAGAGGGAGATATTATCTGTCCTCTTCAGTTTGGTGTTGTTTTCTTGGTTTGATGGCTCTTGTGATTTCATTTTTGGAGTAGCTATTTGCCTGTAGGGCCCAATTCAGATGGTTGATTTTGGCAGTTGTGGCCAGGTATATATTGGAACCACAAAACACAGCATCCACACCAGAATCAAAGAACCTGAGAGACACTGCAGACTAAAACAACCGGAAAAATCGGCAGTAGCTGAACATGGCCTAAAACAAGCTGGACATGAAATTCTATTTCAAAATACTGAAGTACTGGACAACACCAGCAATCATTATGTTAGACTGCACAGGGAAGCCATTGAAATCCACAAACACCAGCAGTGCTTCAACAAAAAAGAAGAAAGTTTAAAACTCAACAAAGCCTGGCTCCCAGCACTGAAAAATACAGCCTGCAAAAGGTCAACGAACTCTACCCAGCTACAAGGACTGGTGATCACTGTACACAAAAGTCCAGCTAACGACACCCATCAATCACAGTGACAGATAATCTCTCCCTCTTATCACAACAATACACCCACAACAAAAAACACGCTGATCACCACAATCACCCATCTCCTGAAAAGGACAAAAGCTGATCCCACAGCTATAAATACTCAACTATCCAAACAAACTGCACCAGAGCACAGACAGAGTTCTGACTCCTGTCCTCTGAAGATACGGGCCACAGAGACTGGCGAAACGTTAGGAAGAACAACCTTCAGAACACGGCCAAAGAGCCTGAAAAACCCACAACAACCATCAGATCCTGGCCGTGAAAGCCTTCGAGAATACTTACTTATATCGTCAAAAAATCTGATTTTTAAAAAAATTTCAATCGTGATTTAAATCAAATCCACCCTGGGGACTAGCTATTAATTAATTGCTCCTGGAGTGAAGGACTGTAGTTCACTAGTAGGTAGGGCTCATGGTTTTCCATGGAGGAGGTTCACCTCCAGGCAAGGTTGGGGAAAAGGAAATCAGACCAAACCACCCTCTGAAACTCTGGAGAGCCCCTAGCAGGTGCCCTTTGCCATGATTTGCTCCCAGGTAGAATGTAACCTGCGCAAGAAACCTGCAGGATTGTTGCTGTGTTGCTTTTACACCTATCTCCATTATTTTGAATCCCATAAGTAGAATATACACAACTTGTGAGTGTAGCGATTAAGAGTCTAACAGATGAAGCACTTTGCACGTTGGACGCCATCTAGGACAAACATTTGGTGGGCTGGGTTATTCCAACCATGGGCCTCCATGCCCATCCAGTGACTTCCCCTTTGTCTTAAATATTTCTAAAGAGGAAGCTGTGATCTCATAGTGGGGCACCTTTAGTAGCTCCCCATCCATAACAACAGAGTTGCTGTAGCATCTCTCAGGTCCCTTTAACAGCCCCATTGATAGTCAAAAATGCATGGTTCCATTTGAATACTTGGGGCTAAAAGACAGGTTGATGGCTCTTCCTGCTAGTTTTGCACTCCCCTTTTTGTCTTATTGGTGTCAGAGACCAGGTAATCTGCCGCCAGCTGGATTGCAAGATTGCTGTATTTAAGACCTGTCTCCTTCCCCCCCCCCCCCCCATGCAAGATAACAGGTGCCATGATAATTAAGACCACTTTTCTTGCTTTTAATTAAATGGCTCATAGCAAGAAGGCTAGATATTGAGAAAGCTAGTCTTCTTTCTTTTCCTGTTATTGTTCTTCAAAAACTTTACAGACTGTAGAAAGTATCTGTGATTGTTATATCATTTTAATTGTTGTGAGCTGCCTTACGTCACCTATGGGAATAAAGATGGCATGTACATACAGATAGACATATTGGAAG
Source organism: Intellagama lesueurii (assembly GCA_037013535.1). NCBI lineage: Eukaryota > Metazoa > Chordata > Lepidosauria > Squamata > Agamidae > Intellagama > Intellagama lesueurii. Next base: position 7,445,267 of record JBAJHW010000016.1, on the reverse strand, counting down.
CCTGATGAAGGAAATTCAGTTCACAACATCTGCACTTTGAAAATTACTTCTTTGGACTTTAGTCCTTAACTGTAGTAGGTCTGCTGTCTGGATAGCTCTGAGAGTTAGGTGTCTTGGGTATGAAGTCTGAGGTTGGGAGTTTGATTCCCCACTGGGCCTCCTGGGAGAAGAGCCAGCCTGTGTAGTTTTGGGCAAGCTGTACAGTCCCAGGACACCCCCCAGAAGAGGGGAAGGGCAAACCACCTTTGAGTATTCTCTGCCTAGAAAATCCTAGGAAGGGTCACTGAAAGTTGGATGGGATGTAATTATTATGGTAGACCCACTGAATCAGTGGGAACTTGGTAACTCAATACTTATTTGAGTTCCGTTGATTAAGTGGGTCAACTCCAATGGAATAACAATTGGACTTAGGCCTACAGTTCCCAGTGGCTTCGCTGGCTGGTGGGTTCTGGGTTTCTATTCCAGAAAGTAACTTTTCTAACCTCAGACCAGTCTTCACTTGTCAGAGATGAATCCATTAATTCATCCAGGTCTAGCATTACCAATGTTGTTTTAATGCCATTCAAATAAAATCAGAGAATATTGTGACTTAAAGACTTGAGATTTATTTGACAAGCTTTCATGGACTATACTGTTCATGTTGTGAAATATACTGGAATATATCCTGAACAGCTTGGTTTGCAAGCATGTAACTGGTGGGCAGTACTTGTCTAAAAGAATTTTTCTGTTTTGCATTGACGTGACAATACCAATATTTAGTGGCACCAGTCCCTTCTCCTACATTGAACCAGTGCAGACCAGCCATTTTAAGAAGTCTCCAACGGTGTGTGTGTGTGTTTTAAAATGTTTGCTGCATGAGTCACAATTCCTTGTGTGTGTGTACTGTTACTGTATTAAATTTTATTTATTTAAAATATTTTTTTTTACCCCGCCTTTCTCCTTAACAATTCCATAGATGTTGAAGTCCCTCAGCACTACACTGCAGCTTATTCAGCTTCAAGCTTCTGGCCCTCATGAGTGAACAGGTGGCCGTTGCATGAAATAGCGTGCCCATCAAGTATAACTTTCAGTGTTTAATAACTTCATAGTGGTTCTCGTATCTTGTTTTCATTCCTGGGTGGGTGTTTTTTTAAAATATCTGTAACCTGTAAGCTGCCTTGAGTCCCGTTGCCAGGGAGAAAAGCAGCATAAAAGTGCACTATATCAATAAAATAAATAAAGACCGTTTTTCTGCGAAACCTCAGTTTTCTGAGATGTAAGTGTGGGTAAAAGTTTTGTTGATTCAGCTGGCGTTGTTTGGAATTGGAAAGTACAGTGCACTTTGAAAACAGCGTTTTCTTTCGCGTGAGGTGTGTGAGGAAATCAAGGTCTCAGAATAGCCTAAAGTGGCTGCGGTTTGTCCAGCAAGAGTTGTGTTATCAAGTAAATGTGAAGAAAAGGAGGGTTGTTTTGTTTGCAGGGCTTGAGATGATACTGGAATAATGCTTTTTTAAAATTTATTTATCCAGAACCAACCTCCAGTGGGTGATGGGGGAGTTTCATAGATAAATTTCCAACAGAGAACAAAGCAACCCACCCCATGATATGTATTCCCTACCAATCTCAAAAAAGCATGATGGGAACAACCAACAGTTCTGCTTCAGGACCGTAGAATTCCCCATCAGCCTGTGTTTCTCTCCCTTCTTCTGCCAGTCTGATGCTCTGGTCCAACCTGGCCATTGTAAAAATGCCCCCAAAGTTCAAAAGGTCATAGCCTTTGCATGCCCTCCCCTTACCTGCTTTTATTACTTTCCCCTGTGGGTTCTCAGGACTCATTGCCCATCATCAACCCCTTCCAAAGAGGTATCAGACAGGTCAGGGTGGATGCTGTGTTTTCTCTCTCTTTTATGGCCCTCTCTGGTGTCTTTCTCAAGATCCCCTTTATTTTCTTCATCAGGGGCTGGGCGGTGGTGTATAAATAACTACTGCCAAACGTCTTAGTGGGTTAGTTAAAAGGGGACTGGCTTGTTTGCTTAAGAGCGCTTGAGAAAAGGGCAGGATTTTGTTTTCTAAAGAAAAATAAATAAATAAGGAGGAGTGCAAAGTCTCCTGAAACCTATTGTTGTCAGATTTTGAAGTCTCTTGGTTTGAATAAAGAGGAGGAGGAAAGAGGGGACATCAAGGGGGAAAGGGGTTTTTGGTCACATAACCCTCCTCTAAAGAAACCCCCAACCAGGATCATGCACTATAAGATTTGGCTGTTCAAACTCTAATAAAAAAACAGTTCAGGATCTGCTTAAATAGGAGGACTTTATCTCAAGATGAACACCAGACGACAGGAACCCAGTTTGGTCTCGATGCTTTTATTTTAAGGCACAGGTTAATATACACTGCATAAAGTTTAAATTTTAGAAATTTATCTTTTCCTTCCTCTCTGTGTCCTGCCAAATTCTGACAGGGGTGGGGCAGAGGAAGCTGATGGCCATAGAGGCAAAGAGATGAAAATGAGACGGTGACAGAAAGTCAAATAATGATCTTGGGGGAAATGGTTGGCTGGGATTTACTTATGAGGAGCTGTGAAACTACAGGGCAGTCACGCTGAGGTTGTGGCGCTATAGAAAGTTTTTTTTAAAAAATTAGGTTTTATGAAGCGACCTCCAACTTCATCTCTGGGCAATACAGGTTTGTGCCATGTCGGCATAACCTCCCCCAGGGAAAAATTAGGGTTGTGCTCGTTGTGTTCCATTACACATGACAAACTTGTGGGATTTATTTTCCTTTTGCACTAGAATGAAGGCATTTTCTGTGAACTGAGGAGAGAACTTTCTGACCCCAAAGAAAATTCCATTGTATTACAGGTTCTATCATCACTTCAAAAGAAGTGTTTTATAATCAATGGTGTTCCGCCAAAAAAAAAAAAAAATCCAGAACCAGAAAACATAAGGAGAAATCGAAGTAAAATAAAGAGAAAGGTGTGCTTCTTGTGTTGTGGGTTATTTCCTGAACCCAGTGAAGTGCCCCTGGCAGGAAGGGTAGGGGAAGACCCATTGTTTCCCCTGAATAAGATAAATGTATGACAACTGAGCCGCGTACTTTTCACTCCACCGTGATTTCTGTTCTTCCTTTTTTCATAAAAACCCTGTGCCTGGCGTGTGGCTGGTATTCGGGGTCATCGTTCGCAGTGATGCTTCACAATAATGTCACAAAGTGCCGTTGTCTTTCTCTGTGGATTCTCCAAGAAGATGTCGCTCTTAGGGACAAGAATGGCTAGTGGAAGAGGACCAATTTCATTCATGTGTATTTGCTTATTTGTTTTCCTCCTGGGAGGAATTGTAGAGAGGGCATCAGAAGAGTGATGAGAGCCATCTCCCCAATATTCTCTTGCCCAACCCCTTCCCACCCCCAACCTGGCAGTGACATTGTCTAGAACCCAATTTGCTCCTTTTTTTCTAGCACTGGTGATCCAGCGAATCTTCCATTCTCTATTTTCAGTCTAAAAAATGCAGGGGAGACGGTCCTCAACAGGAGACATATCGGAAGATCTACGTAGAGGGGAATTATAAGTGTAGTAGATACCCTTACACAGTTAGAGCAGAGATGGTCACTTTTCTAACCATCATGGCTGCATCACATGGAAACTGGGCTTTGTAGTTTGGTGAGGGACTTAGACTCCTCTGTATTAGTTCAAGGTTCCAGAGTCTCCCTAGTCGAGGATTTTAAATGCATCACCAAACTACAAATACAATGATCCCGTAGAGAAGAGTTACAGGAGTTTGAAATGGCATCAGACTGCTAATGACTGTATCGTGTAGATGCACTTTTACACCATGGAACTTGAATTAGGGAGACTAGAGGTCAGATCCTTCCCCTGCTGCGAATGTCGTACCAGGGTAGACACGGATGTGTGTGCACATGCCCAGGTGACAAGTGCACAAACATTCCTACACACACCCATTCCCCACACCCAAAGTTACCTGTCTTGCTGACTGTCTCTGGGGGGGGGGGGGGAAGGTGCACTAGAGAACTTGGTGTTTCCTGCAGGTAAAAAGGCAAGGTGTAAATGCAGGAGGAGCTGCTCAAAGGTTTTTAAAAGTCCTGGCCTTTCATGGGTGAATTTGGACCTAAGAGTGACGGGGCGTATATTTTTGCTTGTTTGCATGGTTCGCCCACATACAAAATGCAAATTACTTGGTCAGGATTGTGTTTGACTTTTCTGGGGTGTCAGTGCTAGGCTAAGCTCAATGTAGAGCGACTTTGTTCCATTAAACAGCTCTTCTCAACCGCCGAGCTCCTTTTTACGTTAAAAATCTTGAATTTTAAGCCACCGTTCGGAGGAAAGGTGGTTTGACGCAAAAAGCCTGCTCAGATGAATTTTGGTGGTAGCCCATTTGCTTCCAGATTTTTCTTTGAACACCTTGTGTGCCAAATTCCGAGCTGCTTTCACAGTCAAAATGTCCATTGAAAAGGCCATAAGGTGAAGGGCTGAAAGGGAAATCCACAAACTTAGATATTGTGCCTTTGAGTCCTGACCACCTGAAATAGCAGGATTTGTCCCTCTGTTGCTTTCAAAAGTATGTTGCTCCAGTTTAAATCTTGCACTATTTGCCTAATTCATTTTTTTTCTCTCTCTCCTCCTCCTCCACCTGTGTTTTCATCTCCATCTGGTGATCTTGACGTTGCCTGTCTTATCTTGGCTGCTGCACAGGTAAGTAATGCTGAGTATTTATTCAGTATTTATTCAGCTTTTGGCTGCTTTTTTTGCTTGATAAATTGTCCCTCCCAGTTGACTGACAAGTGTCTCAACCTCTCGGTGACCTTTGGAGAGGATATGCTGGAGTGATTTTACTAAGTGTGAGATGAGGCTGATGTGACACCTCAAGAGCAGCTGATTCACAGCTTTGCTGCCCTGCTACTTTCTTACCCTTTCTTTCTTTTATAAATGAAATGTATAAATTAAGTACTACTGTCTTCTGTTCACCAGACGGTCACTAGATTGGATTGCCGTTGTACATAGTAGGACTTCCTTCTGGGTCAATGTATGTAGGCCTGAATGACGAGTCAGTGCCACAGTATTCTGTTGCCAGTGTACACCTGTGTAAGGAAAAGTGTGCAAGTCTTGGTAGCCATTCACTGCCGATCAGTGAGGGGCTGGTTGCGCTTCTGGACACGTTCCCTATGATCAGGTACATCTCTGGAAATGGGACCCAGTCCTCATAAACACCCAAGTGGTTGCTAAGGCCCCTAGGGGATTTCCCTTATCACCAGTTGGATTTCCCCCCTGCTGATGAGACATGTTCCCACCTGACCCTTTTCTGTAAGCAAACCTTCAATATGTCTTGCTTCTTTATAACAAGGACAGCACCGTTTCGCACTAATGGGCCCTTTCTGTTTCATCCAGCTTCCTCTCTGTGTGCACCGGGCTTTTATGCAAGCTTCCGCACACACACACCCCGACCCACCCACTACCAAAACTAAAAGATTTCTTTAAAAAGGTGGATGGGATCACACAAATGTCCAGATAATTGAAACAGGGCCACGGCTCCTAAAGGTCTTCCATGTTTGCACACCAACGCCCACACCCATCTCGGTGGGTTGCGTCCCTTGCAGTAGGACTTACTGGTATCAGTGGAAGAAGACTCAATATTTGCAAGGGGTGTGAATGTTTAAAACCATGGTGGTCTGGTTGCATTGACCTAGATAAGCAACCTGAGCGTTCGTAGGTTTCTTTGATTTTGAGAGTCTGGGACATCCTTCAGGATCTCTGAATTTTGTGTAATTGCTCCTTTACCTCTTTTTGCGTGTTTGGAATCGGGAGATGCTACACATAACTGGTAATCAGTGGAGGGGTTTTTGGATAACAGAGGTTTTCAGGAAGGATAGGGAAGGCAGCCAAGTGAATTCTGATAAGTAACGCTAGTTGAACCAAACCCCTTGGTAGATTTCTGGATGGGCCTTTCCATGCAGCTATAGGGTTCAACGATAACAAGTAATGGGCCGAAGAGAATGCTAGTCCCCTGGCACTGAGATTTACAGGATTACTCAGTTCCCTCCATCCTTTTCTCCTAGCCAAGAAATACAGTTTCGATTTTAGTGGCTTTCATGAAGTTTTTCATTCTTATCTCACGACATCACAGCTATCCTTTTGAGGGGTACAAGTCTTACATTTCTATCCTCTGTATGACATGGACAAGACTGAACATCGGGTTCCAATTTTTGTTCCTCCAGATGGGTGGGTTCTTGGTGTTTCCTTGTTCTTGCTCTGAATATATCAGTAGGGCTTCAGTGGTATTGCTGCCCAGTTTTGAGATTTTGCAGCTTATAATTCTCCAGGAAAGGATGGCCAGCGTTGGCTTTTGAAGTGGCGTTTTTTTTTTTTTTTTTTTAATGTTGTGGGCTTGGCTTTGTGAAGTGACATGATTGTAATTTGGGTCAACATCCTTCCCTTGCCGTAGGAAGATAGGACAGCTGCCTTAAACCAGGCAAGCTATTTCCCCATCTAGCGTAATATTGTCTGACTAGTAGCGACCAGGGGTCTCGGATGGAGAAATGTCTTTCCCAGGATAGACCCCCTGAGCTTTCTAAGTATAGTTGGCTTCTGCTTTCAAAGCACTGAGCTGTGGTCCCCACCTTAACAATGACACTGGGGAGGTATGCTTTTATTCACACAACTGAAAACCTCTGGGCAACTTACAGGACTGAAATGAACATGCAAGGAAGCAAGAAAATGCAACAGACACAAGCGCATTATTAAAAAGTATGGATCTTTTTAGAACACAGAAACAGCTGTGACATTTCTTTTCCCTGCTGTCCGTTTTTTGAAATTCTGAACACGAACTACAGCTGTGGTTGGGGTGGTTCGGAAAATGGCTTCCTTATGGGAAATCTTTAAATTTATTAATTAATTTATTTAAAATGTATTCTCTGAGGCTTTCACGGCTGGGATCCAATGGTTGTTGTAGGTTTTTCGGGCTGTTTGGCTGTGTTCTGGAGGTTTTTCTTCCTAACGTTTCACCAGTCTCTGTGGCCGGCATCTTCAGAGGATAGAAGTTAGATCTCTGTGTTCTGGTGTAGCGTGTGGAATAGTTGATCCCACACACTACACCAGAACACAGACAGAGTTCTAACTCCTGTCCTCTGAAGATGCCGGCCACAGAGATTGGTGAAACGTTAGGAAGAAAAACCTCCAGAACACAGCCAAACAGCCCGAAAAACCTACAACAACCATCAATTTATTTAAAACATTTTTACTCTGCCTTTTTCCTTTAAAAGGACTCAAGGCGGCTTACATCATTGAAAGACACTGTTTAAAACTCTCTAATGTCCCTTGTCTGAACTACAACAGAGTTCTTTATGCCACACCGGAAACCAAGGTGTTCAGGGAGGATAGAACCATATCAATTATGATGGTATCAAAGTGCTGTAACTCCGCAGTGTCGATGTTTTTTAAGTGCAGAATGCATTTGTCTGGTCGAAACCATGGGTTTAGATATGGCTGAGTGATGAGGACTATATGTTCTTGAGCATAAGACTGATAAAGAGGTGGAAGGATGGAACCGGTGATTAAATGGAAACCATTATGTTTGTCTTCAACAAGTTTGTTTTGCTGATGAAGAAAAGCAGCTTATCGGCCAGAAGCAGTTCTTTGAAAGCTTGTTCAAGGGTTAAAGCTATTCTTTATGGTGTAAGGGCTCCTTTGGAGTTTGGAGGAGCTGAGCGGGGTAGTTGAGGGCAAGACGTTTTGGAGATCCCTCATTCATGAGGTCTTCATGAGTCTGGGGGTGACTTGACAGCACATAAAAACAACAAAATGCCAAGAGAGAGATAAGAAGGAAGTCTGGACTGCTTTGCTATTCTGAAACCCAGTTCTTGCATTAACAAGGAACAGCAGCCACCGCAACAGTGCAGAATAAATGTCTACCCTTTCCCCCCAATGCTTGTAAAGAAAAGGAAAGAAAAGAAAAGGCTAAGTGTAGAAATAATTGGTCTGTTAAGGTACCTGAGGGGAAAAAAAAAGGACATTGTGCAGGTTTCTGAAGTGGAATAAAATATTAAGCAGTGTTCTACCATGGATAATAAATAATTAAAAGTCTGGCTCCTGTTTGAACGGGAACGTATCTTTGAACTGATCTAGTGAAATGTGAACATTTGGAGCAGGTTGCTCTCTGTCTTTTGACTTACTGAGAGGTAAAGAGGTGCGTGTCTGTCTTTGGATGGAGGGTGCTTCTTAAAAGTCTTTTTCCCCCTCCGAGGACAGTGTGAAAATTTGGGGGAGTCTCTTGGTGGCCTGCTTAATGAATGGATAGGGTTTGCTCTGTAGATCAGAGCACGCACGTAACTATTATTTTATTTTTACAGAATACTTTGGAGCAGTATCGTCAATACCGTTCTGTTATGAAATTATAGATCTTATTTTATGGGTTGGTTAGCGAGGTCAATATGCAGTTCACCTTCTCACTTCATCATCACAAGGACTCTGACAGAGGGAGTGAATTACCCAATGCGAGGCAGCAAGTTTTATGACTCAGGTGGCAATGCAGCCTGGATACGTGTCTTGTTACTCTCACACTGGCGCTTCTGAAGCCAGACTGTTGCTTATGTTTTTTGATGTGGTATTCATGGATCCTGTTGTTATTGTATACTCATTGTTACTAACTTAAATACTGTATTTTAATTGTTGCAAAGCCGCCTTGGGTGCTTTTGAAGGAGGAAGGTGGATTAAAAATAAATAAAAGATGGGTCCTTTTAGTTTGTAGATTTTTAGGATAAAATGAATCGCCTGAAAAAAAATGAAGAAACAGTGTCCAGACTATTGTTCAAATTGCATTAAACCTCAATGAATACATGTTGATATCAAATTGTGGGACCCAATGCAATACAGTATTCTCAACTTTTAAATTCTGCTGCCAGTTTGAGTAAAGTGTACTAGGTTAAATGGGGTTGGTGGGGGAGCTTGCCCTCTTACACCTTCATACCTTAACTGTCAGTTTTACCAAATATAATTATCTTGATGGGTGTTTTTGGACTACAAATCCCAGAACAGGCAGGATCGTAGTCCCAAAACACAAATTAGCACAGCTCTGCTGTCCACAAAGGCACCCCCTATGAGGAGTAGCTAGGCAGCCTATATCTGCTATAGGCTTATATCTGCACAGCAGAAGTGCAAGGATTCACAGAGCAGAATAGCTTCAAGTTCCCCAGAGTAGTTCCCCCCTTTTTCCTCATTAACTGGCGCTTATAGTCTCAATAACTCACTCTGAGACATTAGTACCGAAAGGAATAAAAAATGTTTCATTACTTACACATCAACAGCAAACTAACAATCTTGACTGCTTTCGGCAACATACTTCAACAGACTCTTGTGCCGGAAAAAGAGTTGAGCAGAGAGGCAGGACTCTCTTTGAAATCAGAGGAGAGGAAGAAATGATTGGTTAGTGCTGGATAGATTGACAGTCAGCCCAGCCCAGAACAGTCCCACCCAGCCAAACCTGTGAAAGGCATCATGCAAGGTTGCAAAACCTCCCAATGTATTTCATATACATCCATAATTTTAAATTGTGCAATGCTGTGATATGGATAAAGACTTTTGAGAAGCTTTTAAAAGTTAGGTGTGTGTTGTTGTTTTTTAAATTGCAACTCCCAGACTTGCCCAGCCAAATTTTGCCAGGTTCTGTGTGGATTCTAGCTTGACAGAATCCTTGTGAGAGCTGCCGTGTGTTGCTCGGGCAAGGAGGAGAAGCCTGGGGTAGGTGCGTTGGGAAGTGCTAGCGTGTGCAAACACAGACACACTTTTCTTTCCTTCATGACTGCTCCAAACATGCCCACCAACGTCCTCGCCTGGCCTGCCCCCTCCAACACAAAAATTCTGTTGCCATGGGAACCCAAGTTTTTAAAAATGACTTGGGAGGGGAGAGGCATCTGCTAGGAGGATCACAGTTAAAAGAAAATGTAGAAGGGAGGGTATGCGTGTGTGTGTGTTTGGGGAGTGGATATTCTGGGGTCGTTCACAAGTCAGCAAATTGTTTGATACATCCGGCAAACATTTCAGTAAGTTACAAATTTATATTTGTACGCAGATGATCTTAAAGGTGTCTGGAGTCACGTTTGTAATGGATCTTGTCTGAATGAGATGGAGTCACAGGGCCTCAGAACTGCCGTAATCTCGTTCAGGGAGGACAACAGAAAAGAGTTAAGCTTTTGAAATGGGACTGTTTCCCAAAATATTAAAAACAAAAGCAGCCTTCAAACCTCCTTCAAAAGTCACGCAATGTGAGAACCTCGTTTCATCAGCATCTCTTTCATGGTTTCATCCCCAGAGGAGATTTGCCGGTTAATCTGGGGAGAGGTGAATGAACAGCCCGTTGCCTTTTCCAAATGTTGGGGTACCGTTGCCTGACCTCAGTTGCCACGGCTGATGTTTCTGAGCCATTGGCTGCATCCTCAGAGTCGATGGCTCGTTCTCCCTGTGCAGAAGCAGGCCTGTGACAGAAGCCCTTTAAAAGGATGCCATTGAGAAATGGTTACCTACGTGAAAACCCGGTTGAGGTTTTCAGCCACCGCACACGCTGTCTGCCGTTGATGGCTGTTTTGCAGCACAGTTTAAAAAAACTTGGCATCGGTCCTCCCTCTGTGATGTGTGAATCTAATCAGCCAAGCGGGCTGGAGCACCCCCCCCACCACCACCCTCCTTAATTCACAACGGAGCAAAGCCCAGCTTCGGAGGCAGTTTTATGGCCCACGAGTGGATGCGGACTCGTAAAATAGGGCAGCCCTTCAAAACAGGGGCTGCAAGGTGGGGCTGGAAAGATTCAAGGGGGGGGGCAAAGGTCACAGGTCAGGACCTTTCTGCAGGATGAACAGAAGCGGCTTTGACTCCTTAGTGAAATGCTGGTAATGGATGGTGGACTTTAAAAATACTATAAAATAAAACAGTCCTCTCGGGAAGGGAGAAGGGAAAGAAGAGATGGAGGGAAATAACCGAATTAGAAACCAGCTGTGAAATGTTAGTCGATCTTTTTCCGTTGTTCTCCCCGTCCGAAATTATTAACTGCTGTTCCAAGCTTCACGTGCATCCCTTGTGTGGAATGGCAGAGAAGGAGTAATGTTCATAATTCATCTTAAATTATTTATCATTCAGTTTAAGTGACTCTTAAAGAGGTTTGTAGGAAAAAAAATAGTCCAGAGCTGTGCTCACATCCCAGGACAAATTCAGGGTCATTTCACTTGGACATTCTTTAAAGGGAGCGCTTCCCCCCCCCCCCCCCCAAACTTGTGCATTCGCATGGTAAAAAGGTTGTGTAAAATGCCGCTCATTTGGTAAAATTGCTAAGAGTTCTTCTCCTGGATGGGGAAAACACGAAACGAAACAAGCAAAGACTAGCAAAGGAGGCACGTTGATGAAAAGATAAAATAATCTTTTATTTAAAGATTAAAGCATTAGTTAATGAATGCTCCCCACCCCATACGACGATGTGAATGTTGAAGGTAATGTTGATGTGTTATCTTAATCAGCTTGAGCCTTTGCTGAGTTACTCTGAAATAATACTGTGTGGAATATTGACAGTTCCAAAGAATTTTTGGTCTGCCATGACAAAGATGTAGAATAATTTAAAAAAAAAGAAGGAAAAAAGGGAGGAGAGAAAGAGAAGCCAGTCTCTGTGTGTTCCAACCATTAATTCTTTAAATCTTGTTGCTAGTCAGCTGAAATACTTTAGAGCAGAGAAAGGTGCCGGTCCTTCTCTGAATGTTTTGTTGCCATAGATTTGGCTGCCAAAAAAAAAGAAATAAAGGAAGAAAGAAAAAGAAAATAGGCTGTACACCCTCTCTTTTAATTGGTTCAAAGCCATACAGGGCCTTTTACTTCCCCACTGAGTGCTACATTTTGCTTTGCGCACCCGGGCTTCCTGGTCATAGAAAGGGAAAAACCTTGAGAAGCGAGAGACGTGTAGCCTTTCTTTTCAGCCGTGGCGTAATGATGTATTTCAAATCATAATGTGGAAGGGGGGAAAAAAAAAAGGTGAGGGGGAGGAGAGCGAGGCTGTGAACCCGAAGAGCTGAATTCAAAATGGGCCACCCACCCCCGTACATTGGGGAAAATAATTGCTAGGAGGATTTTCAGAAGCCAGGCTGTGTAGTTGCCACCCACAGCTTTGTGGACCTAGAAGGAAATGTATCACAACTTCTCTCCCCCCCCCCCCCACCACCTTTTGCTGGTGGAGGGGGGAAGTGGCGCAGTGGCTGGTTTTTTTAGCTGTTTCCATTGCAGAGGTAAGGTACAGGAGAGGTTGGATCTGGGGGAATCGGGAGCTCATCCCCCAGCGATTTCCCAGAATGTCTTAGAAGCAGCAGGCGAGAGAATTGCTGAGGAAGACAGGGTTGAAAGTGATGCTTTGATAGGGCCCACCCTTTCAGGTTTCGCTGTCTTTCAGCGCGCATGAATTTTTAATCACTTCCTCCGGTTGGCATGTAACTGCCTTCTCTAGGGTGGCTTTTCTGTGCCAGCTCTTGCGTTCGCCTCCTCTCTCTGTGTCTCTCTCTGCCTGCAAGCCAAGCAATACCGAAACCGACCGAATCAATTATTTTGCCTTACCTAGTCTTTCTTAACGCACGCGCGTACACACACACACACACACACACCCTGCCTGAATACAAAGCCAGCTCCCGATCTCTGTGCCTTTCAAAGATTAATGTTCGCATCTGGGTCGCAGATGCAGAAGCTGAGATTTGCTGCGGATGATTATGGAGGAGTTGTCCTGTTCCCAGGCAGCTGTTGTCATTTTTATATGTAGCCTGGCTGCCGTCGTTTCACCCATTTGTTTAAAGGGGTTTGACTCATACATCATCTCCTCAATCAGACATCTGCTTAGGAGAAGGCATGGTGCATATAGGCTACATTGTGAAAGTGTTACTGTACATCTCCTCTAATCATCATCATCATCATGTGACGTCAAGTCTGTTCTGACTTATGGTGACCCTTTTCCAGGGCCTTCCAGGTAGAGAATACTCAGAGGCGGTTTCTCACTCCCGTCTCCCAGGGGCGTCTTGGGACTGTGCAGCTTGCCCAAGGCCACCCAGGCTGGCTCTTCTCCTGGAAGGCACAGTGGGGGATCGAACTCCCAACCTCTGGCTCCACATCCAGACAGCTAAACCACTGAGTTATCTTCCTGTACATGTACACCTATGAATGTATGCAAGGGATCTCTCTTCTCCCATAGAGCAAGTATCTTGAGTTCTTTGGGTAGCTTCCGAAGAGCAACTGGTTTCCATAACTTCAACAGGTACATCATGACGGTGCGCCTTTTCCGAAGGGAATTCATGCTTGCATGTGCTTCCAATCCCTTTTTTTTAATGACATTAAAAAATGGGAATGCACTGGGGTCACAAAAATGCAGCCACTGGCCCACGCCTTTGTCCTGTCTTGCTGTACATGAGTCTTTTACCTGGCTTCTGGAACATGTGATCCCTCAATTTGTAATGTATGTGTGCCTTGCCATTTCCCAGCGCCAATGCAGCAGAGTGAATGGACCATCTAGTCATTACGCAGGTCTTTTCACTTGCTTGCACATATCTGTGGTGTTTGCAGTTCAGTGCGGGTCCTCGGTATCCCTTAAGGGATACCCATCATGATATGTGAGACATTGGTGGTGGAAGTGGGGGATTCTGCATGTGTGTGTCTTTCTAGTTCATTGTGTGGCTTTCTATATCGTTCTTCTCAGTCATAGCTGATAAGCTGAGAATTCCACACCAAATCCTAAAAAGCAGATGACGGTTAAAAACTACCAGATGAAGTTATTTTTTTTCAGAGCAAGGCATAAATCAAATTACAAAAGGATATTCTCTCTTCTTCTCTGGATCTTTAGACGGACCCTATCTGTTTGCCCTGGGCCACTGTGATGGGCGAGAGAATGGGGCTGGTATCTCAGATAAAGAACTAACTGTTTTGTTTAGAACAGGGCAAAATGCTCTTTCATTACTTCAGGTGTCAACATTTCTCCAAAGCAGGATTTTGGAGCACCAAGCGAACAATTCCAGACACACTCAGTGGGTTTTAGCTTCAGAGTCGAGGTGCGTAGGAATGCGCACTTCAACAGTCCACCCAGCTGAGGTGACCTAGTTTGTTACTCCTCCACACTTCATTCTGACAGGCTCCCTGCTGTCTTTAGAAAGACGCTGCATCGCTGCAACCCTTTTGAGGGCTAGGTTTTCCCACAAGGTGCAGTGGGTGCACCTTGTGGGAAGCAACAGCAACATGAGCGAGGGGTTTGCTGAAGCTCCAGCCCACAAGCTGGTGGCGAGGGGTTATGGGAATGGTAGTCCTAAATGTTCCCCACTTGATAACATGCCTATGTATATATACCTTTGGGCCCATCATGAGAAGACAGGTTTCTCTGGAAAAAAGATAGCAGTGCTGGGAAAGGTCGAAGGCAGCAGGAAAAGAGGAAGGCCAAATATGAGATGGATGGACTCACTAAATGAAGCCAGGGGCTTGAGTTTGCAAGAGCTGAGCGGGGCTGTTGAGGACAGGACATTTTGGAGATTGCTCATTCATAGGGCCGCCATGAGTCGGAAGCTATTTGATGGCATGGAACAACAGCAGCAACAACATGTATAAATGCATCTCTCTCACACACACACACACAGAGGATGATAAAAGAACCATTGGAAGTTTTAATAAGAGGCCGGCCCAGTCATCATTGCTGGGTTAGAACAACAGAGTCCTCTGATATCCTGAGGGCTAGAAGATTTATTGTGGCACAAGCGTTCCTGGACGAGCATCCTTTTTAAATACTTGCATGAGTGGACTCTGGTATGAAATCTTGTTGATCTTGAAAAACAGCACAATGTGTGACACTGCCGCAACAGGCTCGTGTGGCACTTGGCACGTGGGTGTGTTTTTACCTCTAGGTAATAGTTCTGTAGTAGCTGGTAACAGCTCAGGCGCATTCTGTGCTTTCCTTCAGCGATAACAATTATGTGTACCTTTGTATATGTGTATTTAAATAATTGCATTGGGGTTTGTAAACAGCTGACAAACAAAAGCAGTCTTGTGGCACCTTAAATGCTGGCAACATTTATGGGGCATCTTGTGTTCTGCAGCTCTTAAAATAATAATCTTAGAGCGGCAAAGCTGGAAGGGACCTTTATGGATCATCCAGTCCAGCCCCTGTCAAGGAGGCCCAATGGGGGAATCGAACTCCCAACCTCTGGCTCTGCAGCCGGAGACCTCAACCACCGGACTATCCGGCGGTTCTTCTTTGGATGGTTCCAGACTTGGCAAGTGAGCCGCCATCATCTCCAGAAGCTTGGGCAAAATAAAATCTTCAAGCATTCCCGCCCCCAACTCCTTCATTGCATGCACAGCCTGGCCTAATTGCTTCCCGTCCTTCTGAAAATAAAATAAATCTATTAAGGTCTTAGATGCAAGTAGATTATGGAGGGAGACCAGAAGCCTTTTTTTTTTTTTTGTAATTGAATTGCAAACCGGGGATGTTTTTCTGTGCCCCCTTGTGTGCGTGGCGCGGGCACGGCTGCCAGCCTGCCAGGCTTTGCTTCTTCTCCGCAGAAATGCCGCCCTGCGACTTTAAGAATGCCTACCCAGTGAGTCAGCTGCAGCCGAGGCGTCAGACAGGCCAGGCTGAAGGGAGATAGCAGAAGGGAGGGAGGGAGCCCGGGAGCATGGTGGCAAGGGGGGGGGGGGGGAGAGGAAGAGGAGAAGGAAACAGAGGGAGGGCGGTCAGAGGAGGGAACAGCCACAGTCTGGGCTCCCAGCCTCCTGGCTAGACTGGAGAAACTTCTAATGGTGCTTTCTGAACCTTTCCAGCCTTCCCCTTGGCTGGAAGGGAGGCGGAAAAGAAGAAGGGGGGGGGGGGGGGGAGAGAGAGAGAAAAAGCAAGCAGGCAGGCAGACTGGGTTTTTGTTACACTCTTCCACAATGACCTTGCCTGCAAATAGTAGGCAGGAATTCAGAAGAGGCACTCTGGGAGAAATGATGGGATGTTTTCAACGAGGAGAAGTCGGGCGACCCAGTTTTCGCTCGGCAACAAGATGTGGCTGAGTGGGTTTTTAAATAATAGATCGGAAAGGCGTTCCCCTCTCTCTGGCTCTTATCCCGATTTGGTTTATTGCCGTTTGGAAGTGTTTTTTTTTGTCCAGGGTGGCGTTGTGAAAAGGTTGTGTGTGTCAAAGCAGCACAAAAATCATGTGATAATCATCATCTTAGAGCTGCAGAGCTGGAAGGGGGACCCTAGAGGTCATTGAGACCAGCCTTGGTCAAGGAGTCGTTGTGGGGAGTCAAACTCGCAAGCTCTGGCTCTACAGCCAGAGACCTAAATCCAATTGTTCTTATATTCTGCTCTCTGGGTAGATGCAGATGAAGGACATATTGGATCTTAAGTATTTTTGTAGAGTCCATTTTAAAGCTTTGCTTGTGAAAAAAATAGGAGAGATCATCATCATCCCATTTCCTGTTTTGGCTAACATGGACCTTCCCCGCATTCTGTGTCACCTTTCCAAAGTACAAGTTTGCTCCCTCATCATCCCATAGGATTTTCTTAATTTATATGGGTATTTAGGTTCTGGAATACTTGGAGTTCAAGGTTATAGTGAATTTATATATATATTTGAGTTTTTCAGGAAAAAAAAAGAAAGTAGGCGTATGATCCATGGGTAGCAACATAACTGGCTTAACTAACACTTCCATTAAATCGCTAAAATATTAAACGATGATTGTAGAGGATAGAGCAACGGACTGGGCCTCGGGCAGTCTGGGTTCGAATCCCGGCTCAGCCATGGAACCTCACAGATTCTGGTGGAGTAGCCCTCGTAGCCAGATTCCTTAAATACCTCACATATCTGTTAGAATCTCTATAAGCAATTTCCTGCTTGACGGCCTGTAACACGCGGAGGGAAGAATGTTTGAAAAATGTTACAAAATACGGCAGACCATCCAGTTTTCCAGAATGCTCTTTTTGAAACTTTCTCCTATGGCTTCAAACTCGTCTAAGGCTGCAGTGAATTCTGGAGAACTCAAAACGTTTCCCTGGTTCGCAAGATTTTAGTGATCCAGCGGAAACCATTGCTAGACTCAGGTTTCTGAATTCATTACCCCTTGTGGCTGATAAGCTTCTCACTTCGTCATATTGTTCCAGACTGCCTGCCCCATCTTAGTATGGGGTTTGATTTTATAGAGGCCCCGTGGGGAAGAGCATGCTGTGCGCCCAGCATGAAAAGCGGGGCCAGTAGCTATGTTTGGTGACAGAGTGAAGAATAAACAGATTGAGATGCTGTTGACTGTTTATCTCCCTATATATATATACTATATATATAGTTGTTTAAAAATGTGCTGATCCTTATCTGATCCTTATTGCTACCTCAGGTTAATCTTTCCCAGTATATTAAACAATAAACAAACAAACAACAAGCATCAGCAGAATCAGGCTCTTCCGCCTACATGCTTTTCCATCTCTCACACCTCTTAAGTCAGCTCTGCTTGGGCCAGGTGCTTCAGACAGTGGCTTAGAGAAGTGTGCAGTGGGAAGAAAGGGAAAATTGATTATGCAGAAGTGACTTTAATTAAAACTTGTCTTTCTTGTCCTCCTCCCCTTGTTTATGTCTGTGTGGCAAGGCAACCGCCACTCCCTGTAGTGGGAAACTTCTGCCCGCTGGTGCAATCGGGAGTAATTTTGTTTGTGCCAGATAGTTATCTCCAAAGGAATGGCCAAGAATAGGGGTTAAGGAGAGGACAGAGGCAAAAAAGCAGCCTGTTTGCCTAGGGACTCCACCTGGCTGGCGGCCCTGATCACTTTTTAATGGCTTCCTAATGGAGAATGTGTGCTCCTCAGTCTGTCTTTCGCTCATTATACGGCAGCCCAGGAGAGAAGCATTCTAGGGCGTGGGGGAGGATTTCAAGACAGCAACAGTTGCTTCCTGGCTTGGATTAATGAAATTGTTCTGGGGCAAACTGGCAAAAGCATGAACTTTAATAATAATAATAGTTTTAGAACTACAGAGCTGGAAGGGACCCTATAGATCATCAAGTCCAGCCCCTGTCAAGAAGGCACAGCGGGGGAATCGAACTCCCGACCTCCGGCTCTGCAGCCATATATCTAAACCCGATCTAGTATCTCACGTAGGCAGCAGAACAAGTGACTTAGGCCTTCTAGGTGGTTCCCTGATGTGGAGTTCCCAGCCCTAAGGAAGGTAGACCAGCTCCCTCCATCTTTTCCTTCCATCCGTAGGCTTCTCTTTCTGATGGGATTTCACATTGACTGGCTGTTGAAGAAAGGGCTTCCGACTATCTGTGTTGTACGTTTTTGGTGAAGGGAGGGCCTTCTCAGGCATTTGTTTCAAAACTGTAGGCCTCCTTGGGTCCTCTTGAGAAGAAAGATGAGGAATAAATATTATATTATAAATAAGAAACAAATAAATCAAATAAACTGATCTTGTGAGCTGCCTCGGGTCGCATTTCTCGGGAACAAGACAAGGCAGAGATCAAATCAGTCAGACAAGTTGTCCGCACAGTACCTACATAAAAGAATTTGTGTATTGCTCTTGTATATTTCATTGCTAAGAAGGAGCAGCTGATGGTAGGGCATCACCGGGTTATTGAGGATTTGAGAGAGAGGTTAAATATTTACATCAAGACTCTTGTGTGTGTTTGCTACACAGACATGCTTACACTATTTTTAAAAAAACCAAACAGTGACCCCAGTGTCAGGTACACCTGCCCAGAGGAGCACACATACTTGCTGAGACTATATACCAGTGAATCCATGGTGGATTTTCTGCCTAGTCAATGCAGAAGATAAGGTGGTGTTCGTTCCATTCCTTATCAATTCTGAGGGTAGTAAAATGATGGTATCCAGCATTTCTATACTACTTTTGTTGCCAAGATCCCCTATGTGGTCTTGAACTTTAGAATGGTAATTATTTTCATCCCTGCCTTACCCGTATGATGTTGAACTGAAGTTGGTAAAGCGGTGACCCACTTAAAAGCTAGAAGCTGTGTAATGGGCTTTAAGGCAACGATGCCATTTACAGCTAAAGTTTCTGAACTCAGTCGCTGCCCCTTTCTTTAGATCGAGGGAAAGGTGTCTCTTTTTATTACTCTAGTGAAATCTCCAATTGCAAATTGTGATTTGGTGAGAGGAAATGTATAGCCTCTTTGTCAATTAACTTTTTTTTTAAGTTGATGGAATCAAGTGTCTTGTAGTGGATTGTTTGTAAATAAATGGACACTTCCCCATATTTTGTCGTATAGGTACCATCATTACATTTCCAGCTATGTCCATCCCATCTCTAGTGCAGATTTCTGTCACCATCGAATTATAGGCTGAAATCTTGTTGCATAGTGATGGAAAAAGCATAATCTTTAGGGGGGAATTGCCATAAATTAAGAAATCTCTGTAGGCATGATCTGTTGCATAAGTGCAACTCGGACTTTTGATAGGGCTCTGAAAACTCAATCTATTTCCATTGGCTTGGACAGTGCATGAGGAGGGCCTTATTCTGATCATTGCTATCAGTTCTGAGGTTTGGGTTGACATTTTATTTTCTGTAGCACTACAAATAAACAGCCATGAATGCCACCGCCACTTGGCAGTGCTATTCCTCACCACTGCTGTCACTGCCACCACCCGTTCTGGGACTAAATACGTCTGCTTTTTCTGTGGGTTTCCCTGCATACAGGTATTATTGCTTCGCCAATGCAAGCCCAGCTGAGTGGTGCTGATGAGATTTGGTCCTACAGAAAAAATTTCTACAGAAAAATCCGCCACCAAAAACCCCTCCAAAAAAATCTGAGAAGTGTGCAATGGATTAAAACTTAGTGTTGGAGCCAGATTTAGCAATTTACTTTCATCAATAACACAAATACATGCCTGAGTTGAGTTCCACTGATTTCTGTAGGTCAGGTTGTAAGGGCTGGTACATCTGATCCCAACTTACTGCATTTTGTCTTCTGTTAAGAAAGACAGCTTAATAATTGTTACCTTTTGCTTGCTCTCTTTAAAAAAACTACCAAATATTTAACAGTGGTTAAAATCCTATTGCATAAGCTATCCTGTGGAAGGCTGGTGATGTCATCAGCAGGGGACCATTTTTAATAAGCAAATATTTCTTCCTCTTCTCCTGTGGCTTTTCCAACACCCTTATAATACCTTTCATTGCTTGGAAGCCATGGGAGCTGCGGGACGAGAGGAGGAAGTCTTCCTTTACCCAAAGTTCCCCCCTGCCAGTAATAACATATGGCGGCATCAATTTTTGCTAATTAAAAGGCTTCTTCCTTCCATCCTGTAGTTTTTGCTGCTTCCACACGATGATGAAAGGAATTACACAGGAGTCAGAAAAGCCACAAAGCATAAGTAAGAAAGTTTTCAGTTACCAAAAATTAACTTGCTGATGACACAGAACACCCTTCTGCAGGCGTAATTGCACCAAATTAATTTATACTGAATCACTCAAACATAACTGGATTAGTCAGCTGGGGAATTTTAATACTGCTCTGAAAGATGAATGGAAGGGTCCTGCAGTGCAGTTTTTGCAACCTATTGTCAAGCCAACAATACAGGCTCAGTAAACCACAGTGTGAACAAGCAGCATGATGGTGGAACAAACTAGGAAAGAAGCTTTGTATGTGAGACACAAGACACAAATTGTGGTTGACTGTCCCCAACCAGGCTAGGATTCCAACAATTTCCTGACTAGAGATGTTAGTGAAACTTGGATTTTTTGGGGGTGCAATAAATTATAACCCCAGATAGGTCTCTGGCTGCAGAGCCAGAGGTTGGGAGTTCAATTCCCCACTGTGCCTCTTTGAGAGGGGCTGGACTCGATCCATAGGTTCCCTTCCGGCTCTGCAGTTCAACGATTATTATATTATTATTATTAGGGCATCATGTAAGTGTTTCTGGTCCTGTTTTTCAGGCAAAATCCAAACAGACAAAAAAAAAAAAAAAAAAAAAACAAGACAAAAACCATGTTTTGTTTACTTCTCCATATAAAGCAGTGAACAAGCTGTGTGTATATGCAGGTTGTTTACTCATGTTGTAATATATAGCATTATATATACAAAGTTGAGGGGAGGCACGAAGATTATTACTTTTGACTACAGCACCCATGTATATTCTGACAGTTATATTTAATTAATTAATTTCTGTGCCTTGTTGTGAATGCACTACTATATGTGTTTGTGTTCACATATGGGCATACAGCTATACTAAGTTAAGTCAAATCTGTACTTCAGGAACTCACGGAGGGCTATATTTTCAGGGGGAGAGGAGTGCTTCAAATGGATATCTTGTCTGTGCCTCCCAGGTGGTGCTAAGTATTGGTGTGCCTTTTGTGTTTTCGGATGACCACTCCTGGAATTCCCCGGAAGTTTTAGGAGTTGTGGTCCCAAAACCACAAACACGCACAACCGAGCACTGAGGACACCAGGAAATTTAAAAGGAGAAAGGAGGGAAGGACTGCCCTGCACCTCACTCTGCGATGATGACCTACCTACCTGTCAACATCGTTGGACGTCTTTGAGGCAAGGTGGTTGATGGGGAGAAGATCGACAGAGCCATGGCTTACTGTCCTGCTGCTGAATCGAAGTGGCCCACCAGG
The DNA here is from genome assembly GCA_037013535.1 of Intellagama lesueurii. Lineage (NCBI taxonomy): Eukaryota > Metazoa > Chordata > Lepidosauria > Squamata > Agamidae > Intellagama > Intellagama lesueurii. The sequence continues at coordinate 7,423,685 of JBAJHW010000016.1, read as the reverse complement.
GACAATGAAGTGCCAAAAAACTCCAGCTAAGCAGTCTCTTTTTGTCACCTGTTAAAATATTTTTGGACAGAGCATTGGTGGTGGTGGAAGGGGCATCAGGCAATGATGCTTGGTGGTATGTCCCTCTTTATTTATACACAGATTTCTTTTCCGAAACAGGTTAAAGATTTATTATAGACCTTCTTGAAGGGTGATCAGTTTGTAGGATGACTGAAGAATGTGCCTGAGCAGCTGTCTCATCTATGTGTTTACCTTCCTGACCAGTAATGTGTGGTTTCTTTTTTCTTTTCTGTCTCGGCATATAAAGCCACATGATCTACTGTCTGTCTCCTGTCTGTCCTCTGTCAACAGCAGTTACTTATTTGACCTGCCTGTAATGCAATCTTACTCTCTTGAGAGGACATCTAAAATAAGCCAGTCCGTGTACCCAGGAGTACAATTTATCAAAGGTTACTCTGAATCACATCTCCTTAGGTGAGGTAGTGAACAAGGATAATGATCATTACCTCTGGGTTTCCTTAAAAATGGCCAATAGACTCCTTTCTCTGTTGTCTACAAAATATCTTCCAATTACCCATTTTAAGTCATTTTATTGGTTAGACGCACGACAGGCTAATCACAGATATACATCCCAGCCTAGTAACTTTTATTGGTCTGTTTAGAAAGCTGAGTTAAAATCTTATATGGAATGGATTTATTTATTTATTTAATTGCTATCCTCCCTTTTCTCTAGTGAGCTCAAGAATCTCTTTGTCCCATTTCTTCACAAGAAGAAATATGAGATAGATCAGGCTGAGATAATCTGCCTGTTTCGTGGTCACCCCAGTGAGCTTCATGGCCAAGTGCAGATTTGAACCCAGGTCTCTGAAACCATAGCCTAACTGCGCCACCGTGTAAGCAAGAGTAGGGGTTTATGCAAGCTTTCACATTTGGTCTCCTGCTATGTGTGTGATTGTCTGTTTGGCCTGTTTGGCCTCTTGCAATTTGTTCCTCCCATCACGGAGGGGCCCTATTTTGTAGTGCTTCCCCAGCCGCCTGCTTCTGAGTTGTGTGGCTTATTAGTCTTATCTGTCAGGCCCAGTTGAAGCGTGATTGCAAATACCAGACATGGAGGCTCGAGGGACTGTTTCAAGAAGCTTTAAAGCGAGTTCCCCAAGGAAAGGCATACCTCGCATAGTTTGTGAGAGTGGAGGGGAGATAGCTTAGAGAGATGAAGACAGCAGGAGCTGCCCTTCTGCCTCCCTCCCTCCCTCCTTCCCTTCAAAAGCCAAACTTTCCTGTCTCTGTCCAGCTGGTCCTGTAGTTTCCCCGCTTAGATTGCAGAGAAGGCAAGAGGGAACAAAACGGTACTCCAGAGGCGATAGAGTCTTGCAGTTTTGAAGAGCAGCTATGAGAGGCATCAAATAAAGAATAATAAACTTGGGAAGGAGGAGCCCTCTCCCCACAGCATCTTCTGGAAATTCCCTTCCAACTAGGACCGGAACCACGACCGGAACCACGTAAATGCTGTCCTCTCTGTTCCTCTGTTGTTAAGGTGCCTCGTAAGAAGAAGACAGGATGTCAGTTCAAGGAATGGTCATGGATATTGCTCTGGATCAGGACCGAGGAGACCTGGATTCAAATCCCCCCTTGACCGTAGAAACTCACTGGCTGTAGTCCAGTGTTCCTCAAACATCTCATGTACCTTAAAAAAAAACCTATGAGGGTTGCTGTAAATCAGAAGTATCTTGGCGCCACATAAAACAGTGGTGACCAGGATGATGATGATCATCATCATAGAACAGGTTTCTGGCCAGTAACAATACTGGGGCCTTTGTTATGCAGATATGCTCCGTGCATGAAGCTGCAGCAGTCATTTCCACAGGCAACCCCTGAGAGAGTTAATTAGGGTGGTTGTGCATTTGAATGCTTCCTGGATGTGTTTATTTGTTTATTTTCTTTGTTCGTTTTGGTGTTGGAGCAGGTTGAATCTCAAAGAGGGGCAGTAGTGAGTTCCAGGCAGAAATCCACTCCCTCCACCCACTCACTCACCCATCCTGCTTCTCTTTTCCCTGGTGCTGTCAACTCCCTGAAGCTTTAGTACTGAAACTCAGGTGCTAAAGAGAAAGAAGGCAATAGTCTGAGCCTCAGACAAGCAGTGGCGGATCCCAAAGTGCCTGGAGGGGAAAGCTTTGGCTTTGCTTTTCCTCCCCACATGCCCGCTTCAAGGCTCTCCAGCTTCAGAGAGCAAAAAAGGAAATGTCTTGGCAGTTCCAGTACTTGTTTTTCTAAGATGGTGGGATTTCCCCCCCCTCCTCCCCTTTTGCACAGTACTGGAGTCGAAGGAAAACCAGAGTGCCATGACTACATGAAATGGCAGTGCTTTTCAGACTTTAGAGCTGGACCACAGTTGTAACAGAAGACAAATAACACAAACGTCTCGTGCTGGGTGGGATTACAGGCTGTAAGAAGGGGTTCTGGTGGCTTAGATGAATGCTGTTATCTGAACGCTTCTGGAAGTGATCCCTCCACTCCGACTGTGTGGCTTCGCTGTGAGTCTCGCCTTACCTGTGGCTTCTCTTGCCCCTTTCCAACCATCGTCACCCCTCTCTGATCCTCTTCCCACCATGGGTCCATAGGTCCAGTCTCCCCTGACATCTTACATGAAAGGGTTCAGGAAAAGTTCCTGGAGGGGGACAGGACTGGAACCTCCAGGATCAGATTCTGAATATTGTTGTCTCAAAAAGGGGGGGACATTTTTTAAGCTTTAAAATTGAATGTCTCGGAGTGCTGCTTTCATTCTGCAGGGAGGGGGGAAGAGCAGGCACGGGTGAAACGCCATAAATCCATGCAAACTGCTGGTATGGATCAGATGTGGGTGGCTGATGTTGCAAATTTCACCATGTTACTCACCCCTCTGGCCTTTGTTAAATTCATCTCCCTTTAACCCCCCCCCCCCCCCCCGTTTCCCCTAGAACAGTTTTTGTTTTGTTTTGTTTTGAGATGATTGTGGTTCGTTTTACCATGGGAAAACCAAGCGGTTCAACCACCTCCAGGCTCTCTGCCACCTTCTTGATCCTTCTCTGTCCTCTCGCTTTTTCTTTTTTTTTCCCTTCCCCTTCTCTGTTCGTGGAGCTGGAGGCTGGCAAAGGTTGACTGTTTTGTCGGTTTCTATGGAAGAAAGAAAACACAAGTTTGCCTGTGTTTTAAGGCAAAGAAGAACGAGGGGAAGGGAAAAAGAGAGAGAGAGAAATACGATCCCACTGGACTCAAGAGGCAAAACGTGGATTTTTCTCATAGTGAGATTGGAAGGGGAGTCATTTCTCCCAGCCTTGTGCTCTCTTTCTTAATAGACTCCTCGCTTTTCAGATCCAGCCCAGAATATCAAAGTCATTGGGATGTTTTATGAAAGTGGAAATTCCCCTAGTTAGAGCCCCCGCACCTTGACAACCCAGTAATGTCAGAGCAAAGGAACCCACTCCTAGTGGCTTTCTCTGCAGCTCTTAAGAACACCGCCGTTTTCGCAGACTCCGAGTGGCAAACCCATTGAAAGAACACAGAAAGATTTCTTGTAAGTAAGAATCTCTGAGGTTCTGCCCTTTCCCCCCCCCCCCATCCTCCCTTTCTCTCCCTCCCACCAATTTATGACCGACAGTCACAGCTGGAACAGGATACCTTTCTGCAGCTGTTAAAACTGCTTCTCTTCAAAACACTGGGATGGGATTCTTTGCAAGTGCTCTTGTCTTGTGGAACTACCTCCCACCCCAGTGCCTGCAGGCTGGTCTCCAACAGCCGTTCAGCTCTCTCTCCACACCCTTGTTTTGTTCCCGACTCCACGTTGGAAGGCCTGCTAAGGAAAGCCAGGAGGTGGTGTTTTTTTCCCCTTTAAAAAAATATATTCCTGAATTGAGGCTGAACCTTTGTGCAAAAGAAGGGGGGGGGGGGAAGAAAAAGCCTGTAAAACAGAACTGGAAGTGAATCTGAAACCAGATATTGTGTGGGCTTGATACTGGGTTTCATTATAATTCCAGAATTCTGGAGGAAGCTTTTTTTTTTCCTTCCCTGTTCTCCTTCGGTTCTTAAATAGAGCTTAGGATCCTGTTAAGAATTGTTCTGCAAGGGCAGGGGGAGAGATTCTGTGGTTGGGGCCATTTTGCATTGGAAAGAGAGTAAGAAAAGAAAGCACAAATGCAGTAAAACTTTCCTGAAAGAGAGAGAAAGAGAGAGAATGTCACCCTGCCGACATCTCACTGCTTTCCTATTGCCAAGAATTTTCTTCCCTTTGAGATCTATATTCACAACCCTTCCGGGAAGACTGCAGTTTAACACATGTCATGGTCATCATCATTTTGGAACTGGAGAGCTTGAAAAGACCCTATGGATCATCCAGTCCAGCCCCTGTCAAGAAGGCACAGTGGGGGAATCGAACTCCCAACCTCTGGCTCTGCAGCCAGAAGTCTCTGAAGTCTCTGAACTGGTGCCCTTCCATCATTCCACAGAACATGGCCAGATCCGCTGGCAGGGACAATAGAAAGTTTTCCTCCAACATGGCTGGAAGACATATGTTAACCTGTATACCTGACCTGGTTCAGACTATAGCACCCATCATCCCCAGCCAGCTTGGCCACAAGGTGCGAGAAGAGATGCAAGATACAGCCACAGAGTTGCCCCACTCTAAACGGTTGATCTTCCAAACTATTGAGATTTTAGTCTTTGGTTATATTTATAGCCTTCAGGAAGCCAGACGCATCTTATAGACAGATGTAGTGATGTTAGCTAAGTTACACCTACTTGCATCAGTGTCAGCACATGAAAAACTCAAGGATCAAGCAAGGATCTGTGCCTTTGGTATTGTTGCAGGGATACTTGGTGTGGATTTTTCTGCTTGAGAGCCATTGTGGTGCAGTGGATAAAGTGATAGACTAGTACTCAGGAGATCTGGATTCGAACCCCCACCCAGCTATAGAAGCTCACTAGAAGGTGGCAATGGTGAACCACTCGTTGAGCATCTCACGTATGTGAAAACCGTATTAGGATCACCATAAGTCTGATGCAACTGGACTGCACAGACCATCGAGTCTCAGTTCAACCAGGGTGTTTTTAACTAGAATTACAACTTGTAATTTGTTTAGTCAGTAGGGAACTCGGCTAAAGCTCAAGTTTATATTTGACAGCATAATTTTTAATTGCTGACATTGTGAGCAGTGGTGCTTTAAGCAGTGAATTTTGACCGACATTATTGTTCCGGAGTTAACATACCTTCTTGGCAGATGCAACGTAGCTTCGACCTAGAATTTCCTGGTATCTCTATATTAAGGAAACACCCTTTATTCGAAAGAGCTCCACATCTTGTTCTGCTGAATCACAGACACATAATAATAGGATGTCCTGTTTTCCAGGCCACTGCTTGTTGATGTGGTTACTCTATCCTTGCCTCTGGACTGCTGGATAGTTCAGTGGTTTAGGCATCTGGCTGCGGAGCCAGAAGTTGGGAGTTTGATTCCCCCACTGAGCCTCTTTGACAGGGACTGAAGTCGATTATCAATAGGGTCCGTTCCAGCACTGCAGTTCTAAGATGGTGATGATGATGATTTGGATGAAATGTCAAGACCAATCTTACTTGCTTCTCTCTTGGTACCTGTCATGCCCTGTCCATTTCAAGGATAATATTTGAAAGCAAAGGTGTGTAGAATTTTGCTTTTCAGACTACAGCAACCCAGATTCCCCAAACAGCGTGGCCAGTGGGGAATTATGTGGTTGGCAGATCAAAACAGCAAATCGGTGTGCCTCTTCTTTAAAGTAGACCCCATCTGCGATGACAGATGTGTTGGTGGCACAAAATAAATCTCTGATACAGCCAGACCGTTGTGTTTTCTTTAAATGGTATAATTCCTGCTCTGTTTCCTGTTTCAGATGCTGGACATAATCTTATGATACTTGTAAAAAGAGGTTATCCGCCCCCCCAAAACCCATCATAAATAGTTCTTTTTTATTCTTTCCAGTGGGTTCTGTTTGGGCTAGGGTGTTTTCCTTTACTACCCCAGAGGTGGATGCATGCAAAGTCTGTACCTAGAGCCAAAGAAGGCCTCTCTGCCCCCCAGGAAGGTTAAAAGTTCACTTCCTATAGGCTGCAACAAGGCAATTTCTGGTCCTCCCCATTAAACTTTCCACCATCCCTTACCCGCTTCTGCCCTAGAGTGAAAAATACCAAGGGCACAGATGTCAAAATAATCTATTGAAACAAAAATCTTCTGGGCCTCCAGTTGTCTGAAGCAAGGTAAAATAGCTTTGCTTCTCTAGCTTGCTTAACATGCGGTGCCCTTCATGGTCTCTGGCGTGTTCTCAAATAAATAAATCAAGTAACAAAATGCATGTATCTTATGCATTCTGTTCCACCCCAGCAGTCAAATCTAGCTTCTGTTTATTACTTATTTGATTCCTTCCAGAGTCCAAGGGTTCTCACCTAAGAACCATGAATGGTGCTCTATGGGAAAAAGGAGCTTTCAAAACATCTTATTTTTATCTTAGTCAAAGAGAGGGACCTTGACTCCTGGGCTGCTAACATATATATTCGTGCCTCTTTCCTTCATGCAGATACAGCAGGTTAAATCCACTTGTTAGTCCAAAGTGATGAATATACCCCTTCAATTGATGGCTTCTGTGTCACTGTTGCTTTATTGTTGATGCATTGGATCTCCTCTAGTTAGAATAGGGCAATAGGCAATTGGACTTAGCCCGGTGAAAGTCTTACAAAAGGTGTACTACACATGCACAATAGTGATTAATTCATTAGCAAGCCTGATAAGGTGCAAATGTGTGATTGGAAAATGTTGGGTATGATTCCCATGTACAATTAAATTAAGTTTCTCTAAAGAACTGGTTAATTAAGCGATTCAGTGTCCTTTTAAAAGCAAGGCAGTGAAGGAGCCTGGGGCACCGTTTTTTTTGAGAAGTGGAAAGAAAATCCAGATCATCTTTGTATGGGAAGGATGGCAGGCTGTCCTTGTTCCCCCACCCCACCCCAAGGTGGGGCAGGGACTTTTTCCCCACCTTGGAAAAACACCAACTAAAAGTTCGTACTTCCATGAAGGTAGAGAACCCCAACCAATGTTGAAAGGGAACACAGAAAGCAAACAACTGGGTTCTTTCTGAATAAAAATCAAACAAATCTCTTGAGGGATTCTTCTTAATGTATAGTTGCCACGTTCTTGGAAATGGTGGGCGCCTTGTGTGTTTGTTCCAAAAATAGCATACTCTTTGGTGATACGTTGCCTGAGGTGGCTGGAAAAGACCATGTGGTTTTATCTTTCATCACTCCTTAATCAGTGATATTACTGTGTGGTCTGATTCTCCACCCTTCCTGAGAATAACGTTAACTTAGATTTCTTTTTTAAAAATTGATCTATTTGTGTGTATATATATATATTCAACAGATTATACATATATACATACATACATATATATAGGCACCCAGTTTTTTGAGCCTCTAAGGCACATCTAACAATGCAAACGACAATCTGTGGATGCCGTTTCAAGGGAGTGGATCTGTGTACGCCACATGTTGACCCCACATGATGTCTTCCAGAGAGGCAAGATGTAGGTACTGAAAGCTTGATTAGAAATGCACCCAAAGCTAACTAAGCCAGATTCAGTTCAGAACCATAGTACTACAAAGCCCTTGATCCTTGTCCCCAGTCAGGAGGACCCTGAGGAAATGATGTTTTCATTCGTGCCTGAATAGGATGTAAGTGAACATTTCCCACCCATAGTTGCTTTGAACACCATTCTCTGGAAGAAAGGCACTGCACAAAAGGAGGTAGGAATCTAATAAATAAAGAGCCTTGCATGGTTTCAGATGCACCAGCAGTTAACACCTCTGTGTCCCTCCACCAAAAAAAATATACAGCAGCCATTTTATCAGTCCTGGATGAGGCTTCTACATTTTCCTGGTCTAGCTCCCCATAGACATACTGTGATTAGCAAGTGGCAGGTAGTAACCCAGGCTTCAGTCATCATAAATCAAAGAGTTACACAACTTATTTAAGGAGGAGTCTTCCAGCGTCATGCCTGTTCTTCCGGGCCAGACGTAGCATGGGGAAGGTAGCCACTTAAAGGAGTGTCAAAAGGAGAGAGAGGCCCATTGCTAGCGGTGGAGCGTGCCGTTCTTGTCACTGTATTGCTAGAGAAGGGGAATGGCGCCCAAGGAGTTTTCTGTTCCGGTGGCAAAAAAGACTGGAATGGAGGGAGGCACTGTGCATCTTGGTTTTGTTGACACTATTTCCTACTTCGTCTCAGGCAGCAAATTATGTCAGACCACACCTGTTCTTTCCCAGAGGCGTAGCTCACCTTGCTGTTTTGTACCATCCACTCACCATTGACAACCTTAATAGAGTTTTCCAGGGTACAGTTGTGCTTTGGGCCCGTGCCCCTCTGCTCAAGGCCATACTGGTGCCAGTATGCCAGTAATCCCTTCAGCCATACATACTCTGGGTGATGTTCAAGGAGTGGTTTACCATTTCCACCTCCTATTGACCTAGAGACCGAGACCATCATCATCCACACCTTGGATTTCTGATCACCATGTATGGGCTTCAAAGCTGGACAGTTAAGAAAGTTGACAGGGGGAAAAAATGATTTGTTCGAAATGTGGTGCTGGAGGAGAGCTTTGTGAATAACCCTGGACTTCCAAAAAGATGAACAAGTGGGTCCTAGAGCAAATCAAGCCTGAACACTCTCTCAGGAGGGCAAAAATGTTGAAACTGAGGCCATCCGACTTTGGGCACATAATGAGAAGGCAGGATTCTCTGGAAAAGACAATAATGCTGGGAAAGGTTGAAGGCAGCAGGAAAAGAGGAAGACCCAATACGAGATGGGTTGACTCCCCAAAAGAAGCCACAGGGATGCGTTTGCAAGAGCTGAGCAGGGCAGTTGAGGAGAGGATATTATGGAGAACGCTCATTCACGGGGGTCGCCATAAGTCAAAGGCGACTTGACGGCATGGCAGCCTAGAATTTCCATGGCCAAACGGGGATTTGAACCCAGTGTCTCCCGAGTCCTGCACTTTGAGGTACAGCAGGGGAGTTTCTGTTCTCAACAGCATCAAGGGAGTGAGTTCTCTTTGGAAGCATGACTCAGTAGCAGAGATAAACAAAAGGAGGTGAAGGGTGGAGAGACGAGAGTTAGACAGTCAGTAGACTGGCGGTTATAAAGGTCACCGTAGTGTGCAACCTTGAGGTACTAAATATATGGTGTGTTTAGAAATAACATTGTCTCCTTCCTGTCTAATTATACAGACTTTGCTTCGGAGGCAGGACTTAAGGTTTGTAAGTTCAGAGAGTTTGATCCACGCACGGAGGAGTCAGAAGATGGGAGAAGATACCACAGGGGACAAAATGAAAAGCATTGCAGCACCTTTAAGACGTTTATTACGATGTGAACTTTTGTGGATGCAGGTTGTAATCTACAAAAGCTCGCCAGATAAAAACTCTGTTGGTCTGGAAGGTGCTGAAATACTTCTCTCTCTTTTTTTTTTTTTGGTTCTTCTTTTTGGTTTTGTTGTTGCAGAAAGATGACCACAGCTGCTTTCCCAGAAATAATATATATATATGGTGCTCCAGTGTGATAGTTAAATATGACAATTTTTAAAAAGCAGCAGGAGGGGATTATCCGCTAGGGATGGGATTTTCAGATTTTTTGGACTACAAACCCCATAATTCTTCATTCTAGGAGTTCTGCCTGACAGGCATCTTACAGACAAATAAATAAATGTGGTTCGCATGGGAGAAAGGCTTAGCCTGGAAGACCTTACTAGGCCTAGCTTCCTCTTCAGAAAGAAAGTTCCCAGCTAGCACTGGGGCAGGAAAGAGGAAGCTTGGGCAGAGCTAGGCCTAGCTGGGACTCAGAGCCTTCCAGCTTAGGCCTTTCTCCCAGGCGAGCCACATTTAGGTGCCTGTCAAGTAGATCCCCTAGACTTGTGGGATTTGTAGTTGAAAAAAATCCAAAAATTCCATCCCTACTAAGCCCCTTTTGCCAGTAGCTGTATAGCTCTGTAGGTTGGCCTTGCTGTAGAGCCAGGCAGCAGGAGTGCATCTGCCCCTTTCAGGATGTTTGGCCACCACATTTGTCTCCACATACACAAAGACCACATGTGGCTTTCTTTTGTTAAATGTAGCAAGCTGGGCACTTCCTCTGTTATTACTTTTCTTTTTAGCTTATGAGGAGACTCCTTCAATGGACCCTTCTTCCCTCCCCTTTTTGGCCCTTCTGGAATGATCAACAGTTTAGTTTAATTGTGCTCGATGTTTGGACTGCAAGGGTTAGTTTATTTTGTCTGTGTGTCTGGAATATCCACTCATTGTCAAGGACTTGACTTGTCTCTTCAGACAACATGCGGTCTGAGAACCTGCGGTAGTTCCAAAGTCTTAGTTACTTCATTATATAACAGTTGTTTTCCTAGCTTTTTTCCGTGTCTGTGATACCAGCTGATGCAACAAACTTAAGCAGCTAAGTTCTGGTAATGTTCCCTACCTCCCTTTGTCTCTTTGAGTATCAAACCAGGTTCAGTGGGAAACTGTGATGGTTTCTAGAGTATCAGACTAGGAGTCAGGAGACCAGATCTCTCTCTCTCTCTCTCTCTCTCTCTCTCTCTCTCCTCTCTCTCTCTCTCTCTCTCTCTCTCTCTCTCTCTCTCACACACACACACACACACACACACACACACACCCTTTTACATTCCTGGTAGAGATCACATTGGAAGACTTCAGGAGAAAGCTTCCAGTATTCTCTGCAGTGTTTATATGTTGTGATATTTTGTGACAAAGTTCAGCATCTGTTCTAATGGACAAAACCATTGAGTGGTGTCATCAGATGCAGTAACAAGCAAGGTTGCCCAAATCTTTGCTCAGAAAAGCTTATATAGAAATAATATAGATAATATGGGAGGCTTCAAAAGAATGACTTAGGGCATAAGAAGGTCTTGTGATCTTATTTGATACTTAACCCAGCACATTCCTTAAATGACCTTGGGATTACAAAGTAGACGTTTTCCAAACACTTAAAGAAACATTAAAATAATTTCCTCTCGTGCAAAGTAATTGTGCATGTGCGTTAGTTGTAAGTGTGGAAACTGGTCATGTTTGCTTTTCTGTGTCGTTGCTAAAGCGAGAATTGTGTGTGTTTGGGGGGGTGTTTCTGAATTTATAAAGGGAAGGATAAGCAGTTAATGTGGAATTCCCCCTTCTGTCTTACGGTGGCACATCTGGTACATTTAATGGCATTTATGGAGACAACACATGGGAAATGTGGTTTCAAAAAGTAACCTTTTTTGTAGTGCAACTTATTCGTGGCATAAAATAGGTGTTGGTATTGGGCAGGGGAAGAGTTATAATGTAAAGCTACTAATTTTAGAGGAATTTGACTCTTTTTTATTTTGGCTTTTTAACAAATCCCCCCAAATCCTCCTCCTCTTAGAACTGCAGAGCTGAAAGTGACCCTATTGATCTTAATTCCAGTCCCTGTCAAGGAGGCACAGCGAGAAATCGAATCCCACCCTCTGCCTCCACAGCCGGATTCCTAAACTACTGATCAGTTCTCCGGATATGATTAAACGAACATGGAAATGAGCACAATGAGCTGCTCTTGGAAATAGGATTTATATTTCACACACTGTGGTTGAACAAGAGGTCTTGATTTTCTTCAAACTGCTGAGCCAGTGCTGTGAATTATCTCAGATTTGATGCTGTGGCCAGTTTTAAAGTCTTTTAGGAGTGCTTGTGAAACCTCTTAATCAGAAACCTTAGGAGCACACAAAACACTCTACTGGTACGTTTTGTTTTATGTTGTGTTTATTTTTATACAATTTATTTCCCAACCATAAACAAGATCACATTCTCAGGTGGCTAATTGTATAAAAGCCCCACTGATTTTAGCAGGTTTCCTCTAGTTGGGATTAACATTGAATTTAGGCCTTAGAACTTATTGCATCTTTGTTCTTCGCAGTTTGACCAATAATTGTGTCCCGTAGCATTCTGTTGGTGATTTATGAGTGCAGAAGCAAAAAATGTGAAAGTAACCATGACTGACTGAGGGGTATAGGTAGCATCATCAGCATGTGGGCTGGATTTTGTCAGCCGACGCAGTTTATCTTTGTTGTTTAGTCGATAAGTCATGTTGTTGTTTAGTCGTTAAGTCATGTTGTTATTTAGTCATTAAGTCGTGTCCAACTCTTTGTGACCCCATGGACCAGAGCACGCCAGGCCCTCCTGTCTTCCACTGCCTTCCGGAGTTGGGTCAAAGTCACGTTGGTCGCTTCGATGACCCTGTCCAACCATCTCGTCCTCTGTCGTCCCCTTCTCTTGCCTTCACACTTTCCCAACATCAGGGTCTTTTCCAGGGAGTCTTCTCTTCTCATGAGATGGCCAAAGTATTGGAGCCTCAGCTTCAGGATCTGTCCTTCCAGTGAGCACTCAGGGTTGATTTCCTTCAGAATGGATAGGTTTGTTCTTGCAGTCCAGGGGACTCTCAAGAGTCTCCTCCAGCACCACAATTCAAAAGCATCAATTCTTTGGCGGTCAGACTTCTTTATGGTCCAGCTCAATGTAATTTATCTTACAAGTGTGCAAATAACCAATAGGATTCTGGACTTTGAACTAGCAGTCTTGTTGATCTCTATTGGCTCGGATTGAGGATTTTCTAGTATGATCTCTGGCAGTGGTTTTTGAGATTTCTAAGTAACGTTTTGTAGGACTACATGTAAAGAAGGACCCCAAACCAAAAGATTTATTTAAAATGATCTTTATCAATAACTGGAAAATAGACTATTAAGGTAATAGTCATTGGTATTCAGAGGTATATTTCTTTAGAGCATTGGTTCCCCACCTTGGGTCCCCAGATGTTCTCGGACTAAAACTCCCAGAAGCCTTTCCCACCAGCTGTGCTGACCAAGATTTCTGGGAGTTGCAGTCCAAGAACATCTGGAGGTCTCAGGTTGGGAACCAGTGCTTTAAAGCACGGAGGTTCCATTTTGCAGTATTAAGGAGGCTTGCATGTGGATCATCCAGATTACTTTGATGGGGTTTATTCCCAGGTATGTATACCTAAGGTTTGAACTCTGTCTTCTACTGAAGTTGCCTAAGCCCCTTTTAAAACCACCTTTGTTTGAAAAGCTAGCCTGGGACTTGGTTTTTAACACTGTCATTTCAAGTTCTGTTTTGTTTGGTAGCACTCTGAATTCCTCGCAGCTTTCTATGTTGTTCCTTCCTGATGGCGGTCTTAAAAAGATAGTGGTGGTGGTGGGGTTCTCTCCACTGTTTCCTCCCCACCCCTTGCTACCTTACATTTCCTTTATATTCCTCCCCACCCTCCTAGTTTCGACACTGGCTCTCGTGCAGTGTATTTCATCATGATTGAACTGTAGTGTATAATTCATTGAGCTGCATTGAACCATGAAGCCATTGTCTGGAGAGCAAGAGGGGAAGAGATACAGGCAAGTTGAGCAAATAAAATGCTCTAGGGTGGTGTGTTTTTTTGCCAAGAAAAAAAAAAAAAGACACAGCTAATACCAGTCTTGGCTTGTGAATGGTAAAGTGATGGGCAACTTGAATGAGTCGAGGAGGTGAATTTGCTTGGGTGGACTCTGGAATGGCCGGGCCAACATCAGCTCCTTCGGGCTGAACCGGAAATGATCTAAAGCACTTGGAGCTTCTCGTGTACAGCAGTGGTTCTAAATCTTTGCCTGTTCAGATATTTTGAATTTCAGCACCCAGAAATTGGTGACCTTGGGCCAGTGCTCAAGGATTCTGCAGGATGAAGTCCAAATCATACAGAATGAGAAAAAACTGAGAACCACTGATGTAAACTTTCTTTGACTGCAGCCTCTACCAGCCATTCCCAACCTGGTGACCTCTAGAGTAGTGGTTCCCAACCTTGAGTAATCCAGGTGTTCTTGGACTACAATTCCCAGAAGCCTTCACCACCAGCTATGCTGGCCAGAGTTTCTGGGAGTTGCAGTCCAAGTACCCAAGACCTCGTAGTGTCCCAGTTTATTGGTGAGGTGAGCTGGAGCTGATATAAAACATTTCCAGCATCAGGTTAAGGAAGGTTGATCAACACTGCCCAGTGGTTTCCCCAGTTCGTGGAACCAAACCCATGATAGTGGTCTTTACACATAGGGTTCTCCAGGCAGGGGCCATCTGCCTTTCAGCATGCCACAGTGACACCTTGCTTCCAAACAACTGGACAGATCAGCTTTGTGGAAGGTTGTCCAAATCGAGCCCAGCAATGGTGGGGACACAGTAACCTCCGTTTTGTTGAATTTATTTTTTTTTAAGTTGCTCCCGTTTTATCGACCCATTAGGAGGACAGGCATTGAGCCAAAACCCCATTACTTACAAATATAAATGCTTTCCTCCACCATCACCGCCCTAGCTGGCATTTTCTTAAGTGATCAGACACGTCGAACGGAGCTTTTAGTATGGAGTTTTCTTTGAATAGGAAGGGCCTGTGGGTTTCCAAAGCAGAAAATCCCAAAGTGTGTGTCATCTCGCCACCTTGCCATGGAGGTAATATAACCCCGATAAATAATTGTCCAAGTTACCAGCCTAATCTCCTAGGGGGAGGAGTGGTGCTGGTTGCCGTGATGTGCTGTTCCGAACCTTGGGTTGCGTACAGACATGGGTTCAAATTCCAGTCAGGCGTGAAGCAAGTTTGAGATAGCTTTGTTCAGTGCTCTGACTGAGTTATGACTCACTGGGTTGCTGTGAGGATAGAAGACAATGAGGGTGCATTATAGTCTTCGTATGGTTCGGAGAAGGGCTGGCACTTGGTTGCAGAGAGCATAATTTGTATGTGCAAGTCTCCAGTTGGATATTTGGCATCTCCGTCTTGCTGAAAGCCAATGCCAGCCAGTTTAGATGGTAAAGCCCTCCCTTTCCCCACCATAGCACGCTGCAGAGGTTTCAGACAACAAATCCCATGTTCCTTTTGGCAGAAATGCTGTGCTGCTGGGCACCACATTCGAAAAAAATCTGGAGAGTGCCAGGTTGAGGGATTCTCGATCATGGCACTCTCCTTCCCTCAACATTGAACTAAATATCCCAGAATCCCTGGACCTTGGGCCATGGTGGCTAGGGATTTTAGGAGCTGGTGGCCAAACAGTGGGAATCCATTGTGTAGACCAGACCTGGGCAAAGTGCGGCCCTCCAGATGTTGCTGAACTGCAAATCCCAACACTCCTCACTATTGGCTGTGTGGGCTAGGATTGCTGGGAGTTGCAGTTCAGCAACATCTGGAGGGCCACATTTTGCCCAGGTCTGGTGTAGACCCATGGTTCCCAACCTTGGGTCCCCAGATGTTCTTGGACTAAAACTCCCAGAAGCCTACACCACCAGCTCTGCTGGCCAAGATTTCTGGGAATTGTAGTCCAGGACCATCTGGGGGCCTGATGTTGGGGAGCACTAGGGTAAACAGTATTGAGCGATGTGGCATGGCAGCCTAATTCGGCCTGAGTTGGCTTCCTGTGTGAGGGCCCATCCGTAGGGCACGTGCCTGGCATTTGCATGTAGGGCTGTGTGAGCCTATGCTGTGCAGTGAAAGCAATGGTGAGCTAAGCAGAACAATATACATCAGCTTTCTATATTCCTATTTAAACCAGTCCTTTATTTGGAATGATGAGGACTAGAAACGTGGAAGCAGGAACGTCTGGAAAAGACCTCTCTTGTGAAACCTCCAAGACCCTGTTGGGAGCCAGTGTCAGCAGTATTCATCTCGATGGGACCAGCAGGTTGGTGTAACACCGCTTCCAGTCTCTTAAAGCAGGACACGGTTTCCTTAAAACAACACGCCTCAAAGACCATCAGTGCTTTTTGTCCCCACCCCTCCCCACTCCCTGTCCAAATAACTTTCATTGAGTTTCTGGTCAATGTTTAATTTTCCTCCCATCTAAGTTTGCAGTGCAAAGCTTAAATGGGAGGATTTTGCTCTCTGAAATCATGTTTGCTTTATGAATAATCTGCAAAATGGTGGCACGGGGCCGCAGTTTTTGAAAGGTGTGGATGCCTGACCCCAATGAACCTCTCTTATTTCTCCTCCTCCTCCTAGTGGTATGATAAGAGAAAAGCAGAGTGCATGTTGTGTGTTTCATAGTTTGTTGTTGTGTATTGTCAAATTGCTTCTGACGTAGGCAACTCTAGTAGAGCTTTGAGGCATGTGAGATGTTCAGAGAACGGTTTACTCTTGCTGTCCCTCCTCCATGAGTTTCCATAGCTGAGCAGGGATTCAGAGTCAGGGCTCCTCCATTTTTGCCCGACAGTCCATCTGCTACAACACCTAAGCCTCATTGCGGGATGACATTTAAATCCAGAGTCTTACGACAATTAAGGAAAGAGTTGATTCTGCTGAAATCAGTGAAGCCTACTTGTGAAAAGGATTCATCTTGGATTCGCCTATAAAAGTCTTACAACATGTCCGTGTCACGTGGCTTTGGGATATTTTTGTGGCCCCAAGGAGCCCCTCCTCTGGAAACAAAGTAAATACTGTATCAACGGATCACGGCAACGAAAAAGATCTGCAACACCTTTAAAGCTAACAGCTTTTGTTTGGCATAAGCTTTCTTGGGCTATAGTTCACTTCTTGAGATGCATGTAGAATCATGGAGTTGGAAGGGTCCGTGATTCCATGGAAAGCCATCAAGTCCAACCCAAGTCAAAGCAGATCTGACAGATGGGTTTCCCATTTTCTCTTGAATGCCTTCAGCATTGGAGTGCTCACCCAAACCCCCAAACCCCCCAAGTCATGGCTTCTATTGTCGTACTGCTCTAACAGTCTGGAAGTTTTTTTTCTTCCTGATATTCAAACAGAATCTGGCTTTCTGTAACTTGAGCCCCTTCTTACATGAAGAAGTAGGATGCAGTCTGTGAAAACCTTATGCCGCACGAAACATCTGATAGATGCCGGACTTGTTGTTTTCTTTGCGGCAGCTGACTAACCTCCGATTTAGAGTGTTTTAAACAGGTCTTCCACCTTGTTACCTTGAGGCAGAAATAGGGAGGGGATCTTGGGCTTTCCAGATGTTTTCCACTGCATATAGCTAAGCTGGCTAGTTAGGAATGCTTCCCTCCTGTGAGATCAACTCCATCTAAGGCAGTGGGTCCCAATCTTGAGTAACCCCGGTATTCTTGGACTTCAGCTCCCAGAAGCCTTCACCATTAGCTGTCTTGGGGTTTCTGGGAGTTGCAGTCCAAGAACATCTGGATTACCCAAGGTTGGGAACCACTGGTCTAGGGGTTGCATTTTCTCTAACCCCCCCCCCCCCCACACACCTTATTGTTTTTCTGCTCTGCTTCAGATTTTAAAATATGTCTTGGGGCCCCTGCTCGATCTGGGGCCAGAGAAAAGTGAGTAAAAGCAACGGGGCCTTTTTAGTATTGGACCTTTGCAATGGAGCCCTTTCAAGCTTTCCTTCTTTCCCTTCTTTAAATAGAGACAAATAATTTAAGGGGGGGGGGGGGAACATCAGACTTTTAGTATGTGATTCTGTGCAAAATTAACAGCAGCTTTTACTTAACGCTGTTTGTAAAAAAAAAATCTTTTTTTAAAAAAATTTACCCCCATTTTATTCTAATTGAGGCATTAGTGGCAGACTTCCGTGTACATTTGAGGCACTTTGGGGCTGTTCAGAGACCACAACCCTGAGACTGGAATTTGGGACCGAGCACAAAAGCTGGTGGGGCCCCGCTCAAGGGAGAGGACGGGACTGAATGCACGTTTCCCAAAATCTGGAGCCCAGCGCGCTGGGACGAACGCTTCCCTGTTGTCCTTTTTTTTAAAAATTATTATTTTGGCTTTGTAAAAGTTTGTAGGGGGGGGGGGGGAAATAAGGATGGTTTACTGTGGCCTTTTTGTTGTTTTTGTGGGGAGAAACTCAAAATAAAGCTGCTCCTTGGAACCCTTTTATTGAAAGAAACCCTGTGTGTGCGTGTGTGTGTATTTGAAACATTCTTTTCTTTCACTTCCTTTCCTCACTTTCTCACCTCCCTAGTGCTCCACTAGGAAGACGTGATTTCATACCACCCCCCTCTCCCTTCCCCTAAAGTAAGTGGAATTACTCAGGTACTTTGCTTTAATTGTTCTGAGTCCTTTCGGAGTTCGGGGCAGAGGGGGAGAAATGTGCACGAGAGAGAGATTCAGCAGCTCCAAATGTGATGGAAAGGTATAATTTGACCACCTACCCACGAGCTGCTGTAAAAGTCATTTTAATGGCCGGGTGCCTATCAGGATTAAATCACCCTGTTCATTGCTGGGAAGGAGGTAAAATACCTTTTTTTTTTTCTTACTTCTAGACCTGCCTGCCCTTCTTGGTAAAGAGCTGGGTGTGGAGGAGCCGTTGCTGTTTGGATGGGGAAGTGGAGAAGGCCCAAACAAATCCCCAAGCCAAGGAGTTCCTCCTTTTTGTTCCGACCTCCTACCCGAGGCTCCTTCCTGAAGGAATTGCTTGTTTTGTAGGAAGCAGCCGCCACGGGCAGAAGGGCGGAAAGGGTGCCCGCTCTGCCTTGCTCTGTCAAGCAACAGAAGACCCAACTAGAGTTGGCTGGCTTGTCTCGCTCCTGTTGAACTCCATCGGTGGACGTGGCCAAGGGTCCTCCTTCAGGAGAAATGAGGGGCACTGTTGAAAGCAGTTGACCTTTTCCTCACCCTCTTTTATTATCCTGATATCTTTATGCCCCCCCACCCCACCCCTTAATTTTCTCCACCCCTCTCCCACCTCCCCAGAGAAATCCTGGGGGCTTTGCTTTCTCTTTTCAGCAGGCACCTGATCTATCACCCTCGGAGTTCGATTCCCCCACAAGGCAGGCCTCCTTGACAGGGTCTGGACGTGATGATCCATAGGATCCCTTCCAGCTGTGCAGTTCTGTCACGATGATGATGATGAAATAATAAAAGGAATAGTAGAGCTTGGAATGAGGTGCCTGCATATTTTAGTTAAATCAAATTTCTGTCTCCTGGCTTTCTAGCCACAAAGTCTGCAGCTGAGCCACCTGATGTGCAGGACCAGAGTGAATTTGGAGTAAAAAAATCATTCTGAGTTCAGCAACCCATGCTGTTCTTTCTTTCTTTCTTTCTTTCTTTCTTTCTTTCTTTCTTTCTTTCTTTCTTTCTTTCTTTCTTTCTTTCTTTCTTTCTTTCTTTCTTTCTTTCTTTCTCTCTTTCTTTCTCTCTCTCTCTCTCTCTTCTCCTTCTCCTTCTTTCTGGTCATAATAATTGTCCTGCTGTAATGATGCAGATGGGGAGGCTGGATGAGTGGGGGGGGGGAACCCGCCAACAAGGAGGGAGGGGAAGGCACAGAGAGGGAAGCATTGTGTCACCATGATAACTCCACCAGCTGTGGATGGAGCCGGACTATTGACGAATCTTTGGCCGGAGGCCAGTGTTTCCTGGACTCAGATATAATTCAGGCCGAGGGCTGGGGGAGGAGAGAAGGGGGGGAGGGTGAAAACCAGACAGAGAAATTGATTGTTAGTTTAATGTGATTTGACATCAGGGAAAGTGGAAGTAGAGGACAGGGGAAAGCCACAACCCCAGCGCTGCATTAGCAGCACTTTGACATTAGAGAATTGATGGTTGCCCCCGTTTCTCTCCTGGAGACAGACTTCGCAGAATCCCGGGCCAGGGAGAGATGGCCGGGTTTTTGAGTATGAACAATATTGTTGCTGTGGAAGAGACCGAGGCGTCTTGGAGGCCGTCTCCTTCCCTCCCCGGCTTCTTAATGGCCCGGCACCTAGGAGAGAGGGGAGGGGTTGGGTAGAGCAACCAGCCGCTTGCAAATGGCATCGCTCCCTTGTTAAGGCCATTGATAATTGCACCGGACAGGAAAAGATCACGACTATGATTTGTCAAAGTGACTTGGGAGCATCATCAGCCGCATTTGTTACACCAACCCTGCCCTTGTCAGCAGGGGGACTGGCGTTATCTCTCTCGTCTAGCAAACTCTGTCAGGCAGGTTGAGCCGTTAGGCTCCATAACGAGCTTAAGAAGGAGCGTGGTGTGGTTGTCTGCGACTGTAGGAAGGATATAAACCCTTCTTCTTAAGCTGGGAGTCATCCTGGATGAGAGGATGATGACTGCTCCTCTTCTTGTCTCCCACCCAACCCCCAGCCCTGTGCGTCCCACCTTAAATGGTTTAGCCATTCCCATTGTGTGTCCTGCAGTGGTGTGATGCACTTTTGGAAATTGCCCAAAAGCAGCATGTGTGAAAGTGAGCATTTTTGTTTGTTTTATGGGCTCGCACAATGTTAAGTTGCGGAGTCCTAGAGGGACATTTCAAACAAGGCCTTTTGTGACGGAAAAGCTGTTCTGTGTCCTAGTGAAGTGACCCTCAGATGCTGTGTTTGTGTATGGAGAATTTGTGCTGGTTTTTGTTCACACACACACACACGTGTGTGTGTATTTTCTCTTTTTCTTTCTTGGCCCAGATTGAGTTCAGACTGTTTAGAGAAGCAAAACAGCTGTTTGGGCAACACAGAACTCAGTTTACAGACCCAACAACGCAGACGTGGTGCTAAGATGAATAATTGAAGCAGCAACATAAAATCCAAATGACCAGAGCACAACAGAGCGCTAAGCGGTTGCGACTATCTGAATAGATCGGCCTGGGCAACCCAGTGGACTTGACAAGGAGAGTGTTCCACAGTTCTTGTGCTGCTACTGAAAAGGCCCTGTGTTTCCTTTGCCGAGCTTCCAGTAACGATGAAATGGAACACAAGGCCTCTGAACTTGAGACAGGTACATAACTACACAGTCCTTGAGATAACCTAATCCTAAATGCTAGGGATTTTAAAGGCGCTTTGAGGTGCAGTGGTTAAATTGCAGTACTGCAGTCAAGACTCTGCTCACAACCTGAGTTTGATCCCCGCAGGCTCAGACACCTGGCTCAAGGTTCACTCAGCCTTCCAACCTTCCAAGGTCTGTAAATTAAGTACCCCACTTATTTGGGCGAGGCAAGGTATAGCCTGCATAAATCGTAAACCGCCGAGAAAGTGCTTTAAGCACTATAGGGTGGTATATAGGCAGCACATTTTAAAAAGAGTACTTAAACTGAAAATGGGAACAAGTAGGGTTTTTTTCCAAGGGAAGGTGGTTCTTCTACCTTTTCTCTTATTGGCTCAAAGAAGTGTGGGACATTATTATGGAAAACAGGAGAAAGTTCCATGAGAAGCAGCCATTATGAGAGGAGCAGAGCGCTGGGGCCGTGTTTTTTATGGGGCAAGAAATCCTGTATTGTTTACTCATTCTCTCCCAGACTGCAAAGTGCTTCATGTCTGTCCTCGTGGAAACTGTCCCCATGAAAGGACATTTGTACCAGAGGCTTCTTTGCCCCATTGTTCTTTTTTTTTTTTTAAGCCAGTTTAACTTGCCATGTTCTGTGTTAAAGGCAAAGGTGCCCTGCAAAACGCAGTATGTTTCGCTTTATTTTGAAAGCATTCAGGGGAAGAGAGAGAGAGAGAGAGAGAATGAATGGGGGGGGGGGCCCTAAATCAGGAAACAGACAAAGCAACTCAAGCCAAGGAAATACGCTGTATAGCTAGCATCAGACGTAAACACCGGTTCCAAACAGGATGGATTTGATTTAAATAAAATTGATTTCAGTTCAGCTTTTTTAAAAATTTAAATCCATTAAATCAACTTTTTAAAAAAATGATTGATTTTTATCCAGCCTGGTTCCAAGAAGGATCCAAGATAAAGAGAACAAAGTTTTGTAACCTACGAGTCGGTTGCTCACCTGCGGGTCACACTGGCATCCTCGCATGCTCCCTTACCCTCCACCTTTCTTCCTTTGAGCTGGGCAAGGTTGGCCCCGTAGCTAAAATGTAAAACTTCTATTACCATAAAAAGGAGGATTTGTTATCTTTACGTTGCAAGTTGTGTTGCTGTTGGGTTTTTGTTTGTTTGTAATGTGTAACCATTTCTCGCACACACACACACACACAATTTTGCCAACTGTTTCTTTGAGTTGATGATGACCCTGGCCAAATGAATGGTCTTCCTTAACGTCCTCTGATGTATCTGGGTCTCTTCTCTGTCGAGGAAAAACAGGGGTGGAGGAAAAATGTGTTTCTGTGTGCCCATGTAGAAGGCTTACACATCTTCCCTCGTTCCCGTTTTCCCTTCAGTGTCTGCATCATTAAAATTGGGCAACCACTTTTCTGTTGGCTGATAAGAGATACAACATGCCCCAGTCTGGTGAATGAAATTTCAGTTGAGCGCTTGAGTTCAGTGAATGGAATAAAAGAAACCGGGTCATTCCTTGCAGTGGCCCTTTTGACTCTTTTCAGGTGGAGTCGTCCATGTGCCGACTGCCTTTTGCTCCATCCCGTGACCCTCTCCAACAGTTAAACTCCAGCTATTTCGATGGCATTAGCCAGCACCATCTTTGTACTGGTTTTGCACTGTCGGGAGTCCTCACTCGTCCCCAGGTGGACCTTGATAGCCAGCTGGGTGATGTTGATCTAAGCTAGACGATGCAGGACATATTCTGCATTCATAACTGTTCCTGTCTCTAAAGTCACCTCCTCCAAAGCAGTGGGAGATCCAGGTTGCTTGGGGCTTTCAGGTGGAAGAGCCAGGAGGTGGCATGTAACGGACGTGGAGCCTGTGTGGGGATACAGAGGGCTTGAAGATGCCTTCTGGTGGGGTGCGCTAGATCTTTGTTGGAAACCCTGGAGGTCAGTTCAGCGAAGAGTCAGCCATCAGGGGTGACCACATCTCTTTTTCAGAGGATGGTCCTCTTTTCGAAGGCCGTCTTCTCTAACATGGAGTTCAAGCTCGAGGACCAAGAAGAAGACGGTTAGCCAAGATAAGTTTCTGTTCATATTTCTGGAGGATCATCCTGTTTACCTCCTTGTGAAAAGACTTGCTGATGGCTTCTTGCAGGGAAATTTAAGGCCTCTGCGGGTGACACCTGAGAGGTTAAGGCTGAGTTTGTGCTTGTCTGCTTGGTGAAGAGTGGCTTAAAAAAAACACTGGTTGTATGTTTGGTGCTGATGGTCTGGTCCACTTCGCCCTGATTCCTTGAGATGGCCTAGTGCTCAGAGTGAGATGGCTAGGGTGGTTCAAATAGGTTGTTTGAATGAAGGTTTTAATCTCCTTTCAATCCATCTGCCTTTTTTATATATTATTACTCTCCAGTCTTCTTCTCAAGTTGCTCCAGAGGGGGCTCTTTACCGCAATTGAAGTGCAATCCAGTTACACGGATCCTGACAACCTGCGTGCGCTCTGCTGCCCGTAAAAAAGGCGGGCAGAGCAGATGGCATCAGCTGGGCAACCTGCATTCACGAGAAAGGAAAATTTGCTGAAAAAACATCTGGGGCAGGGGGACTTGGTGGTAAGCCCACGTTCAGAAACATCAGCTTGTTATGATCCCAGAATGCACACATGTAACTCACCAGTATGCTCCAGGCTATTAGGGAGCTGGCTTTCCCAGGGCAACTAGCTAACAGCTAGTGTGGAAAGCACATTGGTTTAAACAGAAACTCTCCACCACCACCACGGGTTCTAGTGTGCGGCTGTTTCTTTTATTTTGGAATTTTACTACTTTCCAAATAAGTATGCATCTAAAGTTTTCTGGAGCATTCTCTGCTCCACACTGTTCTCTCTCTGCCCTAATGCTTTGACAACAGAATTGTTAAAATCTTCCTTCTGTAAATCGTTGGTCTCCTTTGGAAGAGCTTTTAAACTCTTATAGTTTAAATTACAGTCGCAACACTGTTTGGGTTTTAAAAAACCCCTGTTTCTTTGCTGTCTGGGTGTTTTAGGCCATTGGGTTCTTGTTTTCCCTTTGCATTCATTCATTCATTCATTCAATCAATCAATTAATCAATTTATTTATTTATATGCCAGAATAAAAACTAGGAAAGAGTTTCTTCATTGAGATGGAAGAACTACAGCAGAGTTTGAAAAAGTACACTTCTGCAGAGCCTGCCCATGAGCAGAGCCCCTTAGCTCTGCTAGGTGTGGGCGAGATAGTCCCCCCAAAAATGTAACTTTTAAAACTTCCCAGCTGGTTTCCCCCACCACCACCTCTCTCTCTCTCTCTTGTTTTTTAAAGGGAGGCAGCTTTTCGCTCAGGCCAAAGAGCGATGAGCGGCACAAAACCCGGCGCCGTGTGGGAAAAATGGGGAGAGGTGAAAAAGCATACCCTCCCGGGCGCAAGGCGACAATGGGGAGTGTGGGAGTGTGGGGCAGCCCCTCCGCCCAACCCTCCCTGATCCTTTGGGAGTGAACTGACAAAGGGCCAGGCTGGGCAAAGGAAGAAAGAAGGGGGGGGGGGAAATGACCTGTCCCCAAAGCCAGCCCCGGGGTTGAGGTCAGTTATTCTGGCCTTGTGACTGAGTAGCACAAGGTCCCCCCCCTGGCCCGCCCTTGTCAGCCTTGAGCGCTGGCTGACGTGGACGCCCGGATTAGAAAATGAAACCCAGGGAGGGGGGAGGGTTCTTTTCAAAAATCCTCTTTTTTAAAAAAAAACCTGCTGGATTGTGGAAGGCAGGGCCTCCCCCCCTCCACCCCCTCCCCAACCGAAACAGACCACGAAGGGCCCATTTGGGAATGGGGGGGGCAGGGGGAGATGATGACAGCGAACAAAAGGGCCGGGAAGGGGGAAAGGGTCCCGAGTCCCCTCCCCGAGCTATTGTTTTCCTGCCTGGGTGCCAAATGACTGTGACTCCCCTGACCTCTCTCTCCGAATGAGAGCTTCAGGACACCTGCCACCCCGAACAGCTGAGCCCTGGCTTCCCAGCGCTGCCCCTCCAGCCCACCCCGTTTTTTCCACCCCCCACCCCCCCATCCTGGCCTTTGCATCATGCAGGAGAGAGAGGATAACAAACCTTCCCATTATCAAATCTGTTTTCCCCCTCCCACCACCAACCCTCTCCCTTTTCTCCCTCCTCCCAGTTAACGGTGCCCGTCTTTTTATATGATAAGGTTGCCATCTGCTCCGAAACTGATTATAGGCAGTTAAGGAGGAAGGGAGAGAGGGAGAGCATTTTCAATCTTCCCGGTTCTTTGCAGCCTGGTATGGTTTAGGGGTGAAAACTCCACAATGGGATCAGAACCGCCAGCAACCAACGTTGGAGGCTAAATCTAGCCTCCTGGTTGCTCTCTGCCTTTAAGCGACACCCGTCTTAGGGCAACCCTGTGGATGAGAGACTTCCAGAATGCCTTGTCATCCTTGCAAACTCAAGGCCACAGCTTCCTTTATTGAGTCAATGGGTCGCTTGTTTGGGCTGCCTCGTTTCCTGCTGCCATTATTGTGCTTTCTATGTGGTCTTGTCTTCTTGAGATGTGCCCAATCTTCGTCCCAAATGAGGAAACCCTCTGAAATGAATGGGTGTTAGTATTTTCTAGTGGTTCTCTCCGAATTGATACTGACCTTGGATTTTACCCTTGGTTCCCCCAAACGGAACTTTTCCTCGGATCTGATCTGGCCTGGAAGGTGTCTCCCCCCCCCCCCCCCCGATATGCAGAACCTCTCTGGAATGTTATTGATTAGGTTCTATTAAGACAATGCTTTTTCCATAGTTGCCACGTTGATTGATATAAATTCATTAAAACTGCTGGATAGCTCAGCGGTTGAGGTCTCTGGCTGCGGAGCCAGAGGCTGGGAGTTCGATTCCCCCCATCTGTGCCTTCTTGACAGGGGCTGGACTAGATGATCCATCGGGTTCCTTCCAGCTCTGCAGTTCTAAGACTGTAAGATCATCTTGTTTACCCTGACTGGCATCAGCTTTCCAGCATTACAGACAAGGATCTTTCTTTCCCTGCATGGAGATGGTGGTGGCTGAACCTCAGTGCTTCTGCATGCACTCTCTTAGAAGTAGATCGTGCCCTGTCTTGGAGGTAGACAGCTGGTGCTAATGGGCTTTAGGGAATTGCCCTGTGCATCACCTAGGAGGAGTCTATCTAATGATCTGCTGCTGGTCCGTCTAGCTCACGGTTGGGCCACCTCCTGGGTCTTGGGTGACATTTTACACACATGTGCAAACACTGATCCCGTTGGCTTCCTTACACTTCTTGAAGGCTTCTGGAGGCATATTTCTCCCATTTTAGAAACTGGGGTGTACTAAAAGACCCGAGATTTCTGGACTTGTTTCTGACTGTTCGGGAAGGCCTCTTTTCGTCTGAACGTATATTTGTGTTCCCACTGGAGAATTGAGCCTTTCGGAGTGCCCTAATGGAGAACGGCGTATCTGGATCTCCCCGTGCTTTGAAGCACTTACACTTGAAAGCCCCTTTTTAAAATTTTAAAAATAAGAGATGCTCATCCTTCATTTGGCTTGGCTCACGACTCCCCATGTGCACAAGCTCCATCATGTCAGGAAGTCTTAGATCCTTTAATTGGTTTCTATTCACCTGATCCCATTCCCCCCCTCCTCCCCTGGAGCAAAAATCTATTTTTCCATAATGCCCCCTTCTGCCGCTTCTCATTACAGTCCCTCATCCAAAGAACCTGGCTGAATTTTGAAAGAACACACGTAAGAGGCTTTCTTTAGAGATGGGCATGAACTGAACCACGAACCAGGGGGGGAAAACACAAACTGGGCTGGTTCGTGGTTCAGTTCGGGGATCTCCTTTTGCCAAAACGAAACAAAGGGCTGAACATTTTTCCCCTTGGTGCTTTGTTTTGCTTCGGCAAAATGGGACGGCCGCCCTTCCTTCTGCCCCTGTCGGCTCCTTGCCTTGCCTTGAAGCCGCCACTGCGGCCACTTCCGCCACCAACCTGCGAGACAGCAGACCCGACTCCTTGCACAAGAAGCTGAGCTTGTTGCCTGTGCCCGTGCGCCTGCAACGCAGCTGACAGGTGGGCACATACAGTAGCCACGAGCCATCACGAACCACCGGTTTTTCAGTTCATGCCCATCTCTACTTTCCCTTCCCTTTGCAGCAGTTTGGATGCAGCTTGGTTGCGAGCAGAGGCAGGAAGTTGCCAACAAGTCGGGTCAGTGGCTTAGAAATGAAATGCGTACAGATCTACAGTGGCATTAGATTGTCTTTATAAGCAGAGGTTGAAAAGATCCCTGTTTTGGGCAGTGGTCCCCAGAATCCCCCAGCCAGTGAGCCTTTGGGGAGTCATCGTTCAAAAGCACAACTCTCGTTCCCTTTCCTTCAATCGTTCTCGGGCTTAAGAGAAGTTACAATTGCCGTGGTCCCTCTCTTTTTTTTTTTTGCCCCAATGTGTCATCCAGTTGTGGGAGTGAGGTGGCTTCTTTGCTATTCCCCAAACCTCAGAAGAATGGGAGGTGGATTGCCAATAAACAGCAGCGTTGAAAGCACTGCTGTAAATTAAAAAAAACACAATGCACAGCCCTAAGAAGACAGTTTAAAAATGAAAATAAAATTAAATACAAATGGAACGCTGGGCACAGAGAGAGTTTCCTAATCCAGGCTGCTCGGCCACTCCGTTGACTTCTTCCACCCCATCTTTGGCTTGCAGTGGAGCCCACTGTGTTTTCTGGACAGGAGCTGAACTCAATAATCCATAGAGTTCCTTCTAAGATGATGATGATGGGGGAACTTTAAATTGGGGTTAAATCATAGTGCTCTCCCAGTTCCTTGTTTCACTGATGGAGACAAGCTGAGATACAACAACCATTTTCACATTTCCTCTGTCTTGCGTTTTCCATCCAGCTGGGTAGAAATGGCTGCAAACTGAATAGCCCAGAGTCCTCCTTCGCCTTCTTCACGTGGTCCAGTCCACCCACTAGTGAAGCAAACCGGCCCAAACTCATGCCCACCAGTTGTGCTGAATGGTGACTCCCACCATGTCTAGCCAGTGTGGCCAAATGAGGATGGTAAGGACCGTGCCAGGGTTAAGAAGAGGAAACCAAGGGCATGCTCGGGCAGAGGAGTGACTGCACCCCGGTTGGCTCTGGGTTTTTAACCCTGCATTCATTTGCCGGGTTTGCCGGGCAGCCTTGAGTGCCTCCTAACGGACACTTTCTGCGGGTTGTTAGGTCGGTTTGCTGGACAGCCATTGACAAGCGTTGTCTGGAGGCTGGCCTGTTCTGGGATAACCCCAGCCCCATCCTTGGTGGGAGCTTACTGGGACATATTAAGACTTTTCAAGCAGCTCCAGCCTAACCTCACACTGCACAGCTAAGAGACTCTATAAGGGAGGAAAGAGCTTAGCCGGAGAGCTTAACTTCATCCCCATCGTGGTGTTAATGCATTTCAGTCTGTAGCCTCATCTACTGGGTTAAATGGATCTCTCTCTCTCTCTCTCTCTCTCTCTCTCTCTCTCTGCAAAAGTAAACAGGAAGGATCCGTTCAACGTTTTCTTTCCTGTCTACTTTGCCTCCTCCTCCTCCTCCTCTGCTGCTTAAGGGATAAGTTGTTGTTGTTGTTGTTATGTGTTGTCAAGTCATCTCCGACCCTATGAATGGGGGCTCTCCAAAATGTCCTGTCCTCAGCAGCCCACCTCAGGTCTTGCAAACTCAAGCCTGTGGTGGCTTCCTTCAGGGAGTCAGTCCATCTCGTGTTGGGTCTTCCTCATTTCCTGCTGCCTTCCGCCTTTCCCAGGATTCTTGTCTTTTCCAGAGAATCCTGCCTTCTCCTGATGTTGCCGAAAGTAGGACAGCCTCAGTTCCAACATTTTGGCCTCCAAAATGCTTGATTCTATCTAGGACCCGGTTGTTTGTCTTTCTGGCAGTCCAGAAAGCCCTCAAAGGAATAAGGAGGCCCTTCAGTGTCTAAGCCCAGTGAGACTCATTGTGCGGCCCCTGCCTTTCGTCTTCCCTCTGATTCTCCAAAGGGTTTCATTTTTTAAAAAAAAACCCTCTCAGCTTTGTGAGTGGTTCTTTTATGTTACTTGTACCATTGAAACAAAAACCCCAAACAATCAAAGGTGGCAACAGCAACAAAAACAGAGGGAAGAAGGGATTTGGAAGAGTAGAATCCCTGCTAATGCAATCTTGCCAGCCACCTCTTGCAGGGAAATCCAGAGTTAAGAGCGAAGGCTCGCCGGCTGCCCTCACCTCACCTCACCCTCGGGAGCCGGGAACTCTTTTTTTGGTGCCCAGTGTTCCCTATCAAATAAGCTCGATTAGCTGATTGCAACGCGGTGAGTTGAGGACAAGCAGCGTTGGCTTGAACTTTCCATCTTTGTTCCGATTTCTCCCTACTCGTTTTGTTTTGCTTTGCTGTCTGGGTTGCACTCTCTCTAGGCGAGCTTCAGAAATAACCGCACGGGAGGGGAATTGCTTTGTGTGGACCAACTACCAGTCAACTTTGAAGCACAACTGGCCATTTTAAAAAAGAAGGCTCCTTTTACCTCCACTCCAGGTTTTATTCTGTGTTCACAAATGTTTTCAGCCCAAAACTTGATGGAGGAAGTGAGAAAGTTTGTGGGGTTAGATTGGGTTGCTCACCATGCTGGCAGTGTTTCAGGCGATACATATTCTCCTATCTCCAAGGGAACAAGGCAGAAAATATAAGTAAATACATTCACTTTTGAAATTTCTCGGCTGGCACTTCTGAGCCGCGCTTCAGGCACCCTTCCTGTCCTGCTTCAGTGGTTAGACACTCTGCAAGGAAGAGAAACAAAACAGGGTGCTTGCATACAGCCGAGAATCAAAAAGGAATGAAAGTTGGTGTGTTTTGTTTTTACAAAGGGAAATAATTGGTTATGTATATTTATTTGTTCATTTGTGACATTGATCTCTAGCCTTTTATCTAGTGGGCTCAATTCCAGTGAGTATATGACTGCCCCTTCTCCCGCCTTATCTTTATCATATCACCAAAAAGGTCTGACTTAAATAATGTGACTTGCTCAGGATCACCCAGTGAACTTCAAGGCTGAGTGAGGATTTGAACTCAGGTCCCCAGAGTCTTAGTGTAATGCTTATAACCGGTATGTTGTGCTGCCTCTCTGAAAGCTTTTTTGTATACAGAGTTTAATTTTGTTTTCTCATATCTTAAGGAAGCGTATGCATCTTATGGAGTTTATACACCAGAGCCATCACAGGTACATCATATCATAGCTCCCAGTGAGAAAATATCTTGTGGGGTTCATTAGGTTATGAATAGAGATGGGCACGAACCACCGATTTGGCAGTTCATGCTGGTTCGTCTTTTGAGCAAGCAGGTGTTTGGTGCTTCCCTGCCCTGCCTCCTCTGGCAGGTGCCCACTCAGAAGCAGCATCTGGCTTCTTTGCACTGCTTCCTTCGGGCGCTGCCTCTTGAGTGGGCACCTGCCAGAGGAGGCAGGGCAGGGAGGCATCCAACACCTCTTCACCCCAAAAGTGAACCAGCATGAACCGTGCCCATCTCTAATCATAACCTAATGAACCCCACAAGATCCTTTCTGATTGGAAGCCATGATATGATATGATTTATCTGTGATGGCACTGGTATAACGCTTTGAAAGTTGCCTGTCAACTCCTGTGTGGCATGGTTCAGCAGAACTAAAGGAATAATTAAAATTACACAGATTGTCAGAAAGTTATTTGATTCATTGGACTGATCCATCAGATGTGATGTAGGATACAGACCCGTCTTTCTCAGTGGGAGCAGATGTGGTAAAGGCCGCCTGGGAGGGCATTTCCCATGCTAATTGCAAAAGGAGATACCAGGAGGGGAGGCAGGGGGTCACTTTGCAGAATACAGAACGGAGGAATAAAGCCAGTTTGTCGTTCCTCCGTCAGCTCTCCAGATCTAGATTGGCTGAGACCGAAAACTGCCCTGGGCCAGGTAGCTGAGTGCTCTTTTTGTAGAACTGTGCGTTGGAATGCCAAGATATGTTAGTGATGTGGTGCGCCCGTTAAGCAACATACATCCTGCCTAGCCACAACAGACTTTCCGAGGAGACCAGGAAGCTCCTGTGCTTGGCATCCTTGTGGTTTTGGTCTCTGGCTGCGGAGCCAGAGGTTGGGAGTTCGATTCCCCCACTGGGCCTCCTTGACAGGGGCTGGACCCGATGATCCATAGGGTGCCTTCCAGCTCTGCAGTTCTGAGATGATGATGATGATTTTCATTTTCCATAAACTCTGAAGTGACAATCAGGAGCACGAGGCGTCATTAATATTACACAGACTGCCTGAAAGTTATTTGATTCATTGGCAGCTCGACTTAGCCCTAGCCAGCACCTTCAGGTACAGTGATCAGAGCCTGCTTGTCAATGAAGTGGGTGTGTGGGCACTATGATGGCATCTTATTAGAGAGAGAGAGTGGGCAGAAATCCATGCTGCAAGGTATGGGCAGGCATGGGGAGAAGCAGAACTGGGGCTGGTTCCAAGGGTTGTGAAACAGTTTTCCATCAGAGATGATGGTGGGTCGGACTTTTACCCCTGGCGCTTTCCACAGTGTTGCTGCCCTGTGCCTTTCCATAAGGATGGGGGGTCTCAAAGCAACGGACATTCTCCCCCACCCCCAAATGTGGGTGCTCACAAGATTTGTGGATTGAGATGCGCTGTCTGTTTGCAATATCCACTGAAGGGAAGTTGCTGCCCTGAGACTGTGCAGCTGGCCCAAGGCCACCCAGGCTGGCTCTCCTCGCAGGAGGCTCAGTGGGGGAATCGAACTCCCAACCTCTGGCTCCGCAGCCGGAGACTGAAACCACTGTACGATCTGAAAGGAGCAAAGGCAAGGAAAACAACTTGTTTGGATGATAGGTTTGACAGTCCCGCGACCAGCATGTGGGCTCCAGGATTCTGGAAGTTCTCATCCAAATAAGTAATGTTTTCCCTTTCTCTGGAAAGAAACCACTGCCCTTTGCAAAATAAGACATGAAACCCAGCACTGTTAGAATGAGAGGGTGTGGGGGGGTGTGTGTGTGTGTGTGTGTGGTGGCTTTGGAATTAAGAAACTCATTAGATTAAATGAATTAATTGTTCAGACGATTTCTAAGTCAATTTTCCAGATCAATCTGGTCGGGATAGAGTCTGCCGCAGACCCAGAATGTCATCAAGGGAGGATTAATAATTGTACTAAGCCAGAAGCATCTCTTACAATAGCAGCTGCACCAGCTGGTAGCGGACAAACAGCCCTAGCTTATAATAAACTTTCTGGGGTGGGGGGCCAGGTGGGCTTTAAGATTCCCAGCAAGCTTCGAATCCTTCCTCTTCATTGCATGGAAGATTAAATTAACAACAACATTGTCGTATCAGAGCTACAAAAAAATGGCAATATTAGGAATAGCATATATATACTGTGTCAGTATTTAATGCTTAGGTTTTGGGTTAAAACTTGTGTGTTATGTAACACCAGTCAATGTTTTTATAATTTTGATTGGCTGTGTCTGGTATTTTTTAAATGATGATGAAGAAGAAGAATTGGAAACATCAACAAAATACAGAGACCATGCAATTGAAATATCTCGCTTGTGGATGAAACGCACTTCAGTGGTCCCCGTAGTCATTGGGGCTTTGGGAACAATATCAAGAAACTTCACACAGTACTCTTAAGCGGTTTCAGGTCTCAGAAATCACACTATCAGAGCTACAAAAAACGGCAAATGAGGAACAGCATACAACTGTGCCGATATTTAACAGATGCATAGGTTTTTGGTTAAAACTTGCATCTGTCATATAATACCAGTAAGTGTTTTTATAATTTTGATTGACTGTACCTGGTGTTTTGATGATGATGATTATGTAATAACGACTTGTTAGCTGGAGCTGGCCCCCTTCCTTTTGCCAACCAGCCTAAACAGCCATTTTGCTTGATAATTAAGCCTAACTTTGGAAACTTCTGATGGCCCCATGAGGTCAAGTGGAATCTGGTTTCCATAATAGAAACCTCAGTTCAGTTCCCTCTGGAGGAAAACTTGGAACAGACCGTCCATTCATGTCAGAAAGATGTCTGCTCGAGCCGGGAGGGGGGAAAAGGGGGTGGATCAAAAAGGGGGAGAGGTCCTTTTTCCTTGTATTTTCACTACAGAGAAAGGGGGCACATGCGCTCTCCCCCCCCCCACTTTATGCACATTTGTGCTCTTAATAATGTCATGCCTAACGTTTGCATGGCTCCCCTTCCCCAGTGACTTGAATTTTCCAGGCTGTAAAAAATAATTGACTGGCATTGCCAAATCCCCCAAAGATGTAACTTTTGTTTTCAATAAGTGTTCTGAGTTCCCCAGGTATTTGTTTTCAGCATTTATATGGGAGGCCAGCAAATTTTATACATACTACATGTATGCGTCTACCTAAACAAGCACTGCATAAAGAAAGAAAATAGACCTCCATTGTAAAGTGTGCAAGATGGTGGTGGTGGTGGGTGGAAAAAGGAGGGGAGGTGGCAGGAAAGATTTAAGAGAAAATTGCCACTCAAGGCAGGAATGCTAAAGTACCACTTGGCTGAGCATTTGAATGGCATTGGGAAGCTGGACTTTTGCTGTGGTAGAGGGCATGTTTTCATAAAGGCCTCTTTGCATTTTTGTAGACAATACTGGGTAGAGGTGTGCAAGCTTGTGGGTTTTGTTTTGTGTGGTGTTTTTTATTTTTTATTTGGCACTACCACTCCTGAATTTCTGGGTGTTGTAGTTCAGAAACACAAACCAACGCACCTCTGGTGCTCAGCTGGATGAACCAGAGGTCTGCCTCGGCGCAATACAGTTCCCTGTGTTGTTGTTGCTGTTGTTTTAATTCTTACACAGTTTAAGATTAAAAGGATCACCTACTCTTATACACGGAATTTTTCCCCTCCCAGAACCACTCCCTGTGGCCATTGTGATTGCTGCTAACTTTTAGGTAAAGGTTCCCCTTGACTAGTCTAGTCGTGTCCGACTCTAGGGCGCGGTGCTCATCCCCGTCTCCAAGCCGTAGAGCCAGCGTTTGTCCGTAGACAATTTCCGTGGTCACGTGGCCAGCGCGACTAGACACGGAACGCCGTTACCTTCCCACCGTGGTGGTACCTATTTATCTACTCGCATTTATATGCTTTCGAACTGCTAGGTTGGCTAACTTTTACCCGGCCTTTAAAGAGCGGCTTATGTTTTTGCTTTTGTCTTCTTACCAGAGAGCGTGGTATGAATTTTTAAAGTCTTCTTTCTTTATTCGTGTCGGAGCGTTGCACAATTTAAAAATGTGGAGGTATTTGAAATACAAGTAAAACTACAAACAAATTAAAATGCTAAGCTAATTAGATTATTTTTAACCAGAAGCTGGCTGCTTCAATAACGTTATCTTGGCCGTTTGCTAGAACTTCTTTAGTGCATGTGGTGGGGCATAAATTGCATGCACATAAGTGATCCGTTTGAAATGTGGTGCTGAAAGAGGGATTTGTGGATACCCTGGATTGCCAGAAAGACAAACAAGTGGGTCTTAGATGAAATCACTATCTCTAGAGATAAAAATGCTGAAACTGAGGCTGTCTTACTTGATGCCCATCATGAGAAGGCAGGATTCTCTAGAAAAGACAATCATGTTGGGAAAGGTGGAAGGCAGCAGGAAAAGAGGAAGATCCCAATACGAGATGGATTGACTCCCCATAAGCTTGAGTTTGCAAGAGCTGAGCAGGGCTGTTGAAGAGAGAACATTTTGGAGAGGGCCTAATTATGGGGTTGCCACAAGTCGGTGGCAAATTGATGGCACATCACAACAACCAAGTGATGCACTGATTGGATTTCTCCCCAGTCACAGAAAATTTGTCCTGTATGCAAGTCGTCCCATTTTATTTACTTAAACAGAAGTTGGTTACAGGAGGCTGCCTCAACGAGAGGTTTGGGAAGAAGAAACGTCCTAAGAGGAGCTGCTGCAGTGCTTTTCTTAGGATGTCTCCCAAGGCAAGGTTTTAAGATCAGAGATTTCCTGCCCGGTTCCTCCTCTTGGCGTATTGATTTCCTTCCGACTCACCTCCTTCCACAGAGCTTTCTCAGCCCATGACTGCCTGCTTAGCCATCCAACTGGAAAGCCACGGGGAGGGGAGAGACTTTCAGAAGTTTGAGAAATACCAGCTTAGCCTAATACACTCTCAACGGGGACAAGCTCTTGGCAGAACATTCCCGAGGAAGCAGGTTGAGGCCAAAGAAAGACAATGGGTATCAGTGTGTTGCTTCACAGAAACACCGCACTGTGATAAAAACATGCTTGCACAAGCCAGTTTCTGTGGGTTCAGTTTTACGCTGCTGCCTGGGTCACGCCAAGTGCCTGTTGGTCTCCTCTGGGGTGTGTGTGTATGTGTGCGCGCACACCTGCTTTGTACAGTTCACACAAGAACACGAACGACACTCCTAGGCCCCCCGACAAGTCAGCTCTTTCTGGGAATAGTCCATTTACAAATTAAAAGTAAAACAGTGCCTAAAATATTGTGGAAACGTCATAGTTTATCACCTCAGGAATGCAGACACTTTATTTTGGGTATGTTTGGGTGGATTGCAATCTACTTCCGTCTAATGCGCCTCCCATGCCGCATTGTGCCTGTCCACGCGTGCACAATGCATGCTCTGTGCAGGGATGCTCAGCTTGTCCATGCGCCGGCTGCCACTTGAAATGGAGGTTGCATGTGCTGCAGGAACAGTTGCCTGATACCAGTCTTGCTGGCCCGTTTATGCAGTTTTGCCCTGTGTCGCTTGAGGGCGGGACGTGGCCTGCAGGTCACGGTTTGCCACCCTTTAACTTAGAGGGACACCACCTCTCACGTTCAGCACAAAAAGAAAAAAATATATATATATTAAAAATCAAGGCCTTTGGTGGACCTTAGATGAAAGATCAGGCCAGGCTTCCTAAATAAGTGTGAATCTTGTGAATCTTACAGAAGGACCAGTCCAGTAGCTATAGTTGGTGTTTGTTTTAATTCAGGCGCCACCACTCCTGGGCGCATGCACACACCACTGAAGGGGCTCGGGTTTTGTCCTGAAATGAGCGGGCCAGTGGGGCTCGTTAGCAACACCCAGCCGAGTCGGCCAAGTTAAATGAGGGCAGCATCAGTCAGTCTTAGAACTGCGGAACTGGATGGGACCCTGTGGATTATCGAGTCCAGCCCCTCTGAAGGAGGCCCAGTGGGGAATCGAACTCCCCACCTCCGGCTCTATCACTGGATACCTAAAGCACTGAGGTATCCAGCAGCCAATCGTGGGATTTCCCTTTTTCCCCTTTTCCGACATGCTTAGCAGAATGCACGGGCGGAGTCGCTATGGCAGGCTTTGGGCTAATTGGCACGGTGGTGCCTTTTGGACTGTAGGGGTGGCCGTCTCAGCCTCCACTCCACAACCCTCACCCGCGTCTCTGTAGGAGAAGGGGTGGGCAGGGCCCCCTCCGCTGGCGTGGGACTGGAGCATCTCTCCTTACCCGGGAACTGGGCAGTGGGTCCCTTTGGAAGCTGCTGTTTCTCTTCCCGCAAGCAGCCTGCAACGCCAGCCAGCCAGCCTTCCCTCTTTGCTCTTAAGTTTTATCCTATTAATAGAGCGGCAGCAGACAGCATCCATGTGGCTGCTCAGTCACGCTGCATAGAAATAGTGCTCACCCAGTTCCCCCCCCCCCCTTTTTAGGCTTTAATATCCATCATGTTACACAAGAGCTGAAAGCCGTGGCACAATTTTTGCCATCCCCATCTCCGGCGGCAACCAACTCCAGCTCCTCAGTGTTTATTTTTATTTATTTATTTTAAAATGTATTTTTAAAAATTATTATTAAAAGAGTGCTTTCTCGCAGACATAAGATGCACAGTTTGGTAGATAGAGAGCATACCACTTTATTCTTGTCGCCTGTCTTTTTGAACCCATACCAAGCTGTCCCTGATTCAAAGTGTGGCAGTCAAGGTTTCATTTCTTGTCAATAATAATAATAATGATGATGCAATAATAATAATGATAATAATGGAGACGCTGATGCAATGAACTGTGTCATTTAAAAAAAAAATCCCACATGTCTCTGGATGCTGTCTACCTGATGATTTTTCGCCCTCTGGCTGATAGGAATGTACAAGATGTAGGATCAACTCTTCAGGACGGTGTCCAGTAAAGAATTCACAAATCCAACTAAACCAGGGGATGTTACAGTGTGTGTGGTGGCAAGGCGGAGGGGCGGTAACTTAGTGCTGTTTGCTGGCGCACGTGCGTTCCCTGTGGAAGGTGCTAGGTTGAGCGCTAAAAGGATCAAGTGCTGGGAAAGACCTCTCTTCGCCTCCTCCCTTAGGCGGTCAATTTGGCGAGGCGTACAAAGAATCTCACCTTGTATAATACAACTTCCTCTGTTCCTAGTTGATAAAAGCAGAAAGGTTGTGCTTATGAGGCCAGACTTGGTAAGAGCGATGGGAGCAAAACACACAAACCAATGGTCGAGTTCAGTTTCTGTAATCTCACTGTGTGTACTGCACACATGTCTTTAATACTGACCTTTATAGCCCCAAAGAGTTAAAACTGTGCTGGGCATTTTAGCCCCCTCACCTATCATATACAGTATATCAAGGTTTTATCGGTTGGGTGTAAAGGGTAACATGGATCTTAGAGAATGACAATAGATCTCTCTCCCTTTTCAGGGTATAAATGGGAAGAACGTGCCCTAGAAAATCTGCTAATGGCTGTATTGTCTTAAAAATACTAATGGAAAATATTATTTAACGGCTGAAATCCTGTTGGGCAGATTTCCGCCGGCACGTTGGGGATAATGTTGTAGCAGCAAATTAAAAATATTTATTTCCCTTTTTGGGGTGCTTGTGACTTTGTCTCATTGTGTGTGAGTCGTGCACACCCCCAAATTGAGAAAAACGAGTCTTTAATCAACGGCTCCTGATGTCAATCCCAGTGCATAGGCAGCACAACAAGACTTGGGTCATTGAAACAGATAATATTATTGAATGCTGAATCTTTTAAATGATATTTAGTATTTAATGCAGTGCTCATTAATAGTGTCTATAATTTTCCCTATAAATAGGTCAGCTCCTAAGCATGGAAAGACCTTAATAACAGAAGTTGCTATCTTGCATGTCCCTTCAGGGGTGTCCCTCTCTTTCATCGTCATCGTTGTTGTTGTTGTTGTGCCAAGTCAGCGTTTAAGAGGACCTTCTTTAGGGACGGAGCTTCTCAAACGGAACGCCCTGGACACTTGCACCCGAAAAACAAGCACGGAGGCTGCTTTTCCTTCTGTGGCGGTGTGATCCTCCTCCCCAGCCGTGATGCCCAGTGCAAAGAGCACATGACACTTATTCCTCAAGGCAGCACAAGAAGCTTTAGACATCTAAGACAGTAATTGGCTGACTGGCTTTATCCCCGGAGCTTGGAGGAAGCTTCAGAAGCAATAACGATTCTCAAAGAATGTGAGAGGCTCTTGCAAATTCCTCCTTCCTTGACAGTTCCTTTCTGTTTTCCAAACCACCCCCTGCTCTAAAATATTAGAGCATGTTATTTATTCTCCTGCTGCAAGCCTCACCACAAAGCAGATGTTTCATCTTGCAGTGATGCTAATGCACACGCCGTCCCGTAAATTTGCATTAAACCCCCCCCCCCCTCTTCCTATCTGAGACCGTATTAAGCGCTGCCGATTCCCTTCAGACGGGGCTCTCTGGTTTCCCAAGCATGAGAAACGCTGGTCGTTTTCGGGAAGAGGAATTCTGGAGAGATGCATTAAGGTCTCTCACACACAGGCCACCTTTGCACTATGTTGTGCGGGGAGTTTCTCCCCTCTCGCTCGCCCTCCCTCCCCACCTCCATCAGACGTAAAGGAAATTGTGCCTTTTGATCTATCCTAACTGAGCTGGCGAAGCAAAAGCCTTTCCTCTTTGAAGGCTCTTTAAACAGTCCTGCATGTGAAAAGCTATGCCCAGTGCTGCCCTGAATCCAGTTTCAATTCTGTGCAGTGCTGACTGAGCAGGGATGATTGGCGCAGCCCAATTTGGAATTTGGTTTGGATCCCCTGGCTTCAAAAACACCCTTTTTGCAGAGGTCTGTCCTGCAGCTCTGTCTAAAGCAGAGAGTTAAGCATCATTCATGGTATACCCGGTACACTACCATGGCGTAGTTCCAGGGATGCACAGTTTTCCCCCCGTGCACCTAAGCCAGGTCCGTCATGGATGGGCCTGTTCATATGAGCACATACCTCAAAGGCAAACAACCCTGGGTTCAATCCCAGCATTTCCAGGCAGGGTTGGAAAAAATCATCCGGCCTACCTTGGCAATTCTGAGCGAAATAAACCAAATATAAGACTTCTGATGGCCACACAGAACCTTTGCTTTTTTGGTCCAGTCTGAAACGGACCTGCCTTCTAAGAAACATTTCCTTATTTCCACTCCCAATTTTAAAAAGTGATCTAGCGGAGTTGTCCACGGGTCGTACCCAGTTTCTTCTTTGTCCTATCGGGGTGTTTTCACAGAACATCGTACTGTTTGCCACAAGCTCTGTTGTTGACCAAACGTGGTATTGGATGTTGCCAAGAAGTAAAAAGCCCGGAGCCCAAGTCATTCCCCCCCCCCCCCCAAATCATACCTTTCGTTCCTGGTTTCCAAGGAATTTGGTTTCGTGTCTTCAGTCTTCCTCTGCCCACCCAGTCCTTTCTGAAATTTAATGTTTATTTTTTGCTGAAGTTCAGGTACTCCAGTTTGGATCCTGCTTTTTTTGTTGACGATGATTAGATAGAGTGTTACATAATCCTCCTCTACATTGTTCATAAGGCAACTTGGCATCCATCTAGGGGGGGAAACTTTTATTGGTTCAGATAGTGCAGCAGTCTGCTTCTCAAGCGCAGACGTGTCGTACTGTACTGTTGTCAAGGGAATCCGGGCACACTTGCGTTTGCTTGATGAACAAATCCATTTAAAATCAGGAGATATGAGGCCTAATGGGTAGAGCGGATTGGCAGCGGCACAACCTGCCTGGCCACTGGTAGGCACCTCTTGGCTGGGCACTTTTAGGCAGGACTTGTCTGCCCATCTCTTGGTATGCTGTAGGTCACTTGCAGATCGGGCACTGAGTCTTGAGAGGAGCACTGGCTCCCCTTTCAGCTCTGTTCTTTGCTTCTTAAACCCTCTGAAATGTGTTTCCTGGGTTTCTTTGTCCAAAGAGTAGTGGATAAACAATCCCCTTTCTCTTGAGCCTTAAAAGAATAACCACATCATTTCAAGCAAGTCTGTGCAAATAGGGTCAGGGGGAAAGAATACCCCACTATGGCCTTTCTTGTCAATTAACCCTGTTTAGGGTTATAGCTGGGATTTACCTACAAACCGTGTCCTGATTTTCTCTGGCACAGACCTGGAGGAGAGCTTTGCATTTTACGGACTGGTCATTTCTGGGAAGTCAGACAGCGGCCTCTCCATCTCAGAATTTGATGCACGTTTTTAAGGCAGATGCTGCAAAAGCAAGGAATCGGCGCCTAGGGTTGAGGTGGGTGTGGGTGGAGGCAAGTAAAGGCCTTAAAATCCTCTTCCGATGTATTCTTCTTGGTCTGTCCTGTGGAGGTTTAGCAGGAATACACAGGAGAAAAGCTGCGCCTGGGTGGGAGCATCTTGAACAC
This sequence comes from Intellagama lesueurii, assembly GCA_037013535.1. Classification (NCBI taxonomy): domain Eukaryota; kingdom Metazoa; phylum Chordata; class Lepidosauria; order Squamata; family Agamidae; genus Intellagama; species Intellagama lesueurii. Next base: position 7,383,287 of record JBAJHW010000016.1, on the reverse strand, counting down.
AAGACATTGGAGTTGATTCATGGTTATTAAAACAAAACGTGTACATATTATTGGTCTGGTGGTTTCTCCGTTGTCAAGATGTCGCACAAGCTAAAGAGAAAAGAAAACTCTGAATTTCAAATTAAAACCCTTGCCCTTTGTATCCCCTCAAGACTGCTGTCCGTGACAAGTTGTATGGGTCTTATTTATTGAACGTGGGAAGAGGCTGACTGTGTGCCGAGCCCAAACCATCCTCTTGGTGGGAGAAAATAAAACCAGACCTTTAGGGAAGTGATCTTTTCGGGGATGAAGAAGGGGGTGGGGTGGGGGACTACAACTCCCAAAGTCCTGCTGGCCTTACTGGTTCGGGGGTTCAGGAACGTGTCGTCCAAACAGGCCAAGCCGCAAGTACTTTTGGAGAGACACACAGCCGTTGTGTGGCCTGCTTATTCCCTCCTTCAGCTGTCTCCTGATGGAGTTCAAAATGGGTTTCTCCATGTTTTGGACCCTGCAACGAAAAACAATACAAGGCACTCATTTGGTGCTGAGCAACGGAAAGAGAGATTGTTAATTAAGTTTTCCCATCAGCGTTCGTCTCTCCTCCGCCTGTTGCCGCCAGATGCCAGTGGCCCTTTTAATAGTAACATGACAGGCAGAAATTCAACCAGTGCAGTGTTCCCCCGCCCCCTCCTTTCTGGTGGAAGTTCTTTGTCAAGAAGCACACTTTCCTCTCGCCATCGTGCCTCTCGTCAAGGTGCAGTGAAACCCTGTCAGGAATAAATGGCTCAGCACCATGACGCTGAACTTAGCAGGATGGAAAGTAGACCAGGCTGGGCGTTGATGGACGAATCCAGTCCCAACGCCACATTTGGCAGGCAATTTCTGTTGTGTCCTTTCACAGGTGATCTGAAAATAAGATTCAACAGATGGATGAGAGTTATTAATGCTTCTCGAAACTGACAGCGAAGTCACCATCAATTAAAGGAGACCTGTTTTATTCTGCAAGGGTTCTTGTGCCTTTTTTTCTTCTTTGTCTGCTTCAGACAATACAGTAGTACGTCGCACAGCACTGCCCTGTTTGGCACGTTACACCGGGCATGCTCAGGCATCCGTTTTGTGGTGCTTGAGGTGGGCCAGGTGGACCTAGGCAAGTTAAACTGGCCCTCTGGGGGACCAGGCGCCTGCTCTATCCACTCCATGCGGAGGGAGACAGGGCCTCCAGAATTCCTGGCATAAACACCGTGTTCATTTCGCACTCATTCAGTTAGCACTCCATTTTCTTGGAACCCATCCTGAGCACTAAGTGGGGTATGACTATACTCAAAAGGTCAGATTTCATCTTCAGCTAGTATGTCCACCTCCCTTCTCTGTCACGCATGGAGAGACAGCCCCCCAATAGGCCAGAATCATGTCATTTTTCTGATAAAATAACCTGACGTTTTGGCAGGCTGCATTCAGATAAGATTGTCCCAGTGCCTCCAGTGGCAAGGGGTTTTTTACACTAGACCCCCAAGCTTAGTGGGGAGAGGGGGGGTAAGAAGAGCGCCAGCCACGCGAATAGGGGGAGGGGGATTGTGGGACTTTGAGTTGATGGAAATAATTTTGCCAGATCTTCCCAGTGTTTTCCCCACTTTTAACCAGAACAGGGCAGTTTTAAAAGAAGCAGCTCAAGGACCTCCCTGAAAAAGTTTGACTTGGGAGTTTTCAGGAAAGAATGTGCAGCTTCCAGAACTGGACTTCTTGTTTCACAGAGAGCCTCCTGAAAAGGAAATGAGATTAGGGCGTCTGCAAGATATGACACAAGGGCGGGAGGCGGAAAGGGAAGAGGTTGAAAAAGCATCTCTATAAACTCTAGCAAAGCTTCCCTTATCCAGACTTCTGTAATCCTGATCACTACTTATATGAAAACATCAGAGTTCATTATGTTCTGTCGTAGCTTCTCAATGGTATTAGGATGCTACTCAGAGTGCATTTATGTTTCTTGTTAATGTTAAGTGTAACATGGTTGGTGAAAAACGGAACCTCTACTCTAGACCGTGTACCCACGGGCTTCCTAAGGGAGGGACCAGGATGGGCTTTTTCAGAGTCTTGGGCAGAGATATTGTATGAGTCGTCACGGTCCTTTTAATTCAGGGTGGAATGGTTCACCTGAGGACACACCCTTCCTTGGGCAGATGCTCCCATCCCCACCACTCCCCCCATTTCCCCCTAATAATAAATATGTTTTTTTAATTAAAACTTTTTTTAAAGGGCACCATTGTGCCCTCTAGTGGCAAAATGTATTTTTTTCAATGAGGGGTTTTGTTCTCCCCAAACATGGCAGAATAGCCCACCGCACCCTCTCAAGGGCACAAGGGGACCTTTTGACCCAAGTATTTTCTTTCTTTCTTTTTAAAAAATCTTTATAGAAAGTGTTTTTGGGGAGTGCTGAAGGGCTGCGTGAAAGCCACCTGCAACCCTTGATTTCACCACTGGTGGTGCTGGTGATCCTAGAGGCATGTACTTGTGGAAGGGTGCACGACTGGATTTCCCGTGTGAAAACCAGCCCTACCAGCCAAGGATTTGTTAAAAAAGAAAGTGCATCAGTTCTGACTGATGAAAAAAAGATTTTTTTGGTCAATTTGTATCCTGTTTCCCGCACCTAATGCTACCTTTTGCTTTTATGTTCATATTCCCAACATTTTGACCTTGTTATGAGGAGCTGGAAAAACAAGGATTCTCCCATTCATGTCCCCGTTGCAGGATCCCACGTACCAATTCTGCATTTTTATCTTTGCAGAGTATCAGAGCGAGGTATTACTCGGAAACAGCCAGATCATTCACGAAGCCATGGCTGGGCTCATTGTGGAATTCTAGGGGTTGCAGAGGTCTGTGTGTTTAGTGTGATGTTTGGGGACTTGCATCCCACCTTCCCCCTTTTTCCCCCTTCCCCAAATTTGAGGTGAGGGTCAGTGAGACCACAGCTGTGTGCAGCATTCAAGATGCCAGCAAACCACTGCCCCAGTTCAAGGATAATTTGGCTTCTCCCCCCACCCACCCTAACCCCTTTCCTGCAAAGCCCTGTTTAATTTTGAAGCTCTCCCAGATTGCGGCTTGTTCAGATTTCCCCACTGTTCAGTTGTGGGGCGACACAGCGGCAGCCAGCAGACAACACAGGGTGGGGGGAGAGAGAAGAACCAGGAGCAGGGAAATGTAAATAGGCATCCCAAAATGACAGAGTGAAATGTTTCCACTGGAGAAGTAAAAAGACAGAGTGGCCCTTTGCTCAAACGGCCTGGATCCGTGCCACCTGAGCCACAAAAACCAGTTCAAGAAAAATAATAATATTTTCTTGGTGGGTTTTTTTTTTTAAAATCACCCATAGACGGCAGTTAAACATTTCCTAGAACCGATTGTTTAGATGGGATAGCTTTTTCTTTCTTGAAATATACACAGAGCACAGTAAATCTCCTTTCAGCTCTGCTCCTGGGCTTAAACAAACTGTCCTGTTTATGCCTGTCTGTCTCCGCTAGACTAAACTTGAGGGGGGAGAGCAGCCGCGCACAGATGACTGGACACAGACACACACTCATTGTGCGATTATGGAGATTGCCATCTCACGCATCTGCAGGCCTCCAGGGTTGGAAGAGGTTGCTTGAGACTTTTCTTTCAAAAGCCGGAAAGACAACCTGGCTGCTGGTATTCTAGTTCGGTGATTGTCGTTCTCTCACTCATATGCTGTCTAGTAACTGAGAACGTGCATTTCAGACCAGATTTGTGCTAATGCATCGGATTTTGTCAGCTATCCCATCATGGGTTTTCTGGGGCTGGGAAATAGCAGGGAATGGGATCCAGTAGAGATGAAAAATAAATGGTGATCATGTGCTGTCAAGTCAATTCTGACTTACAACAGCCCTTTCCAGGGTTTTCCAGGTAGAGAGTACTCAAAAGTAGTTTCCCCTTTCCCTTCTTCCAGGGGTGCCCTGGGGCTGTGCAGCTTGCCCAAGGCCACCCAGGCTGGCTCTTCTTCCAGGAGGCCCATTGGGGAATCGAACCCCCAACCTCTGACTCTGCAGCCAGAGACCTAAAGTACTCCGCTGTTATTCAAAAGTGGTTTCCTATTCTCTTCTTCCGGGGGAGCCCTGGGACTGTGCAGCTTGCCCAAGGCCACCCAGGCTGGCTCTTCCTTCTCCCAGAAGTCATAGACGGGGAAATGAACTCCCAATCTTTGGCTCCGCAGCCAGAGACCTAAGCCACAGAGCGATCCAGTCGGCTAAAAATGAAGAAACGACTTCGCCCCGAAAAGACCGTATGTTGTGTTTGGCCACTCCATGTGGTTGGTGGATTCTCTTCCACTTTTAGATCTAAAGCTGCCCAGGGCCAAGGCAGAACTTTGCGTTTCTGTCCCACAGCCCTCAGAGGACGAGGGCCGTGGCTCGTGATGCAGATCAGGATCTTTTTGGTAGCAGCACCAGAGATGTGAAAAATACTTCTCATTCTCTGTGGTTGTCCTGAGTCTCACCATGCCTTGCGTTGCCTAAATTTCCTCCTGAAAAAATAAGACTGTTTTTGGCCCATTGTCTCGCACAGGAAACTGCCCTAACTCTGCACAAGAAGAGTGCCATTCTGCACAGGAATTATAACCATCGGGCACAGCCTGGCATTTCTCCTGCCCTTTCTTGGCGAACCTGGCACAGGAAAGATGTTGTTCTGTGCAGGAATCGTAATAATCCTGCACAGTTTGGCACTGCTTCCAAAACAATTGACCACAAAGCACCAGGTGGAAAAATCCCACAAGATTTCCAGTAAGATTTCTTGAGGGGGAGGAGAGAGGGCGGTTTATTTCTCTCCCTCCCTCCCAGTTCTTCTCCAACAGCACAGAATTGGGAGCCTCGCATCCCCTGATCAGCCGTTGTGCCTATAAAATACCGCCGCCCGCCCCCCCCCCCCCCCCGAGATTGCATTACAGACATCACAGTTCTTTGGCTTATTTCCTCAAGCTTTTGGTTCTGAATGAGATTCCAGCTCCTTTGATCCATCCTCTTGTTCAAGACTTCCTCCCTTGTGCTGTGCCAATGAATTGTTCTTACACAATAGCCTGCTGGATTCTGAATGTTTTGAGTTTTTTTACACCCTATCCGCTTTTAAGAAAAAGGCACTTTTAGCCTAGAAAAGTGAACTAAAAATGTGAATGGTAAATAATATGCATTGAAATTCATATTTGGCCTCTCCCCCCCCCCCCCCTTGAATGCTTGACATAATATGGGCTGCATCGATCTACAGATCACCTTGCATTTATAGCCCCCTTTAAACAACATTTTAAGTGTATTTATAGGAAAGATCTCTGCTGTTGTTGTTGTGTTTTTTTGGGGTTTTTTTGTTTTGTCAAGGGCTCTCCCCCAAACACCTCACAACTACAGCGCCTCTTGGCATTTTAGTCTCCTATGTTATATGCAGCGATTAAAATTCATAGGGCAGAAAAGCAACGTTGCCTTTTTCTCCCATGTTACAGAACTCTTTTGAGTTTTGGTGGAAGGCTAGAAGGCTATGGCTGGAAGGTGGATGACTGCAGGGGCCATCCTGTCCAGTCCTCTGCCAAATCAGGAAATTCATCCCTCAAACAATCCAGACAGGTGGTCCTCCGACCCCTGTTTAGAATCTCAACCCATCATCTTGCAAATCAGTCCCTTCCGTTGCCGAACAGCTCTCCCTGTCATGACAGTCTTTCTAACGTTGAGTCACAATCTCCTTTCCTTCCATTTAAATCCATCACTTCGGGTCTTGCCCTCTGGTACTCAAGAAAACAAGCTTACCCTGTCTTCTACGCAAGAGACCCGTATATGAATCATCAGCTCTCCCCCTTTCCCCATCAACATCTTCTCAGACAGACCCCTGGCCATCCTTGCCGTAAACTCACAGGACATTACTCCTTCTCCTAGTAGATTGGCTTGCTGTTCATCTCTGCCTTTGAGCATCATACATTTATGTTATTTATTTACTACATTTATATGCCACTTTTCTGCCAGTCAGAATAGCCCACAAGCCAGCTTGCAGACTTGATAAAAGAATAAAAACAAGGTAAAGTATGGAAGAGTTCCAGAGTCCAGGCAACGTGTGTCTCTCTCTGTGTGTGTGAGAAACACAGTTTATCTATGAGCCGTAGTGGAATAATGTTTATGAATGTTTGAAGTAGGATGGGGGGAAAACTGTGTGAAGTCTTGACCTTGCCATGGAGCTGGTCACGCACATACTTTCTGTGTCTCAACCTGGCCTGCCTCGCAGGGTTGTATGGACGGTATAGAAGAAGGAACTATGCATGCTGCCTGGAGTTTTTTGGGTGTAAATAAGTCGAGAGATATATTGTCTTGCTCAATAGCCTGTTTGCTGAGAAAGAGATGAGCATCTCAGGAGCTCTTTTGAAACTGTCAAGAAATCTATTTGCTGAGGTTTCTGGAAACCAGTATCAAACCAGCAATGGTTCTTGTGGGGTTTTGGTTTTTTAAAAACTTTCTCTTTTTCGTTTTTACTTGAGAAACAGCAAATAAGGAACTGCCAAATCAGGAAGTTCCACCCAGATCTTGTCTCGCAGGACAGAAAAAAAAAACCCTGTGAGAACATAAAAAAGAACAGTTGTGGCCGGGGGGGGGGGGGGGCTGGCGGGGGCGGACATTACCACCTACGGCATTATAATTGCAGCCGTCTAATTGCATTCCAAGCCGTTTGTGCATGTTTAGTGTTCTCATCTCCAGGTAATCAGAAATGATGATTTGGGTCTCCTCTGAGTATGTTTTGAAAATATTTGGGAATTATTTTAATTTATATTTGGAAGGCTTTGAACTGGCCTGCTGTGGCGCTTAGAAGGAACGGTTTTGAGTTATGCAGCGTTTTAAAAAAATAATTCCTGCCACAGGTCCAGATATTGTAGGTGCTGGCCAGGACACTCAGTTTACAAGAGCCAGGAGAATGGGTTTAACCCTCAATTTCTCTCTTAGAATGAGTGTTACATTTGATGGCATTTGACCAGCATTGGTTATGGCTAGCTTTCTAACTACCAAGCATAATGTAGTAATAGGTCGACTGATGGACTAGGACTCAGAAGACCTGGGTTTGATTCCCCAATCCTGTCATGGAAAATCACTGGTGGGGTGGTAGTGGAACTAGCAAAGTTAATCAGTATGTGCCGTCAAGGCGATTCTGACTTCTGGTGACCCTTTTCAGGGTTTTTTAGGTAGAGAGTACACAGAAGTGGTTGACCCTTCCCTTTATCTGAGGGTACCCTGGAACTGTGCCGCTGGCCCAAGGCTACCCAGGCTGGCTCTTTCCCCAGGAGACCCAGTGGGGGAATCGAACTCCCAACCTCTGGCTCTGCAGCCACTGACCTAATCCACGGAGTTGAAACTTGATAAAACCACTCCTCAAATACTTTACTTACCTTGAAAACCCTGTTACAGTTGCTGGAAGTCAGTTCTGACTTGACGGCACATAACCGCAAGGCTTCCTAAAGTGTCCTTCACAGTCAAGCTTATCCTTTTATAAAATTCTCATGCTCTGTCTGTCTTCCTGTTTGCTTGCCTGCCTGCCTGCCTCTTTCTCTCTCTCTGCATACATATATACATATACACGGTGTTGCTGCCCAGCACAGGTAGAGGTGTCCAACGGAAGTGATTACGGTTGAGTTTTAGCGATGGTAAGCCCTCTGTTTTTCTGCCTTCACGCGCACCTTGCCACCTTCACAACAACTCTGTGAAGCGAGGCCTCGAGAGGGAACGTGTTTGTGGCGGCTGTGACATTGCTGCCTAGCTAAACTCTGAGTCCCGTCCAAAATCTCTTTCCAGAGATTGGGTGGGAAAGGTACGGTCCCGAAGGGGGCCTGTGTGTGTTTTGCTGCTTCCTTGAACAGCCCGGCCGGTTGCTACGGAAAAGTTGAGTGGCTCAAAACGTCATCTTTTGAGGTCATTGCACCTGCTCCTGGCTCATCAGATGTTTTTGAAGCCACAAGGGTAGCTTGCCTGTGTGCGCAAATGCGTGCACACATCTCTGCCTCTCGGTGTGCTTTCTGCCAGCTTGCAGGGGTCACTTGCATACCGGGGAATCCATAAACTGAGCCAAAAAGTGAGCTTCGTTAGAAGCGATTCCTTGATGCTCTCTTGGATTGTTAGAAAGGACTCTGCAGTCTTAAGAGGAAAAGTGTGGTGCGTAATTTTTTTGGTCCTTTAGATCAGCCATTTTCAACGGGGGCCTGGCGTATATGAAGGGGGGCGGCACAGACTGGAAACAGTTCTTTACACATCACCTTATAAGGTTTGTTATATGACTAATGCAATCCTGATTCAGCTTCTATTTCTTTCATATTGTCTTTATGGCCGTGGCCAAAAAAAGAAAGAATAAAGGCTGAAAAAGGCTGCTTCAGAGCTCCGAATCCCTGGCCAGTTGGAATGACACTAGCTGGGGATGTAATCTTTTTCTCAGTTGACGCTGATTTTACATCACCTGGTCTTTCATGTGTCGTGTGTGTGTGTTAGTCTTCTTTCCTTTGGGCTCCCAGGCTTTTGTGGTGGCATTAGGCAACAGATCAGCCCCTTTCCTCTGTTGTTGTTTAGTCGTTAAGTCGTGTCCGACTCTTCGTGACCCCATGGACCAGAGCACGCCAGGCCCTCCTGTCTTCCACGGCCTCCCGGAGTTTGGTTTCCTCTACCCACAACTATTTGCACAGTTACAACATCCTGAGGATTGGAATGAAGAGGGAGGCCAGGGGAGTCACGGCGCAGGGCAAGGGTGGCAACGAGGCACACACTGTAATTAGAAAAGCAGTCGAGGAAAGATTTTGTCAAGTGGTGCGGAAGTGTGATGGAGATCAGGAATAGGGGCGCCACAGAAACATATTTCCTTTAGTCACCTCTGTGGGGAAAGAATAAAATAAAATCCATGTGTAGGAGTTAGAAGAACTGCTGGAGAGCTCAGCGGTTGAGGTCTCTGGCTTGCGGAACTAGAGGTTGGGAGTTCGATTCCCCACGGTGCCTCTCTAACAGGGAATGGATTTGATGATCCATAGGGTCCCTTCCAGCTCTGCAGTTCAATGATGATGATGATTTTTTTCAGTTCCTAGAGCAGTCAAAAGGGTTTGTAAGGTAAGACAGCCACCCATGCATGTGGGTTAGAGTTCACTACCAAGTGCAGGAAACTTGACTCATTTATCTAACAGAAACATTCACCTTTGCAGATAATGGAAGGATTCCGGTGGGAGTTAGCCAGATTTGCCGGACGCTGTTTTTTTTTGTATGCGGCTTGAGCTTCTAAAGAAACCACAGGCAGAAACCACCTCCTTTTTCAACCCCTTCCTTGGTTTGCCTCGAACTTCTTTCTCTGCTTTTCTTGCTGAAACTGAAACAGGAAATACTTCTCGTCCGACGCATTTGCGGGCCCCAGTTCAAAACACTGCGATGGTTCACGGCAAGTTTGGAAGTGGGTTTCCACGGTTCAAGTACTGGCTGGAATGCTTTCGCACAAGGAAGCTGTCTTCCGGGTAGAAACTTTGGCCGAGTTGGGAGTACATTCTTTTTGCCTACGAGCGTACAACGTGTACCCACAAACTCCCAACTCCGGAGAAGACAATTCACATGCGGGCGGAGGTTAGCTTTCTCCGGGTTCAGTGAAGCAAAACCCAGTTCAACCCATTGTGCTGGAAAGTGCGCCGGCGCAAACCCATCAGTGTGGAAATGTGAGATAGAAATGATTTTGGTAGATAGGGCAAAGAACCGTTTGCAATTGTGTGTCTGTACAGATTGATGGCTCAGTGGTTGAGGTCCCTGGCTGCTGAGCCAGAGACTGAGAGTTCGATTCCCCCACAGGGCCTCCTGGGAAAAGAGCCAGCCTGGGTGTCCTTGGGCCAGCTGCACCATCCCAGGGCATCCCCACTAAAAGGGAGTGGGAAACCACTTCTAAGTATTCTCTACCTCGAAAGCCCGGAAAAGGGTTACCTTAAGTCAGAATTGACTTGGCGGCACATTGATGATTATACAGGTTGCTCAGGTTAAGTAAAACTGAAATCTGTCATTTATGTGAATCGGGTAGATCACTTTGGGCATTTGAGGTCCTCAGAAGACACAGTCTCACCGCAGAACCCCTTCAGCTTGAAAGCTGTGTTTTGGGGGCACAGATTTTTCTCCCGTCCTAATGCCTTCATCTGAAAAGAAACCAGCAGGGTCTCATGCCAGCTCTATGATCACTTAGCCAGCTGGTTTTATCATTGTAGCTTGGCCCCGAGGAGGAAGGTGTTCTGAACAGCAGAAGGTGAGAAGCCTCTTCCCGCCAAGCTCGTTCAGCTTTTGCTCCTGCCGTGTTAAGCCCCCAGCAAACAAATTTGACCCAGACGTGTCAAACATGATCCTGTTCTGGCAATTTAATAGCAGTATGCAAGGAGCTGACCTTCAGATCAATGGGCTGGGAATTTCAGTGAGCACCTTCTGGAACCATAACCAAAGTTGGCCCCGTTGCAACTTGAATCTTCATCCGTGGCCTCCAAAAACACGTGATGTGGTTGGTGGTGTTAAAACGCAGCTAGAAAGATAGAGCCAGGACCCAACGGGCACCCGAGGGCTTGGGTGCTCCATGGGATTTTGTGGTTGCAGGACACCTTTCCAGTCCTATAAACAGATGGCTTTTGGTGGCTGTTTCAGAATTGGTTTCTCTTCTAGAAAGCTGAGCTCAAAGCTACCCTCTTTGGTGCCTGTTGCACCAGGACCCAGATTTAATCCCACATCCCACCCATTTGGGATTAAAATGGGGTGGGCCATTTCCCTGCCCTCAGGCCAGAGTGTGAATGAGTGACCTTGCAGTTACCTCTTCCTACTGTCACGCACCGACCTGTCACGGCAGAATTTTAGGAGGGACTGAACAGTACATGACTGTACGGCTGTGACAAACCACAGAATACGGTACACCACTGTGGTTTGGTATTGATGCTGCAGGATTAGCTCTCAGTCCTGCTCCCTCCGAAAAGCTTGGTGTCTCTACATGTGTCTTTTACCCATTTGGACAATGTGCGGTGGCCATCGCGGGGTGAAAATTGGGGTGTTCTCAGCTTTCCTCATTTTAATAGGAGTAACAATGAAACATGTATGATCTGGAATGTGGGAGAAATTTTGAGTACTCTGTATTCTTGGAGTACAAAAGGGTCTGTGTCTGAAGGAGAGAAGCTTAAAGGGCAGTTCCTTTCCTTTGTGAGGGGTGTGTGGTCTCCTAAGAGATCCAACGGTTGGGGGAAGTTGGAGAGTTCAAGAGGTTTTGTTTCTGTTGACTCATAATAATTGTAGAACTGCAGAGCTGGAAGGGAACCTATGGATCATTGACTCCAGACCCTTGCTTAATTTATTTATATAGTGATGTTTTGTTTTTAATTCAGTCAAGTCTGACTTATGGCAACTCTTGCCAAGGTTTTTCTAGGTAGAGAATACGCAGAAGTGGTTTGCCACTCCCTTCTTCCGGGGGCATCCTGGGACAGTGCAGCTTGCCCAAGGCTGCCCAGGCTGGATCTTCTGAAATGCAGAGTGGGGAACTCCCAGCCTCTGGCTCTGCAGTCAGATACTATCCAGCTAGCATGGATATCTGACTGCAGAGCCAGAGGTTGGGAGTTCAGTTCCCCACTGTGCCTCCTACAAGCAGAATCAGCCTGGGTGGCCTTGGGCAAGCTGCACAGTCCCAGGGCGCCCCCTGGAGGAAGGGGCTGGGAAAACACTTCTGTGTCTTCTCAACCTGAAAAGTTCTGGAAAGGGTTGCCATAAATCAGAATTGTTTTGAAGGCACGCAGTTATTATTATTATTTAAAATTGTATAAATCTAAGTAAAAGCAGCCTTTTTCCTCCCAGCATTGAATCAATATTGAAAGTAAGGAAATTTCAAAAGAAATAATAGAAAAGTGAAGTTGGAAGGGGCCTACAAGGCCATCAAGTCCAACCCCCTGCTCAGTGCAGATATCAAAGCATATCTGCCAGGTGATTATCTAAGTTTTTCTTGAATGCCTCCAGTGTTGGAGCACTCACCAACTCCCGAGGTAACTGGTTCCACTGTCATACTGCTCTAACAGTTAGGAAGTTTTTCCTGATATTCAACCGAAATCTGGCTTCCTTTAACTTGAGCCCATTGTTGCGTGTCCTGCACTCTGGGATGATCGAGAACAGATCTTGCCCCTCCTCTGTATGACAGTGTTTTAAATATTTGAAAGGTGCTGTCATATCACCCCTCAAGTTTTCTTTTCTCAAGGCTAAACATGCCCAATTATTTCAGTCTTTCCTTCTAGGGCATGGTTTTCAGCCCCCTGATCATCCTTGTCGCCCTCCTCTGAACTTGTTCCAATTTGTTAGCATCCTTCTTGAAGTGCAGTGTCCAGAACTGGACACAATCCTCAAGGTGAGGCCTAACCAGTGCTGAATAGAGAGGAACTAGTACAGGATTTGGAAACTATATTTCTGTTAAGGCAGCCTAAAATAGCATTAGCCTTTTTTGTAGCCACATCACACTGTTGGCTCATATTTACGTAGCTTGTGAAAGAGAAACCACTTTGGTTTAAGGGAAGAAGTTACGGTTAAAGCTGTGCTGCAAAAAAAGGAGGAGGAAATTCAGAGTACTGAACCGTCCCCCCTCCTTGCTCAAAATACTTGGATGCTAATGCTTCTTTCTTGTATCTTCCACCCCAACTAAACCCTGCAGGCTAATCCCACCGACCATCTCACTCGCTTTATAGCACTTCATCATTACGGGTGTGGATGAACTGAGGTGAAACCTTGGCTTTAATAGCCTCGGCCTCGACCGACAGCTGATTTGCAGGGCTATCTGTCGTTACATAAGCACAATTTGTCCATAGAGTTGATCTATATCTGGTGGGGTGGGGGGAAGTCTTAGGTTTAATGGGCTTAAGTCAAAGGTGACCAGAGGCGTTGTCTCTTTAGATGATCACCTCTTGTATTTACTTGAGCGGGAGGTTAAGATAGTCTCCTAAAACTGGAACTCATGACAGTCTTTTTGAGTGGAGAAAATAAAATAGCATTCTATCAAAGGGTGAAAGTGGGGCGGGGGAGTAAAATGGGTTAAGGTGTTTTTATAACATATACTAGACTGTCAACTGTCAGCAGTGTCAGGTACTTTATTTTTTAAAAAACGGCTGTAAATCAGATTATAATCTTATAGAAGATTAGGCAGAGCAATGAGGGCATAGCGATACAGGTGGGGCAGAGAGAGCTAAATGCACGTTGTCTCCGAAGAGCACCAGCTCCCATTTTACCACTGGTGGGCAACTTCTGAGTGCTTTATACTGTACTTAGAAAACCCGGGATAGGACCACCGTATACTGGAATTGACTTGATGGCACGCCATAGTCCCTAATCCAAGAGGATGCTCTGTGTGCGCACCTGGTTTTTGCATTCAAATTCAAAGGCCTTGTGTAGAGAACGACTCTGTTGTCCCCCTAAATCAAGGGTCGGGAACCCACACTCCAGTCCTGCATAGGGCAGGCCCAAAAGGACAGCATATGTCTATCAAAGTTGTGGCTGCCAATAACTAAACCTCTGGAGGCAGCCTTTGAGAATGGGAAGAACCAGAGGCAGAGATGCTGAGGAGATACCAAATAATGGTATTTTGAGGGGAGAGGGTGCAATTTTCATGGGAACCCAGAGGGCCAGACGGGAAATTTTGGAGTGCCAGATTCAGCCGTACCACTCAAGATTCCTCACCCCGTCCCTAAAAAGAAGTGTGTTGTATGGGTTTCCGTGATGCTTTGTCTTCCTGGGCTGTGTAGTGTTCTCTCTTTTCAGCTCCCCATTTAATTGGCATAGTGCGAAAGGAATAAGAAGTGAGAACCAAAGAAACCTCTCCCCAGGTAAACATGGTTGGAATACAGCATAGACAGTCAGGCCAGGTTTTCGGTTATCTGGTGCTACCAGAAAAAATCAGGGAACCTAGGCTGTGTCTTAAAGAAGGGACCTTTTCTGTCTTATCTCCCCACCGCCATCAAAAGACGTGCAGATTTTGCACTTGGTGACCAGTTGTTTTCTTGTAGGTTTTGTCTGCTTTTACACGCCTTTCAGTGAGTTGCTTCAGAGTGTCCCCCAGAAAGTCTAACAACCCCCAGATCTCGTCTCCACACAATGTTCTTTCTGCAGATCGTCAGATCGGGTGGAGGAAAAGAAAGGATTTAAAGAGGCAAAAAACAGGAGGAAGAAAGAAAGGAGCTTGTCTCTCCTCTGCGCTGAAGCACCTGCTTGTGTGCCTCATTTCGGGTCTCCTCCCTGCCTAACTTGGCATCTCCCTCAGCGTGCAGGGCTGGGATCTGTTCACACTTGCCAAATATCATTCAGATGCTATCACAGTTGTGGGTTATTGTGTGTGTGTGTTTTTTAAATTCTGTGCTGGCATTAACTTCTACAGCAAAAGGAACTTTTCCTTCGCTCTCCCCTTAACCATAATAATAATGACCTCCTCCTCCTCCCCCCTGGCTTTTTTTTTTAAGGCCACCCTCATTATGTTGAGATGATTCCAAGCACAGATCAGAAGTTGTGGCTGTTGTTCATTTTGGCTTGAAAGCTGTTCTTTTCCCCTCAGATCCTACCCTGCGTTTGTGGAGGGAAGGGGATATTTTTCCATTCACATTTAGTCCCCTATCATTGGGCTTCTCCTGCTTTGTACAAAAAGACTCGGTGTGGACCCAGATGAGAGTTGGAGTACCCTTGATCATCATGGGTTCCCAACCTGGGGTCCCCAGTTGTTCTTGGACTACGATTCCCAAAACCCCTGGCCAGCACAGCTACTGGTGAAGACTTCTGGGAGTTGGAGTCCAAGAACATCTGGGGACTCAAGGTGGGGAACCATGGGTTGAGAGAGTTGCCTCTGGGGCTTTGTGTGGCCAACATGATCTTTAGTATACCTCTGCCTTGCTGTTTTTGGATTTCTTTCATCTCCATGTTGATGAGCCTGGAAAAGTTATGGTTTTGAGCTCCCAAAGGCAGGCCCAGCTTCTATCGCCAGCTGCCATGTTGGCGGAGCAATTTTCCGGGGGTGCAAAAAAGTAACTTTTCCAGAGCGTCTGTGGAAAATCTGGAGAAGCCATTGCCCTGTCTTGCAGTGAACTTGACACCGTGGAGTGGGAGGGGAGGTGAGAAAAGAGAGAGAACTTTTTATGTACTCCGAATTATTACTATGAGGTCATTCAACCCGTCCACCACCACCCCACTTCTACCCAGTGGTCTTGTTTATCCTGGCAGGCTTTGCCGACCTCGGTTTCTTCAGGGCCCAGTTCGACCAGTTAGGTACCAGTCTGTTTGGCGAGCCACGCCGAGAGGCCTTTGGAATTTATCTCCTCCGGTCCCTGGAGGAGGGAAAAGCTTCCAGGCAGCCAAAAGGACTTGCTTATGCTTGCGGGTGATTTATAGGCAGAGCAGAACCAGCTTGTGGAAAAGGCGAAGCAGACTTTGGCAAGCGGCCACCCGAAGCCTCTGCAGCTGCGGCCGTAGTGAAGTCATCATCCTAACGACCGCTGCAAACAGAATAACAAAGTCTGCCCTGTTCTCATCTAAAATAATCTTTCCAGTTCAGAACCGCAGTCTTAAAAACTTACCTTTCTGCACACAATTAGGGAAGGCAGCAGCTGATCACTTTGACAGGGGGCTGTGTGAATGGCTTGATTATAGAGGGATTTGCTGGGTTTTTTTCCTCCCGAAGGAGCATTTTTTAAATGCTTTGTATTTTAACAGGCCTATTCTAAAACTCTGTGGGTTTATTATTGTTTTTTTTTCCACCTTTGTAAAGGGACTTCTTAGACGACTCTTTGGAGGGATACATTGATGGAATACTCCTTTTTTGGGGAAAATATTACATATCTCTGTTTATTAGGATTGAAGCCCTACATTCCTGGGGTGGGTGAAAGTGATTTTGAATGGGTTCCTTGAAATGTGGGCGGATGTCAACATCTGTCTCCTGGAGTGAAAACATGCAGGCTAGCCCAAATATCTAGAAAGTAAAAAAAACCCGGTGGATATCGGTATCTTTCTTAGGATTAATGAACATTACGGAGTTTAGGATTCTCCCCCCCCCCCTCCCCATCGCTTAATTGCAAAATGGTCTATCGAGGTTGTTGTTTTAAAGGCACCGGTTCCTACAGACTAGGATACAGTAGAGCTGACATAACAGGATTCTTTGTAGCTCTTCCCGGTGTTTATTGTGGCAAGAAGCAGTAGTATAGGTTGAGTTTTTAAGGAAACGGACCAAACAAGATCTTACTGTGAAAAAAAAAAAAAAGGATCTTCCTGTGTAAGGCGCTTGTCTCTTTTTGACAAAAGATCTTAAAAGAAAGTTAGGGTTTTCTGTGTTTTCGTTCTTCTGCTGTTTGCTGTCCAGTGCCACTAAGCTGCTTCCGACTCGCCGTGTCCTCGTGTGGGGGCTTTGAGGCATGGGGCTTACTTACCGGGACTTGAATCCTGGTTTCCTGAGTCCTGATCTGACTCCTGTCTACTGCACCACGTTAGCCGCCCTCCCCCTTTGCTACACACTGAACCAAATCCAGTTTTAGTCCCAGCTGGGATAAACCCGTTGACATAAATGGTGTGTGTGTGTGTGTGTGTGTTAGGCAACAAAAAAAATGTAAGTCCCATTGATTTCAGTGGGACTCATCGGGCGAGGACTAAAATTGGATTTCGCCCACTGCTGATTGCAACTGATGGCATTTGTAGCGTCTCCAGAGCGAGCGAGCGAGCCTTCCTTTCTGCCGTTCAGCTACAATAAGCTCTTAACCATACCTGGTGTTCCAGCCTATCTTAAATATAGCCTTGTGTTGGCAATTTTTGGAAGTGGAAGAACACAAGAGCAATCTGTTGAGTAGATTAGCAGAGGCTAATCTAATTAAATCTGCACAGCTCCCCCTGCGCACGGTTCCAGGCCCGCTCTGTGCCACAGACTTGGGAGACGTTGCTATCCTGCCCTATTTTTATTTTCCCTGCCCACCCCCACCCCACCCCCTGTGATTTATCCTCCTGGAGAAGGGTTCTCATGGTCTCAACGGTTTGTTGACACTATGGTTGATCTTAATTATTATACCTCTGCACTGCAGGCAGTATTAAATCTGCAGTGTAAAAAAGACGATGTAATGCACCTTTTGGATGGTTCCCCCCCCCCCCCAACAGACTCACATGACTATCTGCTATTTTTGTGCCCTGCCTTCAGAAGAAAGAGAACACAGGGAGAGGCCACGTTTCATTGAGTTGCTCAGATCATAGATCCGGGGTCCATGTATTATTGTAACAAAGAGCGGTCGTTTTGGCTTACATTTGACATTTCGACCTGCAATGGAAATCACCTAAAAGAAAGCATGCAACCAATACGTGCTCTTTTCTCTATTTTTAGGTCCCATCTGATCCACCTGTCCCTAAGAAACCCAAAACAGACGACTCCTTGCAGTCTCCTCTACTTGGCGACAAAGAGAAGCAGTCTAATTGGTTACGGTCCTTGTCGAATTCATCCGGCAAGGTGAGTTTCAGGGGACAGGCAGTAGCTCCGTGTTTCCTGCTCTTGCTTTGCAGGACGAAGCTCCAACCAAGTTCAGTCCCCCTGGTATGACCAAGAAAAGGATCAGGTGATGAAGACCTCTCTGTGGGTGAAATCCCAGGAGGCTGAGCGATATACTACTGGGCTGGACAAACAGTCTGACAGAGAGACCGCTTCCTAAGGTCTCTTATGTTGACAGAGCAGGAAATAGGGTTTAAAAGCCTTCACAGGCAAAGTCTGGGGTTTTGTCTACACCAAATGAAGGAAAGAAACCACCCACCCACCCTCCTTCCTTCCTTCCTTCCTTCCTTCCTTCCTTCCTTCCTTCCTTCCTTCCTTCCTTCCAGAAATCGACAAATGTAAGCAAAATTATTCCGAAACAAAAATGTGAGTACAAAAATTCCAAGATGGCCATCCATTTTTAAGAGCCGACTAAAGACCTGGCTCGTTAGGCAGGCCTTCCCTCCTGTCAATACTTGACTTTCACTTTTTCTTTTAATCTTTATTTTTTCCGTCTTGAATGATATTAATATTATTGATTTAAATTGATGTGTTTTTTTATGATATATTTGTTGTAAGCTGCCCAGAGTAGACGTTGTCTAGATGGGCGGGATATAAATTAAATAAATAAATAAATAAATAAATAAAGCTTGGAGCTAGAGTAGAGAAGTTTAAAAAACCCAAAAACCTCATTCTTTCTCTCTCCCTCCCTTTTCTATCTCTACTTTGTTCTTTCTCTCTTTCTCTCTCTCTCTCTGTTTAACCTGGAATCTTCTGCATCCAAAAGCAGATGATTGACCACTCCGATAATTAAATAATTTAAAAATATGTCCAGACTTGGAGTGCCTTCACCATCACTCACCATCTTCTCATGGGAATTCTGGGAACAATTTGAAAGAATGAACATACAAACAACTTCGCTGCCTCCACCTGCTCTAGACTCATCTCTTCTACCCACAAAATGTTCCTGGACCAACGGTCCATGACCAATTC
Source organism: Intellagama lesueurii (assembly GCA_037013535.1). Taxonomy (NCBI): domain Eukaryota; kingdom Metazoa; phylum Chordata; class Lepidosauria; order Squamata; family Agamidae; genus Intellagama; species Intellagama lesueurii. The sequence continues at coordinate 7,364,810 of JBAJHW010000016.1, read as the reverse complement.
AATCTTGTCATGTTTTTTAAAAAGTTTATTATTCTTTCATCATGTTCGCAGACAGCAACACCCTCTTTCTGTACCCATGTAATATTTATACCTTACCCGTCACCCTATCGTTTGTATTTAATTGATTTCAAAAGTGTTTTTATAAAAACACCGGTGGTGCTTGTGAGCATTCCTTCTTTCGTTAGAGGCCTTGACATCTTCTCTCTTCCCCAGCGGCAGAGGCCTTGCTGCTCTTGTGCGGTTCTCAATCCTTTTGACCCCTTCTCGTTTCTCCCCCACAGAATATTGGCTGCGTACACCCACGGCAGCGTCTCTCTGCCTTCCGGCCCTGGTCCCCTGCCATCTCGGCCAGCGAGAAGGACCTGTCGAATCACATCCCTGCTTTGATCAGAGACAGGTGAGACGAAGGTGGCCCAAGCTATCCTGAAGCATCGTTAATTTTAATTTTGGGGGCAGGGGGACATTTTTTATTTATTTATTCGTCCATTACATTCACGTCTTTTCTTTCCTCCAAGGAGGGCATGTTTAGCTTTGAGAAAAGAAGACTGAGGAGAGATAGGATAGTACTTTGGAAATACCTGAAAGGTAGTCATTCAGAGGAGGGACAGGATCTGTTCTTCATTACCCCAGAGTGCAGCCCATAGTAATGGGCTCAAGCTACAGGAAGCCAGAGTTTGGCTGAATATCAAAAAAAATGTCTTAACTGTTAGAGCAGTACGACAAGGGAACCCATGATCTCGGGAGGTGGTGAGTGCTAATTGGGCAACCCTCTGTCAGGTCTGCTTTAATTTGGATTCCTGCCTTTAGCAGGGGGCTGGACTTGATGGTCTTCTAGGCTCCTGCCAACACCATTCTATGATTCTATGAGGACATGGGTGTCCTGTTCCCTTTTCTGCCCTTATAAGAAGATCATTAGGTAGATTTCTGGGCTGAGAAAGACCGCTTCATGGCTGAGCAGGGAATTGGATCTTGATCTCCCAAGCCCCTGTCCAGCGTTCTAACTACCACACTACACATGTTTTATGACTCTAATCTTTACTTCAGAAGCAAGTCCTGTAGAGTAAAAATGAGATGTAACTCAAGAGTAAGCCAAACTAAGGCAGGACCCCCCCCCCCCCCTTCTAGGCAAGGCTGTAATATTTCAGATTTTATATTAACCCAGGGACTTTTGCTGTGTTAAATTTCAGAGGAGTTCCAAACAGCAGCAGCTCTGGCTCATTTAGGAGACAGACTTTTAAAATATTGATTGAGAATAAACTTGCGGCTCTCAGATGCTGTTTGATGACAATGCCCATCATTCCTCAGTATTGAGTATCCCGGCTAGGTCGGATGGGGAGCATGGTCCAAAATTTCAGTTTTGTGACCATTAACATACAAAAGGGACAAGAAAATTATTGAAATGAAAATATTGCTGTTTAAAAATAGTGAATATTATACATAGCAGTAGAGCCAGGAGAATACTTGAACTGGAGATGTAAATGGCTAATGAACTATCCTTTACATTGTTGAAAATCCATCAGAAGGAAGTGCAGTTAGCATCTTGCGGCTGTGATTTTTTTTTATCACCTTGGAGTACCAGCAGAGATGTGCCGTCAATCATTTCGGCCTTACCCGTTTGCTTGTTTTAATACCCTGTTTAGGTGATGTCTTTTGTTGAACTGCTTTGTTAATATCTGGGCTTGTTTCAGCAATCAGACGTGTTACTGCGATTCCTCCACAATCTTAAATGCAGTGGATGGAGCACATCTTTACGCTTAAAAATGTAGTGTTGAGGTGGGAACTGAGATACATTCCTGATGGATGATTTGAAGCGGCTGGATTCTATCCCTACAGCCATAATACTGCCACAGAAGAAGACTTCTGGGTGGAAAGGAGTCTGGATTTTTATCCCTGTGGAGGCTGCTTAAATGTTGTCAAGATACAATCTTTTATAGACAGCACGAGGAGTGTGAACTTTGAACTAGCCAGTGTAGCTAAACCGTTATCTTATTTTTCATTCTATTTCAACCCCTTTCTATGGTTTTTGTCTGTTATTTATAATTATTGCTGTTTTAAAACCATTATACTTTTGTTTGAATAAATCCCTTTTTTTGTGTTAACCCAGTGCATGCTCAGTACTAAATTATCTTTTTTTGGGTTTTTTAGATCAGAATTCTGAGTTTCCTTTTCTGTATACGAGAGGTGCCCAGATTTGTGATTCTGGATGACAACTCCCATAACCCCCCAGGACAGCATGCCTTCCTGGGGAATCTTGGGAGTTTTAATCCAGAACCGCAAATCTGAATACGTCTCTCGTATAGTCATTAGTTACATTCCAGGAATCCACAGGGTGTCCACCACGCCCTGAGATGATTCATTTCTTTGATGTAAGCATGCATGGAAATCATCATCATCATCTTAGAATGGCAGCGCTGGAAGGGACCCTCTGGATCATCAGGTCCAGCCCCGGTCAAGGAGGCACTGCAGGATGTCAGCCAACAACGACCCCCTGAAAAACAGCCATGCGGTTGCACCAATGTTGCTTCAATGTGTTCCTTTCCTTTCCTCTCTTCCAACTCTACAGTTTCTATTCCTATAAAAGTTTCGAGAACGCCGTCGCTCCCAATGTCGCCCTCGCGCCCCCACCTCAGCCAAAGATTGTAAGCAACCCCCCTTGTGCCACGGCAGCATCACGGAGCAGCGAGCTGCTGAACAGCCCTCCCCAAGCCAGAAAAAGAAAACAGGTCTCTGAAACGCCAGCCATTCCCGAACCCGCGCCCACCATCGCCGCCGTTCCCGTTCCCGAAGAAGACAAAGAGTCCGAAGCAGAAATTGAAGTCGAAACCCGAGAAGAATGTAAGTGTGAGTTACCTCGTCTTATTTTGTCTCATGTTGTTGGAAGTTCCCGGGGGGAACATGTGTTCTGCTTTGGGAACATTTTTTAGTCTAATTTTATTACTTCTTAAATTTATCTCCATGTTTATAGTTTGAGTTACCTGTGTGGCCACTAAGCAGTTCTCAAGGGGCAGAAAATGGACACACACAAGTTTTGCAATCTGAGCGAGACCTACTAGCTTCAAAGCAAAAAAAACCTGTCTGAATTTATTTTATAAATCTTCACCTATAACTGGACCAACAATAAAGCCCTGAGCAGACAGGGCACCCCCGAAGAGTGGGGCTGCCATCGAAACGCCCCTGTCTTGTTCTGCTACCAGTGTGATTCTGAAGGTGGCAGAACAGAGATTTTCCCCATCCTGAAGTTCTTAAAAATTTCATCTTGTGGTGGCCCACGCTGTCTCCTTGTCCCAGCTGTTAAAAGATCTGTAAAGCCAAATGCAGGAGAATCTTAAAATCAGCCGGCCCAAAAGGTTCTTCCCAGCTGGCGTTCCAGAAGTTAAGAATTTCCCGTTCCCAGTTACAAAGTAGGCATCCTATATAGAAGATGGTGGAGGGATAATTTGAGCCTAGGGCTTATCACTGGAGTTTTTATACCAGTTCGCAGGAGTCTTGCCTGATGCTACCATGAGAAAGGAACGGACACCAGGGTGAGCTGGCCGGACTCTTAATAACTTCAGAACTCATTTTCTGTGCTTGTCCGGATGCCTTTTCTGCCCCATTCAAGCCGTTGGGCCACTCCCCTTCCAAATAACGAGAAAATGTTTGTTTTTAATCGTGTGTGAGCTGCCTTGAGTCCTTTCACTCTGAGGAAGTCAGCATAAAAACGTAATCAACCCACCCACCCACCAACTAATCATTAAAGGACCACACCTTGAACCAACCAACAACATGTGGGGAGTGGAGGGGTCCAAAACTTTTAGCACCTTTGGTTCAGAACTTGAAATTAATTATTTTCAGACTCTTAATCTGCTCACTCAGGGGCTTTTAACCTTGGGTCACCCACATGTTCTTGGACTACGACTCCCAGAAGCCTTCACCACCCGCTCTGCTGACAAGGGTTTCTGGGAGTTGCAGTCCAAGAACACCTAAGCAACTCAAGGTTGGGAACCACTGCGCTAACCCAAATGGCCAGTGGCTACCCTTGCCAGAGAATTCTGGATCTTGGAATTCCAAAGAGTCACTTCCTGAGGGTGTGCTTGTGTGTGCATGTGTGTGTTTGTGTGTTTTTTAAGTTAACCCTTCTAATATGATTTATGGTGGCCTCCCGGTGGGGGGAACGGCCGCCTTTCTCCTCCTCTCTGCTTGCAGTCACCTCCTCTCTGTCCTCACTCTCCTCTCCGTCCTTCACCTCCTCGAGCTCAGCCAAGGACCTGAGCTCCCCCAGCGTGCCGGCCCCGCCCCCGGTCAGCACTGTGTTCGAAGTTGCCGGCCACGCCGAGCCCCAGAACAGCGCCAGCGGGTTGGAGGCCGAACTGGAGCACCTCCGGCAGGCCTTAGACGGCGGCCTGGACACGAAAGAGGCCAAAGAGAAGTTCCTCCACGAAGTCGTAAAGATGAGAGTCAAGCAGGAAGAGAAGCTCAACGCTGCCTTGCAGGCGAAACGCAGCTTACACCAGGTAAGGATGCAGCTGCCCTTAGGGCAAAACCCCCGGCACCTCCTTTTCTCAACTGATGAGAACCTTTCAGCCAAACAATACCCTGATCTGAGAAATAAATCTTCTTACGAGGGCTGCAATCTGATGGAAGATGTCTTAACGGATTAATTACAGAAGTCGGCATCCGTTAATTTCCGTCTGGATCAAAAGTATATCTTCAAAGCAAAAGAAATGTATTATTTCCTTTGAGATGAAACCTGTAGCTCGGAGCAGGCAAAATCTTACGAGAGGAACAATAAAACATTGCCTTCTCTTTACGTGCCAGGAATCAGGGAGAGGGGTTTAAAGTAAACTACAGTCAATTGTTGAACAAGGTAACTATAAACCCAGGATTGTTTTGGTCTCTTGTTTAGCAAACATGAGTTTATTTTTTCAATCACAGTTTCTAGTTCACACACATCAGAGCAAACGAGGAATTAGCTCAAGTGAAACTGAATTCTTCCTGTTCATGTGTTGGGGACTCTTTTTCTTCCTTCCTTCCTTATGCACTGATATTCCAGACCACTGGTTCCACACCTTAGGTCCCCAAATGTTCTTGGACTCAAACTCCCAGAAGCCTTCACCACCAGCTGTGCTGGCCAAGATTTCTGGGAGTTGCAGTCCAAGAACATCTGGGGACCCAAGGTTGGGAACCACTGGTCTAGACTAAGACTGTTTCTGCCCTGAGCTCTTACAGCAGTTTGACATCACTCCAGCTGTTATGGCTCCATCCCATATAATCCTGGGCTTTGTGGTTTGGTGGAGCGCTTAGACTCCTCTTCTAGAGAGCTCGGGTGTCTTCCTGGCATGACAGCAGGGAATCGTAACAACCTCATCCCGTTGCGATGGAGCTCTGACCATTAAAGTGGTTTTGAGTGGCTACAACGGTGTGCGGTAAAACAGAGTCTTCTTTGTGAGTTACCCCTGAATGCAAATAGCTGCTGAGGTGGCGATGGGTTACCAGGTTCTGTTGCTGTGAAAAGGGGATGAGACCTTTTCATGGAGAGTAAGATGGTGAATGGCTGCTGCTTGAGACCACCGTTTTTAAGAGGCCATACATCCCAACAAGGGTGACCTGCTCGGGAGTAGCCCAAAGGGAGAAGGGTCCCTCCGCCTCAGATGCTTAGACCTGGCTGTGGTCTCTGAGATGCAAAACTGCAACAGCACTCAGAACAGTTTGATGTGAGCTGAGGGGTCAGGGCGCCCCATTGATAGAGCCCGTGCCTCTCTGGTACAAATCAGTTGGGAGGAAGGACGAGAGCGACATCGTCAAAGAACATCGCTCTCCCGCTCTCCTTAGGACTTGGACTAACGCTTCTTTTCCCCCGAGCCCATCTCTGTTGTGGCCGTTTATTACGTAATTTATTTTCGATCTTTGCTTAAAAGGGCAGCGTTATGGAGGTGCTGGAACTGCGGAAACATGAAGTCCGCGGCGGCCTCTTAGCCTCACTAAACCTCCTTCACGGGGTTGTCGTGAAGATAAAAATTGAGGAGAGAGAAAGCTCCTTGGAGGGGAAGATTAGGCGGAGAAGAGAGGGGAGTGGCAACCAGGGAGCAATTAAACCAGCCTGGATGGCTGCATTCATCTGAACACTCTGGCTGTAATGTAGTGTGAAATTGCAGGGTTTACATGACACACAAGACCCAAGACTGTGTCCCTCGAGTGGGGGGATCCCAGTCACCAAACAGAAGGGGGGTGGTCAGTAACTCTTCACGAGCTTAGCAGTTCTCTCTGCGCAGCCTCGAGTCTGTTCCTGGACTTGGTCAAAGCAGAAAGGAACTGGAAAATAGCCAAACTGGTGGTGGCTGGTCAGCTGAACAGAGCCTAAACGACACTAACGGATACGATCAACTCAGATGCCTATCTGGCTCCCACAAATGTTATTTGGAAGGGAAGGGGAAGAGAGGGAGAGTGTGTGTAATGGCTGGGAGACAAAACACAAGCAGAAATAACATGTCTTGGCTAGGAAACAAGATTGCCAAAGCAGAGAGAAAGAGCATTTCCCATGACCCCTGGTGCAGTGTGCTGACTTAACAAAGACGGGACTGCGCCCGGAAATGGGAAGGGGTGGAGGAGAAATAATACAGTGTTGGTCTCACTTTTTAACACTTTCAAATCCATCCGAGAGGAGAAGGGGACCCAGTCTGTGTGGGTGGTGGAAGTATTTCCCTCAAATGAGGTTCATTTCTTCGAACACTTTTACTCCAGAAGGCAGGGAGAAAGCCCAGGCTCTCACGATCAGAGAGAGATCACTCTTTGGAGATCTGATGCTGAGCCGTACAGACACACGGTCAGTCCTGGAAAAGTCAGTCCATCTCTCCACTAGTGACGGAGGCCCGTCCATTTTGTAAGAGTTGACTTGTTCAAGGAAGCCTTCCGCCATTTTGTTTTCAGGAGTTGGAGTTCCTCCGCGTGGCCAAGAAAGAGAAGCTGAGAGAGGCCACGGAGGCCAAGCGCAACTTGAGGAAGGAGATTGAGCGTCTCCGAGCGGAGAACGAGAAGAAGATGAAAGAGGCCAATGAGTCACGGATAAGACTCAAGCGGGAACTCGAGCAAGCCCGACAGGTCCGGGTGTGCGACAAGGGCTGTGAGGCCGGCCGGCTGCGCGCCAAGTACTCCGCCCAGGTAAGGGCACAGCTCACAAGGGTCTCTTTCACAAGCGGTGTGTGCTTCCCGTTGAGTTTCACAAAACATCTCCTCCAAGGAGGGTGTGTTGGAAAATGCTTCATGTCCAAGTCGCTCTTGCTTTCGCTTCTGCTTCCTCATTTTATTTTATTTTTGCCTCTTTCGCTGGCAGAGGAGGTGGGGATTACAAAAGGGCAGGGCAGTCCTTTCCAGGGTCACCTCTGCCAGTAAAAGACAGGGAACAAGGCAGCGAGGGATGCTTTGAAGCCAACCTGAAGCCTAACTTCTCTTCTAAGACATCTGTCCTAATAGGGTAGTGGTTCCCAACCTTGGGTCTCCAGATATTCTTGGACTACCACTCCCAGAGGCCTTCACCACTAGCTGGGCTGGCCAGGATTTCTGGGAGTGGTAGCCCAAGAACATCTGGAGACCCAAGGTTGGGAACCACTGTAAGAGGGACTGATTAAGGTGATTCTCGGCTCTCCCTGTCCGCCAGTTGAACCTGTGACCTTCTTTGCATGCAAAGCTGGCTGACTGAGCTGTACCCTAGCAGCAGGTACAACCCACCTGTGTGATTATCCCACTTTCCCCCCCGTAAAAACTCAAGGGGGAAACATTGAGTTCTTCCTTTGACTTTAGCCTCATAGCAATCCTGTGAGGAGAGGTTGGCTGTAGGTGTATGAAAGTGAAATATTATAGGAGTTATTTTACCATTTGCACCCCTTGCAAATGAATTCCCATGGCCCAGTGAGGATTTGAACCCAAGACTAGTCTGACACTATATCCACTACATTGGGTAAATTACCTACTTACCTGCTTACATATATCTTCAATAGATTGTCCCAAAGCCAGCGAAAAAGCTTCCTGAAGGAGTAAAGTCTCTCTAACTCGGCAGTTCCCAACCTTTGGTCACCCAGGTGTTCTTGGACTACAACTCCCAGAAACCCTGGCCAGCACAGCTGGGAGTGAAGACTTCTGGGAATTGCAGTCCAGGAACACCTGGGCGACCCAAGGTTGGGAACCACTGCTTTAACTCAGCATCTGCCATGCTCATTGTGGGCAACCATTACGCTAGTCGGATGTTTTCACAAAGCAGCCGTCTCCAGCGTACTCAGTGGTGAAAAATTGCTGGCCATCCAGGGCACTTGCCTGCCCCTAATGGACAGTGGTTGGTTTCAGGCCGCATCCTGACCCCGTAGGCTACAGCTGCTGATGCTCTACCAGAGACTGGACTCAGAAAACCTGGTGCACTTCCTGGGAGCCGGAACCTTTCCTAGCAAAAGCTGGGGAACGACTGCCATAGACAGTAACAGTGTCTGGGTTGATGTTTTGTACCCTGGAACAAAATAATAATAAAAATGAGAACTGCTGGAAAGCTCCGTGGTTTAGGGCTCTGTGGAGCCAGAGGTTGGGAGTTCGAATCCCCCACTGGGCCTCCATGACGGGGGTTGGACTGGATGATCTAGAAGGTCCTTTCTAGCTCTGCCGTTCTAGGATGATTAATATTAATCTTCCTCTTTTTCCTTCCCCCCCCCCCCACAAATTAAAAAAAAAGAAAAAGGCCTGTGGAATGTCCTTCTTCCTCATTAGCCTCGTTATTCAGAAGGCGAGGCCTGCCAAATGTAGGAGAGCGGAAGCAGGAAGTGAGGAAAATTTCCTCTCCCACGTATCGTGGGACCTCTCGCTGATAAGAGGTGCCCAGACTAAATGGAATCCGCTTCCCTTCCCTGGGTGTCCACTTCCACTTCGGCAGGAGGGCTGCCGGGTGGGAGAGGATGCCACCGAGTTTGCATTCTTGCTCGCTGAGCCACATCTGGCCTCCCTCCCTCCCTCCCCGCCTTCTTTTGTCGAAGCTGCAAGGAAATGAAGAAGGGGGCTGGATTAGGCGTCTCTTTGCCTCCTGCTAGCTAGCAGACCTCCCGCCCTACTTCCCAGCTGCTGGGTCGGCCCCGGAGGCTTTGCATTGGGATGGGAGAGAGGATGCGTCTGTCTCTCCGGTTTCCTAATTTAGCAAAGCCCCACCGCTGAGCCGCTGGTCTGAAGAAACCGCCTCGGAGGAGTCGGGGGGGGGGGGTCCGAGCAGGAAGGGCAGCCACCCACCCAAGGCCTGCGCTTCTTAAAAGCAGCCCACGGACTGAGTGCACGAGGGCAGCTCCAGAGCCGTCCTCCGCCGGAGCTGTTTCTGGAGCCATTCCGCCTTCCTTGCTGCTCCGTTTTGGATCCCCTTTGAAGGATCAGAGAAGTTCAAAAGAGATCCCGTCGAAAGTGGCCAGTGGAGGGTTTTGGGCGGGGGGGAGAGCAAGTGTGTGCTTTGGTGCAATGAACTGGAGACGCAGAAGCTGGGGAGGTGGAGAAGGCGGCACGCTGTGACCTCCTTTTTCTCTATAAATTATGTAGAATCGGGATTGGTTATGCTCTGGAAATCTTCCTTCATAGCATATGCAATACGGGAAGAGAGTTCGGTGTGATGTAGTGGATAGAGTGTCAGGCTAGGATTCGAGGAGGCCTGGGTTCAAGTCTCTGCTTGGCCACTCCCGGATCATCCTATGTGGTTTGAACAGCCTGTCGAGTGTGAAATGGTTTGACGGAACATACAAATAGGAGTGGTTTTAGGTTTTTTTGTTTTTTAAGTGCCGTGAACTGTCCCAGAAGAAACCAGCTGGGCCAGGAAGGTGTGGTAAAGCCTCAATAAGATTTCTCTCCATGAAAATTCAGAGCCGCTTTGTATATCAACCATTTTTAAAGGTGCCGCCCGTTTGCACAGGGAAAAAAAAAAAGGAATAAATGCCATCCCAGTAGAGGCTGCGTGTGTCAGCACAGCATGGTGCCAACTCTCATCCATGGTGGACCTTGGCCGGTTCAGTCCTAATGCCTTAAGGCAGAGCTCAGAGATTTTGCTGACAGCCGGTGGGAACAGCATTCAGACAGATGACCAGAAATTCTGACTGGTCAGGGGACAGCTTTTTGAGTTCTCCGTTGAAGGAGTCCTTGAGGACTGGAACCTTTTTTAAGCTCTCTCTCTGTGAAACGGTGGAGAACCATTGCCAGGAAGCGTCGGGAGGTCCCGGGGGAGCCCTTGGTTTGAGCTGGGAGGAGGCCCCATCATCCTTGTGGTTTGTTTCCATCCTAGATCGAAGACCTGCAGGTGAAACTCCAGCACGCAGAGGCCGACAGGGAGCAGCTGCGGGCCGATCTGCTGCGTGAACGGGAAGCGCGGGAACACCTCGAAAAGGTGGTCAAGGAACTTCAGGAGCAGCTGTGGCCGAAGCAGAGCGATCTGCCCAGCAGCGAACATGCGACAAAAGACATGGGGAATTAAGCCAATGCTGAAGAGCGCCATGACGCCGGGTCTCCATCTGTAGGCCAGACTGACGAAATATGCACAGTAAGGGAGAGCGTGGGAGAGAGAGAGAGAAGGGGAGAGAGAGAGAGAGAGACACGCTGAGGCCAGCGTGGACGTCCCTGTGCATTAAGAAAAGTAGAACTTTTTAAATTGGAGGACGAATGTTACTCTTTATAACAGAAGCACTGAAGTCTGCCTCTCTCTCCCCACCCCACCCCGATTCATATAGCACAACATCTTCCTGTGCCTGTAACAATGAAGAGTGTTTATAAACCCAAACTCCTTTTTTTTTGAGTCTGCAGGAAAACAAGCACCACCACCACCACCACAAAACTACACTGTTGTACACACCCTGTCTGGCGAACAGCGTCCCAACGAAAATCAAAAAGACCAGCAGCTGCGTCTGCTTTCTGAGAACACTTTTTTTTTGGAGTTAAGATAAAAATACAGGAAAAACAAAACAACCCTTTTGTTATAAGCTACTAAAAAAAACAAACGCAACACAGTTGAATCATGAAGATGTGGTGTTATAACCATTGACAAGGTTTTTTTAAAAAATAAATATATTATATATAAACCGGGGGGGGGGGGGGAAATACTTTCGATGCTTAATTTGTACAGACAAATTGTTACAGGTGTTGGGTTCGTACATTGCGAAACGTGTCGGAAAAAGCCATGACCATTTTAAACCAGGCAATTTCTATGAAAATTTCGAATTTGTGTGTGTGTGTGTGTGTGTGTGTGTGTGTTTCCCTCCCTCCCTACTTCAAACTCTTTGCATTCCCTATGTTTTGAACCGAGAAAGAGGAGGAAAAGTCAGTGGAGAAAAAAAAGGGGGGAGCAGTGAGGTGTAGAGATAAGAAGATCCGAAAGGAACCCAGCCTTACAAAATTCAGTGTTTATATACGCCATCGGTTTTGACATCGGTCTGTTATTAAATGGATGTGTTTTCAAAGACTCACTTCAACTCCAGGGCACTTCAGTTTGGGGAAACCAATAGAAGAATATAAAAGGGAGAGATTTAGTGAGGGGGGAGTAGAGAAAGCAAAAAAAAAAAGTCGCAGGACTCACACGGCGTTGCTTGTGAAAGATAAGTGAGAAAGACGTGAATGTTTGCAAACTTTTCTTTCCGTTTCCTCAGAGGACTTCCCCCCCCCATTTTTATCCTCACCTCAGAAATGTCAGTATTCCCGCGTGAGGATTTCAGTGTCCCACAAAGAATGCTTACCATTGTATTAAAAAACAAACACAAAATTACTTCTTGCTGCTGTGAATAAGCCTACATTTCTTATTGTTTAGGGTTTTTGTTCGGGGATGTGGGTTTTGGGTTTTTGTTTGTTTTTTATCATGGGACTTTTTTTTTTTTTTTTTACTCAATGTGACAAATACTTTAATATTGGGATTTATGCCACCGTTCCTCCCTAAGTTTATCCAGTGATGGATATGCAAATATGCAGTAAGTAATAAAACTCAGGGCAGAATCCTAACCCCAGTGGGAGTCTGTGCTTCTACGTAGTTGGGGCCAACACTTTTTTAAGATGTTGTTTGTACAGAACTACAAAATGTTGTTTGTAAGGGTTGTTACTTCCCCTGTTTTCTTCCTGAGCCCCCGTTAAGAGACATTGAATTGTCAGTTATGATTTAAATGGGGTTTTTAAGTAATCTTGTGCATGGGAGTGGGTTTAAACCAACACTCCTTCTTGGGACCTGTTGCTGACTTTTTAAGAACAAGCTGGCGATAGAGAAGGGTCCGTAGAGTGAGTTCCCTATAGCTGTTGGGGTTGCCGTCACAGCCATTCTAAGCTAAGAATCAGGGTTTAAGGTAAAGCTTCCCCTTGACATTTAGTCCAGTCGTGTCCGACTCTAGGACGCGGTGCTCATCCCCGTCTCCGAGCCATAGAGCCAGCATTTGTCCGTAGACCGTTTCCGTGGTCACGTGGCCAGCGTAACTAGACACGGAACGCCGTGACCTTCCCACCGTGGTGGTACCTATTTATCGACTCGCATTTTTACATGCTTTCGAATGGCTAGGTTGGCAGGAGCTGGGACAAGCGACGGGAGCTCACTCCGTCGCGTGGATTCGATCTTACGACGGCGGGTCTTCTGACCTTGCAGCACAGAGGCCTCTGCGGTTTAACCCGCAGCACCACCACGTCCCCAAGAAGAATCAGGGTTTACCGAAGGGCTATTTTGCAGCCACTCCTGGCTAGCACACGCCATGCCGTGTCAAATTAATTTCAGTCAAAAACTAGCACAGAAACAACTAAAACAATGCAACAGTATACTGCTCCAAATACAATATCTCACATTGTTAATAGTGTGTGTGTGTGTGGGAGAATTAAATTCACTGTTTTGGAAGAGAATCTAATGCACCCAGTCCAAACAGACGTACTAATAAGATGAGCTGTCTTGACAGAACGAGACAGCTCAACAAATAATGTTCAGTTCCTGTGGGGTTTTGATCCTCCAGCTTGAGAGTGAGACAGTAAGCACCTCCCCCCCCCCCCTTTTGAGACATCTGCAATTTGGGCAAAATGTCTCAATGCAAAACTAGTGTCTTTTCCCTGTGTGAAGCAAAGCCCTCACTCACACACAGAGCAAGCACAGAAGGGCTGGTTGATTGAATAAAACAACTTCTCGTGTTTAAATGTCTGTGCAACAAGGCAGCAGCTATTAATAGTGTTACATCCTTTGTGTTATTTCAGTTACAGACTCTTCCCTAAATGGTTTTCTACAACCAGTTTGCAGGTCAGCCACTTGTTAAGAACCAGAGGTGTGCAGATTTGTGAGCAGAATAAGCTTAAGTTGCTTGTGGAGTTGTCTGGGGGGTTGCAGTCCAAAAGCACAAATTTATACACAAGAGCCATTGGAAATTTTTGGACTACAAACCTCATCACTCTCCATTCTGGGAGTTCCAGCGGAGTGACGGGTGTTTCTGATCAGCCGGCGGGGGCAGAGCTAGGCCTGGCTAGACAGCAGAGCCTTCAAGCTTAGGCCTTTTTCTCCCAGGTGAGCCACATTTCGGGGTCTGCCACTCATTTAGAATTCCCAAAATGGAGAGGTATGGCGTTTTAATTTTAAAAAAAAAATCTGTATGGCACATCCCTTCTTCACACTTCTAATAACCATTCTAAATCCTTCTCCTCCTCCTCTTGAACGTTTCAGGAAACAGTTACCTACAACCGAACTGTTTTTTTCTCCAGTAAGCAAAATACGGCTGCCTGTCCTAAAATTAAAGTATTCCTTTACACTACACTATAAAGAAAACCATTTGTATTAATGATCTTTTAGCAGTTTTATTATCCATTCTAATAGCCATTGTAAGTGTGATCATTGAAAAGGAGGAAGGGAAGTTCCATTTGATGGGAGCAGGGCAGGGGGCTGGTACGGGGGGGGGGAAACTGAATAAAAAGGAAGATATATTAGAAACATCAGGTTACTAGGCAGAGTTGAAATATGGGAAGCAAGAAACTGCTTTTATGAATTAAATCTGCATGCTTGTCTTGAGTCTAGTGTCTCCCTACCTGAAGTGCAATGCAAAAGGAATATTGATTGTGTTTATGCAGTTATTTTTTTAATGTGAGGATTTTTTTAATTGCTTCTTTGTATGTTTTTTCTGCAGTTATTAAAAGAAAACCATATGCATGGAATTAAAATCTTTGCCATACATATATTAATTAACGGGCATTATTACTGTCTTATGTAAAGGTGCATTAAGGTTGTTTTGTTTATTTGTCTGCCTTTTTTTTTTCCTCAGCCGTATGAATTTCCAGGATTTGTACTGCCTTTTAAGTTTTCACCTTTTTTTTTCCCCAAGAGGCACTAAAACAGTTGTAGTTTTAATCCGGAGTTGTCGTCATTGGGTCAAAGCTATTGGAAACAAAATATTCACTTAGGAAGAAACTACTGCCGGTTTTCAAAGTTTGCTTGTTCTCTCTCTTCCAGGTTCACTGGGGATGGAGGAAGGCTAGAAATAATTTTGGGGAAATTATGTGTCTTTTATTTCATTGATCTGAAATGATACATGGAAGGCTTTCAAACTCTTCTTTCAGGGAAACTATAGGCACATCTCATCTTGGAGTTGGCCATTGAAGTATCAGTTTTCTCCGTAATATGAGGGGTTGCACAACAGGTGGCTGTCCAGATGCAGTAAGTTTTTAGCGCCCATCATCTCTTGCCAGCATAACCACCAGTGAGGGTTGATGCAGCCCAACAAACATCTGGAAGGGCGTCCCATCTCTAATTCGGTCAAGCTGTTCCGGAGAAGGTGGCCCACTGTCACTAACCTAGCTGAGAAATGTTTGTGGTTCCCTGGAAAAAGAGTTTAAAAACCCTACTGTGTTTCATATATTCTATGGCCAAGCCAGAGAATATGAAACGCATAAGACGCTGTGCATGCGTCTCAAGTAATCATGAGATCTAGTCTGTGTGAGGTTTCTTGACCCACAAGGTCACAAGCCAAAGGTAACAATTTGAAAAGCCATCGCTGGACCCGTTGGGTTCTCTGACATCAGGGGTTCCCAACCTTGGGTCCAACAGATGTTCTTGGACTGCAACTCCCAGAAATCCTGACCACCACAACTTGTGGCGATGGCCTCTGGGAGTTTTAGTCCAAGAACATGTGGAGACCCAAGGTTGGGAACCACTGTCTCACATTGAGGCTCTTGCACCTTTCAAAGACCACCCAGTTGCTAAGGCACAGTCAGCGCACTCCGGCCCTGCTAACCCTAGTTCTGATGCCAGCCAAAGTGTATAACAGTGAAGTCTAACTGCCATGCAGAGCACACACCCCTCCAGATGTTGTTCAGCTGCAAACCCCCCAGCCTTCTTCTCTACTTTTTGGCTCTCCAGATATTTCAGGCTTTAATTCCCCAGGATTCCAAGTGGGTCACAACAGATTTACATGTAGCTTTTTTTAAAAAAGAACTTAAAAATCATCCCCATGGTACTATGTGCTTGTTTCTTATTCTGTGCCCTCCCGGGCAAGAAAGACGCACAGCAGATCAAACAAGTAAAAATGGTGAATGCCCTAGTTCTCACTCCCAACATCCTCACCCTGGTCTAATTGGCCTGCAGCGCCTTTTAGGAGCATGCTATGGCATACACATCCAGACATGGTTATTTTATATAGATTAGCGGTGCAAGAAAGGTAGTGATGCCATGTACTACAATTACATCTCATTAGAATCACTAATACTCATCTTTCAGGCATGCATTCTTCTTCATTTTTTCATTTTAAAAAAGAATTGGCCACCTGGCAAGAATCCTGTTCAAGGGGTTCCTCCACCACCACCACCTCAGTCAAAAAAAAAAAAAAAAGAAAATTAAACAGGAACAGGATATGCAAACATTTCACAAATGTTTTCTCCACTTAGTCCCTTGCCTTTCAGTTGATGGACACAGTCAAGCAAGAATCAAGGTGGGGAGGATTCTTAGTCCCTATTGAGAAAGAGCTGTAATGAGCACTACAGAATGGTCACATCCTGGGACTTCCGGATTTCTTGGACTACAAATCACCTAATTCTCCCTATGGAGCGTTCTAAGGGACATTCAGATACCTTAAGAACACCCTGATGTGATGCATCTGGGAGAGAAGCCGGTTTGACGGCGTTGAGGTTTAGCTAGGCCTAGCTCCCTGTTCAGAAAGAAAACTCCCAGCTAGCACTGGGGCAGGCACCTTCCCTTTAAGGCCTTTCCCCCAGGTGAGCCACATTTAGGCCTCTTTAAGGTCTCGGGCAAGACTCCCTAAATGGGGGAACTTGTAATGACTTGTAACCCAAGAAATCCAAAACTCTCATTCTTAATCACAAACATTCTAGAGCAGTGGCCAGGATCCGAGGGAGAACTGTGTGTCGATTCATGATAGGAAACACTGCACTGTTGTTGTTGTTGTTTTAAAAGACTCATCCAAAGCTCCCTACAGTCTCTATGTCAATAGAGGGAAGTCCAGGGCTTTCCTCCGTCAAATCCAATGGACAGAAAAACTAAAACTTCGGGTCCTCAAAGCGGCTAGACAACTACTTGTTCAAACCTGTTTGTTTGCAAGAAGTTGGCCGATAAAAGGGAAATCACATTACCGTGTCGATATCACCATGTTTTTGCTCTTCCAGCTAGCTAAGATGTTCTATTCGCTATTCTGTGGTGCAGAAATCACCAGAAAACCAACCTCTCCGCACAACATGCTTACAGTTCAGTTTTTGTTACCTATTTTTTTTTCCAAAGGGGAGAAAATATGCTTTATTGCATCAATTGTTGACTCTCTTACACATCATATATATATATATATATATATATATATATATTCTAGATAATTGTATATTCAGTTTAATTTTTAAAAACAAAACAAAACCCAACAGCTATTCAAATAAGACTTCAATGAAAGGGGGGGAAAGTACCAACAGCAATAAGACATTCATATGTATGGAGCAGCTAATAATTATACATAACAATAACCTGCTTTTTCAAACTAGCCAATGTAAAAACAAAAGTTAATTTGTAAATACTTTTTTTTTCATTTTACAGTTGTATAATAAGTGTATATGGTGTTTACTTTTTCAAAATCTTTTTCTTACTTAGCCGTCTGTTTTATGAGTTGTGTTTTTAAATTCAGAAAAGTTGCAATTTGTTAGGAAACAAAACACACACAAAAAACCCAATCACAAAGAAACAACAACAAAAGTTCCATCAGAATCTGTGTGTCGGTTAAAACGTTCGTCTGATTATTTGCATTTTATTTTTGTCCTTTTATTGTAAAGTATTTTATTATTGAAAAAAATAAAAAATAAAATGGACACTTCCCCTCCCCTTCCCAAGCCATCTGTACGTTTAAAAGAGAGGTCTAGAAAGGAAAACAAAACAAAACACGGTTCTCAGAAATAAGTTTCTAACTGAGCGGGTAATGCTGCCTATTTAAAATAGGTAAAATCATTTCAGCACATTTTTTTGCTACTCTCCCCAGCTGCTGCTAACAGTTTTATTGACCTGCTCTCCTATTTTAGAGCTATTTTCATGTAATTAAATATGCTTTCTTGTTTATAAATGCTTGATTTGCAAGAAAAAGAAAAAGAAAAAAAATAGTGTGGGGTATTTATCTATTTCGCTGTGTACCTTGATAGTCCTCTTTTCCACACCCCTCTCCAACCTGGAAATGGATAATATTGTAAAATAAAGGACTTTATCAGATTATGTATGAAAATAGCTATGCTTATATATATACCACAGTGACTGAATGTACAGTGTATAGACGCATTATCTAAAATAAAATTGTTTGTCCAGAAAAAAAAAGTCCACACCCACTACAGGTATGTTCTTTGGCTAGTGTGGATAACGAGACTCAAATTAATATTGAAATTACCTGTGGGGTGCAGATAAGGCAGGATTCAGAGGGCGAATTGCCATGGTTGAAAAATGCTATTTGATTTTTGAGGTGTGGCTTTTCAGTTCTTGGATCGGACGGGCGGTGCGGGTGATTTATCAGACAGATAGTGTGGTCCTTGAGTGGACAATCTGGACTTAATTTGAACTTGAATTGACAGACTGGGTTAGGGATCACTCTGTGGTGGTAATTAAACTGGGAAAGGAGTGTTTTTTAGAAGATGATAGCTGTGATCCCTAATAAAAGTGATCCCGAGGTGGCTGTCTTCTGTAAGCCAACTCAAGCCTTTGCCAACCTAGTAGGCCCAGATGTTTCATCTTTGGTAGAGCGTAGCTGTCAACATTCAGGTTCTCCAGATGTTTGGGAGATGAATACAACCCTTAACCATTATCCTGTCTGGAAGCTGGAAATTTCAACCGCCTCTGGAATGACCCACTGCTCTGGGTCAGTGATTCCCAACCACTTGGACTGCAACTCCCAGAAGCCTTGGCCACTCATTGGGCTCTCCAGGATTTCCGGGAGTTGCAGTCCAAGAATGTCTGGCAACCCAAGAAGGTGATGCAGGAATCTCCGAAATGTCCTGTCCTCAGCTCTTGCAAACTCAACCCCGAGGGTTTCTTTAACGAGTCAATCTATCTAGTATTTCATCACCCTCTTTTCCTGCTGCCTTCCCACCTTCTAATCTGTGAACAGGGAACAAATTGGGGGCCTTCCCTTCCAAGCCCCCATATCTCCGTTCTGTGGGTTCTTCCATGTATGGTCTTCTTTTAGGAAACATTTAAGCCAATGTGCCATTTTAAAGAAAGTGGGTTGGTTTCGCTGTTTTACGTCAATTTATCCAGTGATTTTTCTTGATGCTTTGAACTTTTTTAAAAAATTCAACTGACCCAGTTTAACAAGTGCACAGTTCCTATTGGCCTGAGAAATGAAAGAGAAAATGACATTCAAAAGGAATTGTATAGAAGCACGCATGTTACAATGATTTTATGCTGAGAAGATGCTTCCTGGGTTATTGCAGGAAGGAAACACCATTCCCAACTGTGTCAGGTGTGCAGATGGCAGTGGAGGGGGTGGACTTAAACCAAGTCCTAAGAATTCTGGGAGTTGTAGTTTAGATAGACAAACCTGCACACCTCAAGTTAGAACCATGTGAAAACAGCTCTATATATTTCCAAGCATGGACCATTCCGGAACACTGATGAATCTCCTGAACTTACAAACTGGAGTTGCCATTCCCAATTCAAAAAAGTAGCTTTTAGCCTGCCCTATTGGTATTTAGAAGCTAATACTTAAGGGAAACCACACCATCTCATTTCTGCTTTCCAGCTCCTGCAACTGGTGGAAACATTTCCATCATGACTTAGCCCCACCCTAGACTCTAGGGGTTTATCGACTGCTGTTGCAGGGTTACAGCCACCATGGCCCAGTGTTACCTTCTCATTTCTAAAACAAACCTTGGCTTTGCCTGGTGAAAGAAGGCTGTATCTCTCCATGTGGATTTTCTTGCATCCCCAGGTTCAACCCAATGTTTTCCTGTTAAATACCTGCATGGGGATACTGATATCTGAATTACAGCCAATCTGCTATGTGCCACATTTATACATCTATTGCCTGTTCCTCTCTACTTTTTAATTCAGCTGCCCCAGTTTAACAAAAATGCTAGAGCACCATGCCAACGAAGCTTGTTCTCCTTGGCTTCTCCGCCTAGCTTCTTCTGGACTGAAATCATTTGGAAGCAAAGTGGAAACTTGACATTAAATGACAGATGCGTCTTGAGTTCAGCCTGCTTCTTTGCTTATTCCACCCCCATCACCATTTCCCCCTCCACAGCAGAGACGAAGGTGCAATTCTAAACTTGGATGCGGTCCAGCTGCCGTCAAGATCTACATTTCTTGCCTGTAGGATTATGCTGATGCTGGAAAAGTCTTCCTCCTCTTTTCCTCCCTTGAAGGGGGAAAAATCCTTGCCACCAACACAAGCCTTCCACAAGGATGGGAGTGAAATCAGGAGTAACGCTAGCTGCAACCCTATGCGTATTTGAGATGACACCCTTGTTTTTTCACATTCTTGCGTGCAGGAATGAGTAACAGCTCTTGTTTTTTCTGCTCTGGGATGGGGAGCTGCTTTCTGGAAGTCTTGATGAAGATTCTCACATTTGCGTGTAAAATGATCAAGCTGTAGCTGCTCTAAGCAAGACTGACAGGGACCCAAATCCCCAGGTGAGAAAAGAAGCCACAGGCTTTATGGAAAATCGTGGAGCCATCGGATTATAACTACCTTGCTGAAATAAAAATCCCCGGAAAACATCTTTCTCTCTCTCTTTTCCTCTCCTCGTTCTTCCCAAATGTAAGTGGGCAAGAATTAACATTGCAGTCAGGTAGTCTTAAAAAGGATACATAATCCAAACTCATAAAAATTCCATCGGCGTTTACATCATCCAGAAGGGATTTATTATATTTGCATCCCCCTTCACAACTACAGTGCCTTTAGATTATTTGCATTACGTATATCACCGTCATCATCACCACCACCATCACCACCACCACCACCATCATCATATGCTGTCAAGTCAATTCTGACTTATGACCATCCTTTCCAGGATTTCCAGGTAGAGAATACTCAGAAGTGTATTACCACTCCCTTCCTCTAGGGGCGCTGTGGGACTGTGCAGCTTGCCCAAGGCTACACAGGCCGGCTCTTCTCCCAGGAGGCACAGTGGGGGAATCGAACTCCCAACCTCTGGCTCTAAAGCCAGAGACCTAAACCACTGAGCTATCCAGCAGGCCCTGTGTTACCTATAAAAACCCTTTGCTTTTAATTTAATTTTAAAAGAAGTTGCAGTGCTCTTTTCTATCACCTTCATGAAGTTCTACCTTTTTGCTGTAGTTATTCTGAGATGAATTTTGGTTAACAGATACAGGCAGAACAGATGATGTGAAGGAGTAAGAAGCAAAATGAATGTGTCTTTATTTATATGGCTGTTCCGGCATTTTCCCCCAAGGGTGTGTACATCATTCCTAAGTATTTCCATGGATCCTTCCACCGTGCCTATTAATAGCATCCCATGCTCAAGATCAAAACTAGGCTGTTCCATAAGCACAAAACACAATTCAAATCCACAAGTGGGTAATGCCCACTTTATTATGACTGACTATGATTCCACAACAATGTGCAAACTTCTGAGTTAGAACTCTTTGTCAGAGTGTGCATCTAAAAATGGCACATTAGCAGGAAGGAGAAGCGTCAAACCCCAAAGCTTCAGCGAGACATTTTAAGCCATGAGATTTACAGTTAAAACTCAGTCGTATGATGGCCATATTCCTCTGGGGGTGGGGGAATATGGTCAGCCAGCTATATTAACGATTCTGCAACTCAATTTGTCCATATAACTGCTAAGTTTAAACAATAAAGCTGATGAACAAAACAAAGAGGTGTTAAGGAATGAAGCAAGACATTGATTATCTATCTGTAAAGGATCTAATGCAGTATTTCAGCTTGAAAGAACTCTTCAGGGGAGAAGAAAAAGCCCAGAAAGATCTGATAGATCATTTAAACATGGTGCCTGGATCTCTAAAATGACCTAAAGGAAGACATGAAGCCAACAAACCAACTGAGGGGCATTTACAAAAAAGTCAATGGCGCTTCAAGACAGATTGGACAGAAGCTTTAGATTCAACAAATAAAAAAAGACTAGCTAACCAGTTAAATTGACTGGAATCCAATGGTCTCCGAAGGAAACACTTAAACTCAGGTTGGCACAGAAACAAATTAAAGAATGGCAACCACACCATGGTTCAAAGGCAAGAAAAAATTGAGGAAATGGGGTGAAGGGACCCCACACCAAGCATCTGAACATTTGCCTATGTTCACAGTCAAATCCAGTGGTTCTCAAGCTTGGGTAACCCAGATGTTCTTGGACTACAACTCCCAGAAATCCTGGCCAACACAGCTAGTGGTGAAGGTTTCTGGGAATTGCAGTCCATGAACATCTGGGGACCCAAGGCTGGGAACCACTGGTTTAGCCCAACATGAAAGACAAATTGCTTACTGCATCAACTCTAGCATAGGGTGACATGCAATGCGAAGCTCTGGATACCTTGATGGATATCTTGATGGGAGTTTGATGGACCTAAAGAAGAGACAGACACATTCTTGTGTTATGGACGGCAGCAAGCATCTTCAAAAAAAGCTACAAAGTTATTTCATGATTTCTAGTGTGTCAAGCCAAAATATTTCGCCATCTTGTTCTCTTTCCATGAACCCAACAACATTACCACTAGCTATTTGGGACACACAGCAAATGGTTGCATAGACAAGCGTAGGTATGTTCTAGATGTGCTTACAGAGCAACCATACCATGAAGATAACCAGTCAATGGAGAAGTGGTTCCACCCAACTGATCGCTGGAAGGTTGCCTTCCCTTCCTAATTTTGGTGTCTTAAATTTTCATTGTGAGCTGGCTGGATAGCTCAGTGTTTCAGGTCTCTGGCTGCGGAGCCAGAGGTTGGGAGTTCAATTCCCCACTGGGCCTCCCGGGACAACAGCCAGCCTGGGTGGCCTTGGGCCAGCTGCACAGTCCCAGGGATCCCCTGACAGAAGAAGGGAAGGGGAAACCACTTCTGAACATTCTCTACCTGGAAAACCGTGATAAGGGTTGCCAGAGGTCAGAATTAACTTGATGGCATACAATGATGATGATTAAATTTTTGTTTGTTTCTTTTTGGTTTGCAGTTCTACCAATGTGTTGTATTACTGTATTCTCGAAGGCTTGTTGTACTACTGTCTTCCAAAACACCAAAACACTGCATGGTCTATGGGTAACTTCCACACTGAAAAATAAATTGTACTATCTTAAAAATAAAAAGCATTCATACCTGTATAGATTAACTGGAAACTTCAAGTGTGGAATAACACAAAGATTGCCACAAGTGTAAACATTTTGGGGCATGTGGTTAAAAAAATATAGAATTCTTAAAAGATTGAAATCTGTCTTGAAATGATATGATTCTGACACAAGACAAACACCAGAGAAAAATGTAACAAAATTGTTCTCACACCCAAGTGTGTGTGAACACTGCTGTGTACACAGCCTTTCCAAAGTCAGAGGTGTCTCCATGAAAATTGGTCAAATCCTGTCCCTTTCTATCAGGTCTAGAGAAATCCAGCAGGGAGTTTTATCCGAATTAAAGGCAACACGATGGACAAGCTATTCATGGTTGGGTTGTATTACACACAAAATCACACAGAATGTATGTGGGTTTTCCTGACCAAATCAAGCACCCATGCCAAGGGTGAGATCTTAGGAAATAAGGACTAATGCAAATTGTGATTGCAATGTTGACAGATCTTGACTTACGAGAAATGCCACTGCTATTTCAAAACTGTTCCTCGAACACAATCTGGTAGACATATGGAGACACAAACACCCTGAGGATAGGAACTATGTATATGATTCAGACAGACACTACTCATATTCCCAAATAAAACACTTGTTTCTAGCAGCAGTTATCACATGCCGGATTAAAGCCATAAGAATGGAACCCATCACCATCTCAAATCATGCACTCCTACACTTACCGGAGGCCACACACTATTGCATGGAAGCTTAACACACCCCTTTGATCTGAACAGGAGAGTACAAGCAAAATCAGAAAGACTATGAAACGTGTCTGTAAAGAGGACTCCAGGAATCATGCAGGCCCTGCTATAATAATAATAACCTTAGAACTTCAGAAGGGACCCCACGGATCATCGAGTCCAGCCCTTGTTGAAGAGGCCCCAGTTGGGAATCGAACTCCCAACCACTGGCTCTAAAGTCAGAGACCTAAACTACTGAGCTATCCACTCTCGAAACTCTCCGAAGAGTGAATTTCTCTGAAAAACGAATGGATGGTTTTCCCAGCAAATTTCATAAAGCATTGGCTACACCTTCATCTCGCTATTTAACAAGATAAATGCAAGGAGGGATGAACAGGAAGTACCTGGAAAATGGCAAGACTGATTTCATGCAATCAACTAGGCTGTGGAGTCCATTGGCTATTGTCCAACCCACGGGGCGTCTTCACCCCCCGTGGTGAATTTCACTATGAAATTCATCCTGGCCATTCTGCATGGTAGGATAATGATCAGGAGCTAATCTTTGTCCTCCTCCTCTTAGAACTGCAGGACTAGAAGAGACCTTATGCTTTATCGCCAGCGATGTTTCATCAAACTAGACCGGATTTCCGTGAAGTAGCCAAGGAAATATTTTCAGGAAGAAGGTGCTACACCTAATGCTTTATGAAAACAAACATTTAAAAGCCAATTGTGCAGTTATCATTAGGCGCCCTTAAGGCTTTTGACTGCCATGAATGGCACTGGTTTTTAAAAATTCTCCAAAAGAACAGAACGAAATCAAATCAAACCAGGATTGAGAGAGAAATGCATTTCTCCCATTTCAAGAGCATAGCTCACAGGCTATATAATCTGTGCTGTTAAGTTGTATTTTCAGCCGCTCACAATAGAAAGGAGAACTGGAAATTACGGTTTCTCTTGATCACAGCTCTGCAGACTAGCTAACAGAATAAAATCTGACCCAACAGTACAAGCAATAAGTCTTAAGAATCAAAATTATCTCAGAAATCTACATGCAGGTAGAATTCCTTTGCTTCACCCACCCGAATGAACCTTTCCTGGCGTTAGCAAAAGAAAAAACAAGAACAGCAACAAAACTATTACATTTCAAATCTAGACAAGTTTTAAAATCAACCAGTTTTTTTCAAACCCCTCTGTATGAACACACTTCTGGCCAGTCAGCAGGACCAAACAGCCTGGATTTACCTCGGCTTTTTTCATCCTTCAAATAACTTGCCATGCAAATCTTGAAAAACTCTCATCAGTGTCTCTCTAGCAGCTTGCCCAAGGCCACACAGGCTGGCTTTGCTCACAAGAGGCATAGCGGGAAATCGAATTCCCAACTTCTGGCTCCGTAGCCAGAGACCTAAACTGCTGAACTATTCAACCAGCTTGTTTATTGTCACTTAGATACCATTAAAGATATTTTTTTTAAAGTGCGGTCCTTGTATACAATCCAAAGGCAAAGTAAGTGATACTCTTATTAGGCTACTAAAAAATCATAGAATCATGAAGCTGGAAGGGGCCTCTAAGGCCATCGAATCCAACCCCCTGCTCAAGGCAGGAATCCAAATCAAAGCAGATCTGACGGAGGGTTGTCCAAATTTCTCTTGAATGCCTCCAGTGATGGAGCACTCATTACTTCTCAAGGTCATTGGTTCCACTGTCGTACTGCTCTAACAGTCAGGAAGTTTTTCCCGATATTCAACCAAAACGTGGCTTCCTTTAACTTGAGCCCATCGCTGAGTGTCCCGCACTCTGGGATGATTGAGAACAGATCCTGCCCCTCCTCTGCATGACAGCCTTTCAAGTATTTGAAGAGTGCTCTCCTATCTCTCCTCAGTCTTCTTTTTCTCCCAAACATAAGCTAGTTTTCAACCTTGAATGTTTTTTCATCCGGGTGGGCCGCACAGAGCTAGGGAGGTGCAAAAGAAACATAAAAGTTCCAAAAATCATGTCCAGATGCAGAGACCACACTTCCCCGCTTAAAGCAAGTTTCAGAAGAGGGGGCTGAGGACTGAAGCAAAGAGGTATCGCTATGAGATTTCTCCTCGGGTGGCGTGGATTGCAAAATCTCTTGTGCCATCTCAGATAAAAGTTGCCTTGCGCTTACAAATTTCAGCTTTCTTTAAAAGAATCTCTCTCACTTTTAAACGGTTGACACCGTGCAATCTGTACACATGATTGACTAATTCACGCAAAGTCAGACCGTTGTTAACCAATTAAAGGTTTTCAACGGGTTGACAGGCCTAATATTTCCACTTGTCGATGCCGTGCAGCAGAGCATCGGGCTTTCTGTTATTTTCACAAGCATCGCAGGTGGGCGGAAGGATGTTTACTCTGCTCTACAAAGGCACAGCCCCTGGAGAAATGTCTGCTGCAGGAAGCGTCAAAAACCTGTGCATTTTGCTCAAGGCAGAATGTCTAAGCAACCTGCCTGGGGTGTCCAAATGAATGAAAGCTGCTTTATATCATCATCCCATACGCCAAGGCTATGCCCAGTCAAGCTCAGTCGGACTCCGGTCTCCGTGTAAGAATTCATCCCTTAGAGGTGGGGGCGTTTTCGAGTGTGAGGGACGGTTCATAGTCTTCCCACTTATTTATTAATTTATTATTATTATTCTATTATTGATATGCTGCCTTTCTCCCCAGAGGGGAACCAAGACAACTCACAATGGATAAAAGGATAAAACAAACACAGTTTTAAAGATCATGTTAAAAAACAATTTTGCCTACATTAAGGCTAAAAACAATTTAAAAATATTTCAAAATCTGTAAATTACACACCAGCATTCCTGAGATAACTTACCGATTTAACATCCTGTTTGAAGAGAAAGGTCTGTCCCTGACGATGGAAGGACAAGAGGGAGGGGGCCAACCTGACATGTCAGGGCACTGCCATTGCAAAGCCTGGGAGCCACCACCGGGAAGCCCTCCCCCCCCCCATTCTCTCACTCACTCTTCTTCCTCCCCTCTGAATACTCTTAACTAGTCTTGCAACTGCTGGTTAGCTGAGTGATTTAAGGCATCTGGCTGTGGAGCCAGAGGTTGGGAGTTCGATTCCCCACCGTGCATCCTATGAATAGAGCCAGCCTGGGTAGCCTTGGGCCAGCTGCACAGTCCCAGGGTGCCCCCTGGAGGACGGGAAGGGAAAATCACTTCTGAATCTTCTCTACCTGGAAAACCCTGAAAAGGGTTGCCATAAGTCAGACTTGACAGCGCATGATAATTATTATTATAAGGTATGACCCCAATATGGAGTTTAGACTCCGAGCAGGCTAGTAACCTTTGCGGATTTAATTTACGAGGCTACTTTCGATGACCACGAAAGCAGACCAAGTCTGTTTTCTTGGCCTACAAAAGAAACCATCATGAAAAATTAATCTCTGGGTTAACTCTTATCTTCTTTTTGTTTTTCACTTCTCTCCCGCTTCTCATCCCATATGGTTGACTATCTATCACAGTTGATGGAGGATACCATGAGGAGGAGGAGAAGGAGGGGGGGGGAACCATACCGAAAGCTGTCACTCTTAGGCTATTTTTAATCTACTGCTGGTAAAAGATCGGAAGCGTTATTTGGGGAAGAGAAATTGTACAGTGTCCTCAATGCAGACCCGCACTATACAAATGGGATATGACTTGAGGCAACCCAGAGATGTAGAGCCCTGACCTTTGACCCTCCCCTCCGCGTTTTCCCCAGAAGTGACTGCCCCTGTATCAAGAACAACATGTACATTTTCAGGCTAAATTCTTTCCTCTAAAGGAACTGCTTCAACGTGAATGCCACTTATGCAGGCTCTACATTTTCAACATGGCAGATAGATCATGCATTCATCATCATCATCTTAGAACAGCAGAGCTAGAAGGGACCCTATGGATCATCAAGTCCAGCCCCTGGCAAGGAGGCACTGGGGAGGAATCGAACTCCCAACCTCTGGCCCCAGAGCCAGAGACCTAAGCCCCTGAGCTATCCAGCAGCCCCACATGATCTGAAGGAAGTAACCACAAGCCAAAGACCTTTGCTTAATCCAGGAACATGAAATAAACACGGGGCACAAGTTAACACGTAATTAATTAATTAACTGGGAATTACTCACAGTGAAACCCCTGGTTCTTAGCATCACTCACCAATGCAGAGGGTATGAAACCGGTCAATCGTCTATCCGCTCAGGGAAACCCTTGACTATTGCTGCCTTAGCTTGGGAAAGTTCCATTTTTGGACTGCAGCTGCCAGAACCCCACAACTAAGAGTTAGGGTCCAAAAAAAAGTAACTTTTCCTAGTTTCGCATCACTGCGTTCCTCCACTGTGTTTCTTAAGAGTTTCTATCCAAATCTTTTCCACTGGAGGCATCTCTTCCTCAACGTGCGTTCCTCTCCAGTACTCAACAAGCCAAGACTTTCAGGCTCAAACTAGACATTAGAGGGAAAGCATGCTAAAATCTTGGCCACTCTTTGAGGGTTTTCTAGGTATCGGGTGCTCAGAAAGTAGCTTTTCCCACTCTCCTCCGTTCGGTAGCCTGTTGGGACCCCCGTGAGCTTGCTCAAGGTTGCCCAGGGAGCATGTGCTCCAGGGGTGGCCTCAGTGGGTGTTTCTCCTTGAAAGAGCAGAGGGGATTCAAACTCCCAGCCCTGCTGCCAGCCACACCGACCCACTGAGTGGCTTTGCCAGCTCTTCGGGAACTCCACAGATTGGTGTAAAAGCATTCCGGGAAGGTACGATGGCGGCTGATGTACAATATTGGATCGACCCGTGAACGGCTTGGCTCCTCAGTTTGCAAATCTCTTTCTGTGCCAGCTGAAACTGGCAACACGTCCCACTTGCCTCTCATAGCTATTTAGAATGAGAGGCAGCTTCCGTGCCAGCTGCAGGGAATCTAACATCTGTTTCACCAATACTCTCACCACACTCTGCCTCTTCCAGGAAAAGATGCCATGGTTGAGAGAGACATCATGTTTAAACCTTGGCTGGGCACGAACCAAAAGAAGCAGAACCTTGCAGAGAAAGCTACAGGTTTCCCAACTCTTGTGGAACATCTAGGAATGCACCAGAGGATCAACTGGGCAAATGAAAAGCAAAGCCTTCAAAATCTTCCTTCCTTCCTTCCTTCCTTCCTTCCTTCCTTCCTTCCTTCCTTCCTTCCTTCCTTCCTTCCTTCCTTCCTTCCTTCCTTCTAAGAAAGGATCCAGTTTACATCATGAAAACACAACATTAATGCCAACAACAGTGCATTATTCAAACATTAAGTGAATGACTAACATTATATTAAAATGTTAGGCAAAGCATGATTAAAACAGATTTAGAAGTCACCAAATGCAAACCACCTTGTTTTAAAACCTCTCCTAGATAGTCTGTCACTCAGGGAAAGTCTGCCTGAAGAGACAGGTCTTGGCCTGCTTGCGGAAGAACATCCAAGATGGGGCCAGGCAGGTCTCCAGTGGGAGGGAGTTCCAGAGAAGGCCCTTTCTTGTGTCCCCCACCAAGTGCACCTGTGAAGGTGATGGGACCGAGAGAAAGGCATCCCCTGATGATCTTAATACCTGGGCAGGCTCACAGAGGGTGAGCTTGGACCCAAGCTGTTCAGGGCTTTATAGCTCATCCACTCCATACGACAGATAAGACAACACTAAGTACAGTATTATCAATGAGGGACCCGTTGAACCCTGGTGAGTGTGCAAGCTAAGAGTGTGCAATCTTTGACTTGGTTTATGCACAAACCAAGTCAAAGGTTGGTGCATAAAAGGAGACTTGAAGACCAACCCTTGGAGAACTCTTCTCTTACTACTTAATTTATTAGAAAGAACACCCATGTTCTCTTTTCACCTTCGATGCTGACAGTGGGGAAAAACGAATCCGCAGGGGCAGGGGAAGCTTTCTGAGCTGTATAAAAAGGACTTGTCTTTTGTCATATTTTCTTGGGAGGAAGAGTGGGGGGGGGGGGGGAACAAGAGTCCCGTTTCTCCGGATCTTCTGAACAAAGCTGGTTCGTCGTCTGCCAAGCCCCGCCGAGTGGGCACGGCCTTGTGGACACTGACTTGGCAGGCGCTCAGAGATGGTCCTCTCCGCACCGAAATGAAATATTTCTTCCCACTGGGCTGGGATATGAGTCACCGCTTAGGCACACTAGTCTGCGGTCGGAGACAGGAAAAGTGTCTTGCTCAAAATGAACGGCATGTGGCTGCACATTCCGTCTCCCCGCTCTCCCTTCCAGACAGGCCCCGCGAGGCTTTTTGGCATGACTCAGAAGTGGGTGAAAACGGTGGCCGGGTTGCAGACAGGCAAAGAAAGGAAAAGGGGGGAAAGGACCCTGCTCTAGCCACTGTGGTCTTCTCAAACCCACCACCACCACCACTCCTGGTTCAACCCAGAGCTTGGAAATGCTCGCGTCTGGGGGACTTGTTATTCTCCTGTGCCATCAAGTCATCTCCGACTGATGGCAACCCCATGAGTGAACGATCTCCAACATGTCTTCTCCTCAACAGACTCGAGCCTATGGCTTCCTTCAGAGAGTCAGTCCATCTCAGTTCCTCTTTTCCTGCTGCTTCCCACCTTTTCTTAGCACTATTTATTCTTTCTTTATTTAAAATAGGTTCCCCTCGCCTTTCTCCTTAAAAAAAGGACCCAAGGCGGCTAACATTGTTTTAAAAAAGACGATATGGAAAAAGCTAAAAGCAGTAAGTACACAAATATTTATAAAGAATTGAACAAGTATTATATTTAAAGTGGCAATTGAAATCAATACTAAAAAAAGACACATTTCAAAGCAACAGAGCACAACGGTCCAGACAAAACCCACTTCTCAGGCGGCCAGTCGTTAAGGGAAAAGCTTGCCTGAAGAGAACGGTCTTTGCCTGCTTGTGGAAGGAGAGCAAAGATGGGGCCAAGCTGGCCTCCCGTGGGAGGGAGTTATTGTCTTTCCCAGAGAATCCGGCCTTCTCATGAAGCGCCCAAAGTAGGACAGCCTCAGTTTCCACATTTTTGCCTCCAGAGAGAGTTCAGGCTTGATTTGCGCTAGCACCCACTTGTTTTGTCTTTCTGGTTGTCCAGGCTATCTGCAAAGCTCTCCTCCAGCACTATTGTTTCAGAACCCCACCAGCTGCAGAATTATTTTTTTTTCAAGCTCGGCCCCATCTTCAAAATGAAGAGTCAGGAAGTCATATGCAAGACTGCTCCCCCCACCCATGTCTTGACTGCCACCTGAACCACTGAGCCACGAGGACAAACGAATGGAGAAAAATTATTCTGCTTTCGTCTCTTCTGCTGACAGCACTACCATTTTTTTTTCCAATTAACTCTCCCACACGGTGAGGAAAATAATTTTGTGGTTCTTCAACCTTGTGTAGGAGCAAAAGGACAAGTGACGTTTACACGATGGGCACGCTGGAGAATGAATTGTTCCCCAGAATGTTGTCGTGACCAGTTTCCTCTTCCCAAACAGGCTGGGTATTCCACACATCAACATTGTTCTTTCTTGGCGCCTAGAAAGATCAAAAACAGGCTCGCGGGCAGGTTCTGGGAGAGTTCAGAGACCACATTTTACAAGCATTTTCCCAAGATCTGTGTATTGTGTTGCTTTAAGCGATTGGTTCCCCATCTGTGGTCCCCAGAGGTTCTTGGACTGCAACTCCCAGAAAGCCTGGCCAAGGCCAGCTGGTGGCGAAGGCTTGTGGGATTTGTAGTCCAAGAACTTCTGGGGACCCAAGGTTGGGAACCAATGCTCTAAACTATTCTTTTTAAGCGGCTCAATATTTTATTTGAAAGCATTTTGTGAGCGACAAATAGAGCAGCCCTCAGAGATGATGAGGAGTATTTGGTTGTGAGATTTTCTTTGTCCAGTTTTGAAGAAAGAGGATTGCAACTTATCCGTCATATCACTTAATATTTCTTGCAATTCTTTAACCACAATGCAAGGTGGGGTGGAAGTTTGCATTTGTGTGTCTGTACAGATTGATGGCTCAGTGGTTTAGGTCTCTGGCTGTGGAGCCAGAGGTTGGGAGTTCGATTCCCCCACTGGGTCTCAAGGGAGAAGAGCCAGCTTGTGAAGCCTTGGGAAAGCTGCACAGTCCCAGGGCGCTCTCCTAAGAAGCAAAGCAAAGGAAAGCAAAGGAAAGGAAAGGAAAGCATGCTCCTTATACACTGCCCCATAGTACTTAAAGCACTATCTGAGCAGTTTACAATTTAATTATGTGGGCTATACATTGCTGGGTACTCAATTTACCAACCTGGAAAGGCTGAGAACAATCTTTAGAGTTGGGTCCTAAAAATAAAGTGATAAAACCGAACCAAGAAAGTAGGCCACAGGTTTCAAAAACAAACAAACAAAACAGAGAGAGAGAGAGAGAGAATTCTGTTTACTTCACTTGGATTATTATGGACATGAAAAAGGGCGACCTGTTCTTTGTGGCTTTCGGAGAGACGCCTTATCTGACTTCCCAGACGCTGTGTGCCCTCAGCCCACGGTGCACAATCGCTTTGGCAGCAAGGGGATGGGATGGATAAGTCATAATCTCCCACCTCCAAGTGGAGCAAATCCCCCACCCACCCAATCCTCAGAGCCGGCATGCCGGTCACTTGGGTCAGGAGGTGAATTATTCCACCACAACCATCGCTCCAAGCACATCCAGTTTTGTGAACTCAGCAGACTTGAGGTGTGAGAGGACACCATGGGAGAACATCTCAGGGCAAGGACATGAGACGACCCTGGGAGAACTTCTCCTGCCACCCAGAGCTGGCACGTCCGAGTTAAAGAATTCTAAGAAATGTAAAGACAGCTTCCTAGGTTCTAGGTTGTAAGATTGTCGCAGGCAGATATGAATCAGCAGTTCCCTCCTGCTTCAAAGACAGCCCAGCCTCTTTGCTCAGTGTGTTTTTCCCTCTCTAGAGTACGTTGAAGTCTATTGCTGAAAGCAGTTATGTTTGTCAGTTTGCTGTTTGATCTGTTCAGTTGTAAGTAATGAAGCCTTTTATTTCTTCTCCTACTAATGTCTTGGAATGAGTTATTGAGACGGTGAGTGGTAGTTGATGAGAAAAAGGGATGGACTACTCTGGGGAAAATAGATGCTTTTTTTTGCCCTGTGAATCCCTGCACTTCTGCTGTGCAGCTAGAGGAATTTTAACCAAAAATTCAGAACTCTGCAACAAAAACAGCTTAAGATCTTAAGGAATCCGGTTTGCTCTTGCTGGTTTTCTTTATGTCCTACATTCATTTCCAGTTTTGATGTTTATGCATGGCAGACTTAGGAGGAGTTAAAATGCTGTGGTTCAAGCCTCATGTAACTGGTTATTTGATATTTGGAGAATGCTACACTATCACTGATTCAGAAGTGGGGGCCATGTGGCTTTGCAAACTGCAAGACACCCCCCAAGACGCTTTCAGCCTCCTGATCCCATTCCAGAATTTCTCCCTGCACTGAAAAAATAAAATCAGGCCATAGAAGAACTGCTGTGAATGAAAAGTTCTAGGAGCACCAATTTTCCTTAAAAACAAGGCACTGTTTCCTTAGATTGGGTCCAACCCTCATTGCTCCCAAAAAGATTGCTAAGGTGTGAACCTCTTCTCATTTGGAGGCAACCGTCTTGAAATATAGGCTGGCTGGACAGCTCTGTGGTTTAGGTCTCTGGCTGCAAGGCCAGAGGTTAGGAGTTTGATTCCTCACTGTGGCTCCTGGGAGAAAAGCCAGCCTGGGTGGCCTTGGGCCAGCTGCACCGTCCCAGGGCGCCCCCTAGAGGAAGGAAAGGGTAACACACTTCTGCCTGGAAAACCCTGGAAAGGGGTTGTTACTGTCTGAATTGACTTGGCGGCACATGATGATGATTTCTGGAAATATAATAACTCCTCTTAAGATGACTGGTGCTTCTGGTGGGCAGGTAATAACAGATCTAGTTTATAACTGTAGATATGTCCCCCCCAAAAAAGACACCCCCCCCCAAAAAAAGCCTTGTGATTGGCTTGAGGAGCCTTTACACCTCTCTATAAAATGACTTCCTTGCTAGAACCTGCAGTGCTCAACAAGAACCAGCTGGCACAATCCAGACCTCAGGGTGTATCTTCTCACACCATCAACTTTGTGGGTGCTTGGCCAACTCACCCTGATGGGAATGTCTTTGTGGAATCTGGGAAATCCTGACTAACAGGTTTTCGAAGACGGGCACGTTGTAGCTAAAGGCTGGACCTTTTCTTCCTATGAACCCAAGCAAAAAAGAAAAAAAGGAAAGGAAAAAAAAAGAAAGGAAGAAAGGTGGAGACTTTAGCAGCAAAACTTCCACCTCTGTCTTTTCAGGCTCAGCAAATTAACGATCTCCTTATTTTTCCAGTACCTCCAACCTCACCCATTCTACTCATATGAATATGGGGAGAATGCATACCAAAGGGTGTACGTTAAGAAAGATGCATAGAGAAGTGCATACATTAGCAAACATGCATGCAAAAATATGCATCGTTTTCCACATGAGAAAAACCAAACAAAAGTGAAGCATGGATGGGAGGAAAATTTAATGACATCTGGACAGAAGGAGTCCCTCACCTCCTCCCTTAAACCAAGGGGAATTCTGTTGCATGTTTTACGTTAAGGAAGCCTGAACATAAGGGGGCTATAAATAACCTCGTAAAGTTACCACCACCTATGTAGGTCCTGAACTCAGCAGTGAAGGTTCAACAGTCAACACATACGATACTCTAAAACACAGCTACCTCTTCTAAATCTAAACATAGATTCATAGAGGGAAAACATCAGCCTTGGTGTCTTGACTGATTTAAATGTCAGCAGTCCACATTTCCTTCAAAAAGGAGGGCCAGAACAGCTCAAAACATCAGAAAATATGATCTCGTTTTAGAAACAACATCCAAACCACATGAAAATATAATTACAAATTCTACTAATATCAGAGCCACTCCTAACCGGATAAGCTACAAAATAGACACTGGGTATTGGACAGTAGGGTGTGTTCAGTAGAAGAATGGGCCGGGGTCTTAAGTCCTTTTATAGACAACACCCTTAGGTGTTCAAACAGCAAAAAAGGTGTGCATCTGATCGCACCAGAAAGAGTCACTTTGTTGGGAGCAAACTCCCATAAAGCACGCCTTCCAGACTCTGAGACACTGGTAAGAGAAAGAATAAAAATGTTTCACTTACTCACAGTTGAATAGATAAAAAACAGCATACTGTACAAAAATGACTGACTACAGCAGAACCCTCAACAGACTCACAGCTAACTGCTTCCAGCTGACTCCTGCAGACTCTGTTCATATAACTGCAGCATAGTATCCTTCCTGCTAGACCAAAAAGGTTCAGCTTGGGCACGGATCAGGGCCAGGGTGGAGTGCTATTCCCTATACTGTATGTCATATGATCTCTGGGAAACAGCTTGCACTGGATTGTGCCACAAGCAGGGGTGAAAATGCAAGCTACTGTATATGGCCATGTGATCGACCCCTTACTCTCCTTAGAAGGTAAAATGACTAAACAAAGGCTGTTACATTTTGGGCCCGTCTTGAGAGGACAAGACTCACTGGGAAAGGCAATCATGCTAGGAAAAGTTGAAAGGAGCAGGGAAAGAGGAAGATCAAATAAGACAGGGGTTGAATTTGTAAAGGAAGCCATGGCATTGATTGCAAGACCTGAGTAGGGTCCCTTGGGCATCTTTTATGCTGGAATTTTGACAACCTTGCATGCTGCCTGTGGTTTGAGTGATTGGGAGGGTCTTTTGTAGGCTGGCATGACTGTCAATCTATCCAGCACTAACCAATCATCTATTCCTGCCTCTGAATTCAAAGAGAACCTCACCCTCTCTCCCTCTTTCCCTCTCTTTAGTCTGTTGGAAGCTGTCCATTTGTTAGTTTGCTGTTGATCTGTCCACAACTTAAGTAATGAAATGCTTTTATTCTTTCTCCTACAAATGACTCAGAGCGGGTTCTTGAGACTGTCAGTGCCCGTTAAGGGGAAAGGAGTGGACAATGTGGGAACTTGTAGCTTTTCTCTTCTGTGATTCTCTGTACATCTACCGTGTAGCATTAACGACTGTTACCAGAACTTTGTAACAATTAATTTACAGGGGCACCATAAATCCAAAGCTGCTTGATCTCTCTCTCTCTCTCTCTCTCTCTCTCACACACACACACACACTTACTGCCACAGAACAAAATCGGTCTCAAATCTATCACAAAAATGGCTTCCTTGATCACTTAAAAACAACAACGGTGTCTTTAGGTTACTGTATCCCAAAGGCTTTGGCTGGGTTAAAAGTGTAAACAAACTCAAGCCCGCTAAAGCTGCCACATAAAACAGAACGGCTCGACAAATTAACAAGTAGATTAAAATCTCCTAGTGCTCTGACTTCAATATGGTGCACCATGCCACTGTTTTATTTTTAATCTTTTAAAAGGTCTCATGATGTCTCCCAGAAGATGTTCAGGTTTAGAGTTTAAAAGCCTAGAGGGAAGAATAAACCCTTAATTGCCAGAAGTCTATAGCCAGAGATCTGGATGGTTGTTCAGAGTCAATACAGGATTCCTCCCTTTAACAGGACTTGGCCACAGGCAACTCACTGATGTGTTCCCCTGTTTCATACATCACTGGCTAGATAGCTCAGGGGTTGAGGTCTCAGGCTGCAGAGCGAGAGGTTGGGAGTTCGATTCCCCCCACTGGGCCTTCTGAGAGTAGAGCCAGCCTGTGTAGCCCTGGGCAAGCTGCACAATCTCAGGGCGCCCTCTGGAGGAAGGAGATGGGAAACCACTTCTGAGCATTCTCTACCTAGAAGACCTGGAAAGCATCACCGTAAGTCAGAATTGACTTGACCGTACATGGTTATTATTATTTATTTCATGTATCAGTCCAGGCTTCCTACCATCTTCCTTTTCCTTGTATTCTCTATAGCTCTCACCCCCTAGCAAGGGTGTCTAATCAGTCAAGCAAGGATCTGTGCTTCATGCGAACATTGACACATTGCTCTGCTCCCTGCCAGCACGGGTGTTCTCCAAAGAATTTTCGGATGCTTAACTGCCCCCTTTAGCAAAGCTAAAGGTGAAGACTGTTGGGTGTTGCAGTCCCCAAAAAAATGTAGAAAGACACACTTTGCCTGCCTCAATCGACGTCTTTGGAGTGGGGGAACCAGCCAGAGTGGAGTCTTCCCAGAACGGTGTAACTGCAGGAGAACACCAGTAGGACTGTTTCCTGCTACACAGATGCCGTGTTAGTTTGATAGGTGTTCGGGGTGAGCTTTCTCTCTGTCATACTGTTTTGTTTTGCTTTGTTTCCTGCTAACATCCCAGAAGAGTTTTCTTTAAGGGGAGCACAAAAATGAGTTCCCTCCTGCCCCCAAATCAGCAGGGGCATAATGCTGGCTTTTTCTGGAAGAGCTGGGTGGCCCAGACTCCATATAAAAGCATTGCAGAAGCATTACATCCATCCATCCATCCATCCCTCTCTCTCCATTGATCCATCGATCCATCCATCGATTCATTCATCGATCCATCGATCCATCCCTCTCTCTCCATCGATCCATCCATCCATCCATTCATCGATCCATCCATCCATCCCTCTCTCTCCATCGATCCATCGATCCATCCATACAAACATCTCTCAATCCATCCATCCATCCATCCATCCATCCATCCATCCATCCATCCATCCATCCATCCATTTTTACCCCACCATTCTCCTTAAAGGACCCAAGGTGGCGTACAACAATTGAAAGACGGTATTTTAAAGCTTATCAGAGTCCGTATAACACATAACATCTTCTAGACACTTATTGCTTAAAAGCCTGCCTGAAAAGGAAGGTCTTTGCCTGACGATGGAAGAAAAAGAGGGAGGGGGCCAACCTGGCTTCTCTGGGCAGTGCATTCCAAAACCTAGGAGCAGCCAAAAGCTAATAAGAATGTGATTTTAACAAAAACTGCCTTGAACATACTATGGACTTCCTGAAATGATTCATCCTCTTCCATGTGGGCTTTATAGAGCCACAAGTGGTAATTGGCAGACTAAACAATTAAGCTTCCCTTGACTGGTGGGGCTAATTTTAATCAGGAAGCAGAAATATTGCTGAACCTGAAGTTCATAGCATGCTTGCCTGTGGAAAGGTTTTTTTTTTTTCCTGGCACGTTAGTGTAATTGCAAATTAATAGAAAAATCTTAAAGGTGTCGTTCTGTTCCCAGCAGTGGGTGGTAGTTTTTGTTTACAAAGTGGTAATTCCTCGTTCGATATCTTTAGCAGTAGCAACAACGAAAAGACCTAAGAGGTTTTGGTAATAGGCAGACTTTTAGACCTAGTACGTAGTTGATTTTTCAGATGAAAAAGAGATGAATGAGTGACTAAATTGTAACTTTTTTTAAACAAAACAAAAATAACTGTGTAATCATTTCAATTAATTGCCAAATTTCTGCTAGTAATATGATGTCATCTGTCTTAAATGAAGGGTGTTTCTTCCACCACTTTTCACTCCTCCTCCATCTGAATCTAACCCAGTTTCCATATTATATTTTCTGCATACTGACTGAACAGGTAAGAGGAGAAAATATACCTGTATCTGACACCTTTGCCGCCTGGAAACTATTTTGTTTCCTCATAATCCAGTCCTAACAGTAGCCTCTTGTATACATTAAATATCAGAAAAATCAAATGATATGGCACACATCTTTCTTTTAGAACTGCAGCTTTTTATGATCTGTGCAATCAAAGGGGTTTCTATAATCTCAGAAGCACAAACTGGTTTTCTGCTGAAATTTTTTGGTAAACTCTAGTAGTCAACGCATAATTGCAATATGATCTCTAGTGCCTCCTCCTTTTCTGAATCCAGCTGGAGCATCTGACATTTCTCACTACACGGATGGTAAAAGTCTTTGTGGTAAATCTTCAGCATTACTTTGCTTCCATGTGAACTTAAATGTGATTATCCTATAGTTACTATAACCTGCTGCACTGCTGGTTTGCTCAGTGGTTTAGGTATCTGGTTGGGAGTTTGATTCCTCTCTGTGCCCTTGTGACAGGGGCTGGACTTGATGATCTATAGGGTCTCTTCCAGCTCTGCAGTTCTAAAATTATCATTTCTCCTTTCCTTGGGACTGGACTGTATACTGAACATTCCCAGCCTTTTTGGTATCTGTTGGCATATTCTTATTCAGATTTTGATAGGACGCTGAAGATTCGGCCCAAAATAAGGATAATGGTTTTGTCTTACTTTTTTAAAAAATGGTCATGTGATTGCAAAATAGCCCGTTCCCAAAGTGGACCAAATCATCAGACAAAGTGACCTCTGATCACACCCTGAGTCAGATTCTGCAGGGGGAAAGCACCCTCTCACCTCTGCTCCCCCCCCCAAACTTACCACACATGTGATTCAAGTGTAAGGTCCTCAAATACCATTTCTTTCCCAAAACAAATATGCAAATACATGTTTTCCAATACATGTTCCCATATTGCCTTATTGTTAGGTCTATTTAGGGTTATGGAGGCGAACTCCAGATAGCTATTCACAGATGAAAAGCAAACAGAAGCACTAAAGTTTTGGAGGAGAGGGTTTTTGGGGGGAGGGGGGAAGCAGGGATTATGTGTCTCTGTACAAATGGATTTAACAAGAGGGACCCAAAAGATCCCCACGTTTGAAAGCTTGACCTAACTCAGAGTGTCACTGCCTTTTTCAATTAGCCTCTCTGGACTCCAAGGCAGACATCTACACGGTCACCCTCTGATAACAGGTGACAACCTATTCTGAATGATATTGGCAACGAAGAAGTCATCGGTTGGAAGTCCTGAGGACCCTATTCCAAATTGGTCTTTTATTTCTCTTTCTTCACAACGAGTTACTTAGGATTAGGGACACAGGGATCCCTTTTGTCATTTTGAAGGGTTTGTT
The DNA here is from genome assembly GCA_037013535.1 of Intellagama lesueurii. Taxonomy (NCBI): domain Eukaryota; kingdom Metazoa; phylum Chordata; class Lepidosauria; order Squamata; family Agamidae; genus Intellagama; species Intellagama lesueurii. Next base: position 7,325,493 of record JBAJHW010000016.1, on the reverse strand, counting down.
CTTTTCACAAACTCAGAGTCTCAACTGAGCATAACCATTTATTTATTTATTTTTACCCCACCTTTTCTCCTTAAAAAAGGGCTTAAGGAGGGTTTCATCATTTAAAAAGACAATATTTAATAACAAAACCACCACCACCACCGCCAGTAAGTATATAAATATTTTAAAAATAATTAAACAAATATTATATTAAAAATGGTAAATAAAATCAATATTAAAAGCACATTTAAAAGCAACAAGGCAAAATGTCATTCATGTACAAACCCTAGAGCAGTGGTTCCCAAGCTTGGGTTCTCTAGATGTTCTTTGCACTACAACATCCATAAGCTTTCATCATGAAGCAGGCAAAGACCTTTCTCTTCAGGCAAGCTTTTCCCTCAGTGATGGGCTGCCTGAATGGGGTTTTTAAATGGATAGTTGTGCCTTTTCGCTTTGAATATGTTTTAGTATTTCTTTTGTTTACCATTTTTAGTGTGGTATTTGTTTGATCCTTTTTAGTATTTGTATACTTACTGCCTTTAAGCTTTAGATATTGTCTTTTAATGAGGTAAGCCACCCTGGATCCTTTTTAAGGCGGGGTAAAATATTTTAAATAAAAATAAAACAAAATGTTTTGGACTTCAGCTCCTAGAATTTCTGACAATGACCAGCGCTTCTGGGAACTGAGGTCCAACCAAGAGCTTCACAGCCGAAGTTGAGAACCAGTGAAATAAGTCACAAACTTAATATACTTCCAAAACATGGATCCTCTTAACCCATCATGAGCTTCTACTGTTGTGACACCAAATGTAGGGTTCAGAAATGTCCCGAAAGGATGATGGCAATGATGATGATGATGCAGAATCCTTCCTGAAGTTTCAAATGAAAAACAGAAAACATAAAGTGCTCTGGAAACCAGAAATGAAGTCTTAAATTGTGCTACAAAGCTAGCTAAAGACCTAAGTTCGTTTGTTTGTTTGTTCCTTCGTTCCTTCCTTCCTCTTTCTCTCTCTCCCTCCACCCCTTCTTTCTTTCTTTCTTTCTTTCTTTCTTTCTTTCTTTCTTTCTTTCTTTCTTTCTTTCTTTCTTTCTTTCTTTCAAGCTGCAAGCATATTGCACTGTCTTTTATTGACTGCCAGAGATTTAGCAGCCCTCTCATTTATGGGCTTTTGTACATAGAAGCAGGCTAGATCTCATGAATAAAGAGGTGAGGGGGGCAGCTTTTGCCATGACCTCCAGGCAGTTCAGCCCCGGCTTTTGCTTCAGCTATAAAAGATTAGCAGCCTTGAGGTTTACAAGCCTAGCCATGGCTGTGGGGGCCTCAAGCACTGGGCAGATGGCAGAGGGGACTGAGTTGAAACGGCATCAGAGCAAACATCTTACTAGCTTCGTAGATAACAGAGAGAGGGACAGAGTGTGCGTTTTTAGGGGAAGTCCAGAACTCCACGCTGGAGAACTGCCCCACCCCCCAAGACAAACCTTTTAAAGAAGTCCACAAAAATTAACTGTTCTTTTGTTTAAAAAGAAGAAGAAATTGTCCTGAACTGCACCAAATCCACCCGTTGAATTTCTAGTGGCATGTCAAGTCACGCAACCAGCATGTGGACAGAAGTTTGATCAAGGACTTGCTAATGAGCAGCTATGGGATACTCCAGTTTACGCCATTGCACTTACGCTGGTGCAAAACTTTGTTGGATTCTGGCTTCTGGAAGAAGCAAGGGGCAATTGATGGTTTTTAAACACCATGACCAAAATCCAAGTGAAGAAAAAGCATATGTGAAAGAACAACCGCACAGTGGTTTCTCCCCTCGTATGTCCCCCCTTTGTCAAAGTGGGCACACAAAGAGGGGTTTCCAGAGGGAAGGCACTTATGTGCTTGCCTATAGGTGATTGCATAAATCATCATCATCACCATCATCATCTGAGAACTACACTGCTGGATGGGACCCGATGGATCATCGAGTCCAGCCCTCGTCAAGGAGGCCCAGAGGGGAATCGAACTCCCACCACTGAGCTATTCAGCAGTTCAGTAGGTTCTAGTAACTATAGGAAGATCACATTAAGTTCATCTACAAGCAAAGTGATGCTGAATATTTACCACGAAGACTTTTACCATCTGGGTACTGAGAAATGCCAGATGTTCATCGCTGGATACAGGAAAGAAAGAGGCACTAGAAATCTTATTACAACTATATATGCCATATCATGTGTAGTTTCTGGTCAAATAATTCTAATGTGATGCAGGTACATCATGGGAACTACTTTTACAAAGTAACTCTACCAGCTGTGATATACAGGCAGACAGAGATTGGGGGGGGGGGGGGGTAATTATACTTGTGACTTTAAATATGGCAAATGTTCAACCTGTTATCTATTTCAATCAATATGTTTAAAATGAGGACACACACTCTGTTGTTGTCAAGTTCGGCACCCACACCTCTGGGCACAACATTATACATTACACTTTTTGATGTTGCCACCACTGTACAATTACTAACCATCTCACATGAGATAATTTTCCAATGGGGACTCACTGATACGGCTTTTGTCACCGTAAACGTCTTAGCCTTTACTGTGGCACGAGACTCTTGCGTAGACCACTCTGATAAATGCTTTCTTGGCTCCTTTTTGACCAAATTCATTAACACGCAAGCAAGCAAGCAAGCAAGCAAGTAAAAAATTAAAGTAAAATCAATTAACAATTTTAAAATTAAAAAAATAATTGAAAATTTATTTAAAAGTAGGCCAAATTATTAGAAACAAAGACACACCTTTGTCCTCACACCCTGTGCCAGTTATTTCGCTCCATAAATCAATTTTAAATGAATATTAAAATTTGTTTACAACTTTAAAAATAAATAAAATACTGATTAGTCCACTGAGGAGGGGCTTTTAATGGAGGGTGCTGCCGGGAGGGTGCTTGTCTTTCTCTCCATGCCGCCAGGTATTTTGAAATTTATTTTTAATCCGGTTGTTTTCAGGTATAAATCCGTTTAATTGTGTTTTCATGTTAAAGCTGACTGCGTTTTCATTGTATCAGGGTTTTTTTAACCCGTGTTGGGACCCACTTGGTGTTTCACTACTGAAGAAAGGGATAGGATAAAATAAAATAAAATAGAGAAATCTCAAGATATTTTTTTGACCTTAAGCATTTTCCCTCTTTATGGGCATCAAAATTATACTCAGCGTATTTTTCTCTAGCCTGCTTTTTCATCCTTCCTTTCCACCCTGCAGTGTGTGTATGTGTGTATGTGTAGTTGAGTATTGTAGCATGTCTATCTGCACACACACACACGTACACCCAGAGGTAGAGAAAGAGAGAGAGAAAGCAAGCAAGCAAGCAGACTAGTTTTAATCTCCCACCTGCATAAATCTCATCCGGACAACCACAAAAATTCCGGCTATGTTGATTTATGAAAGCCCCAGCACTATTTCGCCAGGAGATATATCCTGTAGGTACCGTGATTGATGGCTCCCTGCAAATCTTTCCATTTTAAAACATTGCCCCCTTGCACAGTGCTGTCAGAGTGGCAGAAAGAAAGAAAGAAAGAAAGAAAGAAAGAAAGAAAGAAAGAAAGAAAGAAAGAAAGAAAGAAAGAAAGAAAGACAGTCTTGCGGAGTGGGGGAAGTGAAAAGCTGGCATAAACAGAGTTTGTTTCTGTCGGTTTCTGCCTCTGGAAGAGGCCTCATGTCTGAGAAAGTCTGTTGAGGGTGTGGAAGAGAAGAACGGGCAGACTTAACCAGCTGTAAACATGGTTGTTAGCCAACCATTTTATCCCTCTCTCATGCCTCAACCCTTCCTTCCTTCCTCATCACCTGGGCTTTCCTTATGCAAATATAGCCAGGGTCTTCAGATGCTACCAGACTGGCTCACATGAGCTGATTATCTTGGGGCCACCCACCCAGAAAAAAAAGGACAGATCCAAAGTACTCAAGCTGGGTAGCTCAGTGGTTGAGGTCTCTGGATGCAGAGCCAGAGGTTGGGAGTTCGATTCCCCCCCCTGGGCCTCCTTAATAGGGGCTGGACTCAATGATCTGTGTTATTGTTATCTGTGACTTATGACAGTTGGAGGTTTTTTACAACCTTGCATGCTACCTGCGGTTTGTTTGACTGGGAGGGCCCTTTCTGGCTGGGGTGACTGTCAATTGGTCCAGCCCTAACCCATTGTTCCCTCCCATTTCTCAATTGAAACTGCAGGCAGCATGCAAGACTGCAATAAAATTCCAACACTTGTTGTTATTGTTGTTGCTGAGATTGGAAAGGTTCCTTAAGGAAACTTAACAGCTCCCAGACTCTCCCAGCCATGATGTCCGCTGTAGAAAACTTTCCTCAGCTCTCTCGGGTTTATCTGGGGTTGGCAGGAGTTGGTCTTTGAACCTTCTGGATGAACTTTCCTTAAGAAACATGAATGTGGGAAGGCATCTTTTCTGCAAAGGACAGGTAAAACAGATTGGTACGGAGGATGGATTTCGATATTAAAGTGGTAGATGTCATGACAGTCTTAACCCTTTGGAGAGAACAAGCCTGCTATTTTGCATAATACTTAATTTATCCCCCGGTGGAAGAAAAATTTGTAAATCAGTCAGATGTCTGGTCCAATCTAATCCAATGCTATTGATTTTGAGTGGCAGCTGTTTTCTTGGCTTGAAGCAGGATTCAACAAACACTGAAACTAGATTTACTTATTTGTTTTGGCATGTTAAGCAGTTGCTTTATCATTTAGTGATGGCTCTGCCCTGGTCATTTCCCCCCAAATCCCAAGCATTGCTCCAAGATACATTTGGGGGAAGATCCATATCTCACTTGACTCGAAGGGTACAAATTCCCAGCAAAGAATTTTTAAAAAATGCCATATAGTTGCAATCCCAGTTCATTAGAATAACAATGATAAATCCTAAATAAACAATAGCTTAAGCTTCCATTTAACATGATACTTGGTGGCTGTGGTTCTTACGTGCCGTCAAGTTGCTCCTAAATTATGGTAACCCCATGAATGAGCGGTCTCCAAAATGTCCTGTCTTCAACAGCCCTGCTCCGCTCTTGCAAACTCAAGCCTGTGGGTTCCTTTAGGGAGTCAGTCCATCTCATAATTGGTCTTCCTCTTTTCCTGCTGACTTCAACCCTTTCCCACCATTCTGGTCTTTTCCAGAGAATCCTGCCTTCTCATGAAGTGCACCAAAAAGTAGGACAGCCTCAGTTTCATCCCTTTTTTTGCCTCCAGAGAGAGTTCAGGCTTGATTTGCTCTAGGATGCTCTCCTGAAGCATCACATTTCAAACGAATCCATTCCCCCCCCCCCCCCCCCCCGGTCAGCTTTCTTTACTGTCCACCTTTCACACCCCATACATGGTGACTGGAAATACAATTTTCTGCCCCTTTCCAAGTAACAAAAAAAACCCACTCGAAAGAACCCTGCACCCCTCCAAAGTCCATTTCTGGGGTGCTTAGATGTGCATTAGGTAGGGTGTCCGATGTTTCGGACCCCACCCCTTAAGACTGGATTCTGCTCTTGCATGAGCCAAAGTCCACCGTTGGATCCAGAGACCATACGATCATGAGGAGGGGAAGAAAGAGGATAATTATAGTAATAATGAATTTACAGATAGAGCAGCAGGTTGGAACCAATCCCAGCATTATCTTCCTCTTGGTGCTCCAGTGGCAGGAAATTAGCAGCTTTGTGAGAGAGGGGAAAGTTATCAGGCTGGAACGACACGATTTCCAGCAAAGCCGGCCGAGTCAGACACTCCAACAGCTGGGCTGAGACCTGGAGTCGCAGAGCAAATTAAGGGAGTTTCTGCTCTCTTGGCTCTGATGGCATCATTTCCCCTTCACACTCGTTTCCCTACAGCCTGCCTCTCCCTTTCCTTGAGAGAGCCATATCCTGTCTCCGAGACATGGCAAAGGCCTTCTGTTGCCAGCGCAAAGCCCCCCTACGGGTCCACAGACGGGCAGGAACTGGAGGCGGGCTTCCCTTCGGCTGGTGCCTCCTTCACCCCGGGCCCCCAAATAAGCTGCAGTTTCAGGGATCAGCAGTAACGGTGGGGGGTCCCCCTGCCTTCTACCCACAAAAAGATCAGACCTCTGCCTTAAAGCTTTCTTCGGTCGTTTTGCATGTTCGGCTGCCAAGGGCATCGAATACGTCCTTGCTGGTGGGTATGTCATGGAGATTAGCTCATGCAAGGGCGGGAGACCTCTTCTAGGTTATTTTTTCCCCCCCTTACAGTTATTTTTTTAAGGAAATTTTATGAATAAACTCACCCTCAATTTTCCTGTAAGGACTGAGAAGTGATTGCACTCCTTGTTTCCACTATTTTACAGAATTTTGTTACATGCTGTCAGGTCACTTTTGATGGTTTTTGAGATGTTCAAAGACTGGCGTAACATTGCAGCTGCCAAATCGGTTCCCATAGTTGAGCGGGGATTCAAACCCAGGCCTCTGAAGTCTTAGCCTACTAATCTAGCCACCACACCAGTGGCTCCCCACCTTGGTTTCCCAAATGGACTACAACTCCCAGAAATCATGGCCAGCACGGCTAGTGGTGAAGGCTTCTGGGAGTTGTAGCCCAATAACATCTGGGGAAGCCAGGGTTGGGAACCACAGTACAGACTCTAATAAGAGATCTATTCATGCTTCATAATTTATAGTGGTGAACACCATGCTATCGTCACCATCATCATCATCTTGGAACTGCAGAGATGGAAGGGACCCTATAGATCATCTAGTCCAGCCCCTGTCAAGGAGGCCCAGCGGGGAATTGAACTTCCAACCTCTGGCTCTGCAGCCGGAGGCCTCAACCACGGAGCTACCCAGCCGTTCTAGCTCAATATATGCCTGTTTTTCAGACACGAACACCCCTGCAATGAAGGTGATTGTGTGGATAGGAATAAAACAAAATCCACAACTGAAATGACTCTTATAATAAAGGGAATGCATGCGGCGGAGCTTGGATTTAAAAAGAATAATCTATATATTTTAGAAAAACACAAACATTCCTCAACTACGCCCTTCTCCAGATTTAAGATCAGGGCAATGAGATTTTCTGCTACACCGCAGGTCAAACCCCACCAGACAAGCTTACAATTTTGAGCACCAGAACACACAAAAAAGGGAAAAATCGCCTGCAGGCATGTCCGAATTGTACTGAAGGGCTGTCTGGGCCAAACTGACCTTGCCAGGAAAGAATGATTAAGGAACTTTGGTGTAATGATTCCAAGCAAAAGGCACAGCTTCCAGAAGTGTCTCTGTGTATATAGAGTTGTATGGTAGTTAGTGGGAGAGTAGAATAAAGATATTTGATATTAGCCAGGCTGTTGAAGATCAAGGAAACGGAAAGGATGGAAGGGAGGGGGAGGGAGGAAGGACCCAAGAAATAAATAAATGTTCTTTGGCATTTCGGGAGGAAGCTGATGATTTTCTTGGCTATGGTAGCCATTCCATCAGATTGTCTTATGTAATGTGGCTGCCGTGTTATGTAAAGAGGTGACTGGATGTCCTTCTGAATTCTTAGAATCCTACTGGAGTGGGAGGAAAGAAAAATATGTTTGGAAGGAAGAAAGGAAGGAAAGACATCTGGAAGGAAGGAAGGAAGGAAAAGAAAGAAAGACGTTTGGAAGGAAGGAAGGAAGGAAGGAAGGAAATGCATACTTCTTGACTTCAAGTCCCAATCTTCTTGAGTAGACCTCATGAATTTAACACCCCCTATTATACTCTCTGGATAGCTCAGTGGTTTAGGTATCCAGCTGCTGAGCCAGAGGTTGAGAGTTCAATTCTCCCACAATGCCTTCTGGGAAAAGCGACCGCCAGTCAGAACTGATTTGATGGCATATAATTATTATTACTGTTTGTTTGTAGGAAGCAACAAATATGAGACACAGGAATTGTTAAGATCAATGAAAAACAAAATAAAAATGCACATGACATTTCCTATCTGGCTGCATTAAGAACAGGAGCGAAACACATCACCAAAACGTATCCTCATTCACTATTTAGCTGCAGCCTAGTCTTATTATGACTGTTAAATTTTCGGCACTTACAAACTGCCTGACGTTTTCTAGTCAGCATAGAGAGATGAAAAGAGAAGGCCGTCTGACTGCGGACATGACACAAAAGAAAAAGGGCTGTGGAGGGAAAAGGAAAAACATTTCTTCACGGGTCAATGGATGTGATCTGGTTCGTCTCTCCCTTGATTTGACATGCAGACTTTTATTTTTGGAACTGAAGAAGACAATAAAATCTGAGATCAAACCCAAACACTTCAGGCAGATTCTAAAAGGTTGCATCATTCATTTTAGAGCCTGGCTCTAGCATCTGACTGAGATTATTTTTGGGATTTGTGGAAGGTTTTCTTTCCTTTCCCACCTCGCCCGCCCCAAGTTCTGCAAGTCTCTAGCTAACCTGTTTTAGGGATTTAATAAAAAGAAATACTGGGGAAGGCAGGTGATGGGCCAATGAATTAGGCCATGGTTCGCCACCCTTCAGCTTCCCCCCCCTACAATGACCATATTAGTTTGGCCTCAAAGACTTCCTCAGTTGGACTGGGTTTCTGCTACACCCCCTAATACAAGCAACATCTGGACTTGGAAGGGAAGACAGAGTTGGCAAAACATTAATCCTACAGATATCCTGGCCACAGATTATTGGGGGGGGGGGGCTTTAAAAATTAATATAACTCTTTTTATTAGGTTACACTGGGAAAACAATGAATCAATGTACAATTGGAACAATGCAGGAGTTTCTGTGGTCAAGGCAGTGAGACCCAGCTATAAGATTGTTGCCAGGAAAGAAATAATTAAGTAAGAGACAAGTACCCACAGTGGGCTTTGCTACTGCCGCCGGACATAGACAACCTCCCACTCAGATGTATTTTTTCTGCTTCTCGTTTCTGCTCTAGATCGTCCATTCTCCCTTCGTGCAGGAGGAAATCCTACAGCTGTTCTTGAAAGCGAGGCAGAGCTGTATCAGTGAAAGTGCCACCTGCACCCAGACTGGCTGACACAATCCTTTTACAGGTGCAAGTGCTGAATTAAAAACTCACCTTCTGCATTGTGGTTAGCATCACATTCATTAGACACTGGCTTAAATCCCTCTTAATTTATACAGCCTTCGTTTGCTTTTACCGACTCCTGTTTTTATGATTTTTGGCTAGGGAGACGGTTAGTGGCTGCCTCTCTGGAATGAATTTATGCTGCTGTTTTCAGTTATTGTTTACTGCTATAATCTACGTTCTTTTCTGCTGTCTTTTAATAGCTTCTCTTGTGTTTTGGTGCCATCAAGAACCCAGTTCAAGTGATTTGTTACTGGAAACATATAAATGCACATTTCTAAACTTGGCTGTACTGACCGTTAAAGAATGTGTTGGTTTGCAGGAATGAAAACGTATAAATTGAACGTATAAATGGGGGAGAAGCATTTCTGACAGTACAATACGCTTGGTAGTGGGGTGGTCTCTCCTTCACAGCTGGTTTGATGGCACATGGTTATTCTTAGTGTTATTCTTATTATGCAAAAACACCAGGCATGGTCAAAATTATAAAAACGTTGACTGGTATTATATAACACATACAAGTTTTAACCAAAAACCTAAGTATCTGTTAAATATCGATGTAGTATGTATGCCACTCATTATTATTATTATTATTATTATTATTATTATTATTATTATTAGTAGTAGTAGTAGTAGTAGTAGTAGTAGTAGTAGTAGTAGTAGTAGTAGTAGTATACAGAGTGGATGAGCAAGTCACTAGTTTTAATTTTAATTATCTGCCCAGGTTGCCTTAGGAACTTCCTCTTTTTCTCTGTCTACTCTGTGGGTGTCTTTCCACTCCAACCACCCTGCTCCACCAAAACTAACATATGTTCTTCTCTTTTTCCCCCCTTTGCCCTGTTGGACTTCTTACAACCTCACATGCTGCCTCTAGTGGTTGTGGCTGGGTGACTGTCAATTTATTCAGCAGTAACCAATGGTTACTCCTGCCTCTGAATTCAAAGGGAGCCCCACTTCTCTACTCTGCGTTCCTTTCCCTCTTTCGAGTCTGTTGAAATCTGTTGTTGAAGGCAGTCATGTTTGTCAGTTTGCTGTTTCAATCTGTTCACAACTGTAAGCAAAAAAAAGTGGCTTCTGTTCTTTCTCCTACTATTGTCTCAGAGTGAGTTATTGAGACTCTAAAATTGCCAGTCAATGAGAAAATGGGCGGATTAATCTGGGAAACTTGAAGTTATTCTGCTCTGTTAATTCCTGCACTTCTGCTGCACAGCTAAAGGAATTTAACAAAAAAAAAAAATCAGAACTCTGCACCATGCCCCACTGTTTTCAATGGGTCTCTTATGGTCTAAACGGACTTTAGTTCTTGACTATCACAAGATGCTAAGATATGTACTATTATATTAATTGATTTGAGTCTTTCCCTACCCCTGCCTTTTTCTGGATACGGGATTGCCTCCTGTGCTCTTCATCCTGTTAATTTTTAACCCCGCTTCTTCCCATTTAGCAATAGGGTTCATGACCCACTGACTCCAGGTCACAACCTCACCTTTTAGCAAGAATTAATAATGCCATGATTCTGGCTAAGCAACCTTAAAAAAGGAAGGAAGGAAGGAGGGAGGGAGGGAGGGAGGGAAGGAAGGAAGGAAGGAAGGAAGGAAGGAAGGAAGGAAGGAAGGAAGGAATTGTTATTTCTAAAAATGTCCAGCCATGTAGGCAAAACCACTCATATAGTGTTGATCTTTACCCATTAGTTATTAGGGTGTTCCAGCTCATTTGTTTTAAGAAGAACATTCAGAGAGAAAATGAGCTTCCTTAATTAATTTTTGACCCGGAGGCAGTGTAACTTGCACCAGGAGGAGGAAAAATCAATAGATAATAAACTAGTTTATAACTTGATAGATAGATATTGAATTGTTATTGACTCCAGTGTATGATAGCTTTAATTTACCTCATCATTTGAAGAAGGTATACAAAGTGAGCACTCATTATACAGACAAAACACAGCCACTGACATGAACGCACACCTGTCTATAAACATTTAGGTTTAAGAGATGATCAGACAGGATTAAGATTTGCCTTTAGAAGATATGTTGAAGACTGATTTATTCATCTGAAAATGAAATCCACAGCCATGTGGTTCATTTGAAACATCCCAAACGAGAGATCATTAACGCCTGTGCTAAATCATTAAACTGTTATAATAATCATCATGGGCCATCAAGTGAATTCTGACTTAGGGTGACTCTTTTCCTGGTTTTCCTGGCAGAGGGGGACTCAGAAGTGGTTTATTATTCCCTTCTTCCAGGGGTGCTTTGGGACTGTGCAGCTTGCCCAAGGCTACCCAGGCTGGATCCAGAAAAAACTTCTAGCATTTACATGTCAGCTATACATAGCTATCATACAGCTTATCATTCTGACTAGGGTTGCAATTTGAAATAGCCAAGATCTCGGTGGTCCTAATTCTTGAATGATGCATTGTTGTTTTGTCTACTAACAGTATGTATCCTTGCATGGTCATGATGACTCCTGCCACCTTGGGAATACATATTAATAAAGAGGATGTAGTGGATGAAATCCAGTCGTAATTCACAAATAAAGTAGACCCATTGAATAATGAGCAAATTTGGTGAGTCAGCTCTTCTGTAAGTTCTTTTGATTCAATAGGCCTACTTTTCATCCACAGTCTTGTATTTCCAATCACCATACATGGATGTGGGAGCTGGATAGTAAAGGAAGCGGACAGGAAAAAGAAATGGATTCATTTGAAATGTGGTGCTGCAGGAGAGCTTTGGAGATACCCTGGACTGTCAGGAAGATGAACAAGGGTAGGTCCTAGATCAAATCAAGCCTGAACTCTGTCTGGAGGCAAAAATGTTGAAACTGAGGCTGTCCTGCTTTGGGCCCATCATGAGAAGGCAGGATTCTCTGGAAGCGACAATAATGCTGGGAAAGGTGGAAGGCAGCAGGAAAAGAGGGAGACCCAATATGAGATGGACTGACTCCCTAAAGAAACCACAGGCTAGAGATTTCAGGAGCTGTTGAGGACAGGACATGTTGGAGATGGCTCATTCATAGGGTTATCATGAGTTGAAGGTGACTTGATGGCACATAACAATAACAACAGCAACAACAGCAGCAACAACAACAAATTACATTTTTCTTTGGCTTAGGGATTCTTGTTGATGTAGTTATGAAGAGTACCTGACTCCCTAAAGAAAGCCACAGAGTTGAGTTTGCAAGAGCTGAGCAAAAAAGTTGAGGACGGAACATTTTGGAGAGTACTCATTCATAGGGTCACCATAACTCAGAAATGACTTAACAGCACATAACAACAACTTTACTTGCAGCTTATTATAGGCCGATATTTGTACTCCTTGTGTCTAAAGAAGTCGACTTTGAGCCACAAAAGATCATACTGAAATAAATCAGATTTTTAAAAGCCACAGTATTTTTCCTTCCTTCCTTCCTTCCTCCCTTCCTTCCTTCCTTCCTTCCTTCCTTCCTTCCTTCCTTCCTTCCTTCCTTCCTTCCTTCCTTCCTTCCTTCCTTCCCTCCTTCCTTCCCCCTGTCTCTCTTTTCCTGCCTTTCTTATTTCCTCCTCTCTCTTTCCCTTCCTTCCTTCCTTCCTTCCTAAAGAAGGATTAGGGGAGAGACAGTCTGGATTGGAGCCTGACAAAGGAAGAGGGGTTTCACCTTGTGTGGCTGCCATGATCTCAAAAGTACAGGCCCCTGGAAGGAATCAGTTATGGATACTACTCATGCCACACACACACACACACGCATGCACGCACGCGCACGCACACACACACACAGAGAGAGTTCAGCCTGCTGATTTCTGTCACCCGTTTGACCGTTTTCTGAGTCAAGGCGAGCCTGCACGCCAGGGTGCCCTGCGCATCCCCAGAGCTCTGGCTGCATGGAAGCAGCCGGCAGGCTGCTTTCCTTTCTGCTTCGCAGGGGTGGCAGTGGTGATAAAAGCGCACAGTGAGCCCCTGAGCCTCTGTGGTTCAAAGCCCTGACCTAGTTTTCATCAAAAGAGCTACAGGAAATGCGCTCTCTCTCTCTCTCTCTCTCTCTCTCTGTTGGAGGGAGGAGGAGGAAAGGTCCTGGAAGACTTTGTGCAGAAAGGAAATGATTGCTTGTCCAGACTGCCACTTCTCAGTAAATGTGGATCATTTCGGGGAAGTCACCTGTATTCCACAGGCGATGCCGTTCAAAGGTGCAGCCCTGACTTAGCTTGTGGTTGATTTTGAAAGGGGGGAAAGGATGCACAATTTGGATTTCTACTGAGTTGCCAAATATTGTGGGCGTATCTCCCAGGAAAAATCTGGGCAAGACTCACCCTGCTTTTCAGCATTTCTTGCCTGTCCTTCTCTCTCTTCTGCCTCTCGAATCCTTCCCCCACTGCTGGGCTCCCTTTGCTCTTCATGGAAAGTATTTCCTGCCTAAATGTCCAAAGCCACTCCAATCCACTTGTACGCTTAAGACTGCCTAGATTCTATTTGCAAAAACCCTGAGGCCTAAAGCATTGTGCTTTCCATGGAAGAAAGATGAAGGGATTCCTTCCCTCCAAGCACAGACCACACCACAGTGGCCTTGAGCATACACAGAGTGCCTTTCTCACACAAGCATCTGCATTCCTTGGTCCAGTTTTGGAAAACCTCTTTACTGGGTACCCATATCTGCTCAGTGTTCAAAACTGAGGACTCATCCAGAGGTACCATTTGCTCCTGTAAAAGTATCAGATCCTGCACAGCTGCTTTCACTACTTTTCCTCCCATTTATTTGATCAGTGTCTTGATCTAATATGTTCAGTGCTTTCCACCCATGCCTTACTGTACTTTTTTTTGCCTTTCCTGAAGGATGGTTTATTTTGTACCAGGGTTTGTTCCAGGGAACAGAGTTTAGTGCTACGGCGCTTCCTCTGAAGTTTATTTCTGTGTCACAACCCGGATGGGGTGAAGCCAGGCCTAAGGAATTCTGGTTTTGTTTTGTACTCTCATTTCTGTACCAACGTTTGAAAAGAAGGTAGACCAAAATGATGAAAAGGAGGCCTTCATACCTTGGGCGCATCAAAAGAAGACCAAGACTCTCTGGAAAAGACAATAAGAAGAAGATAACTGACGGCAGCAGGAAAAGAAGAAGACCAAACGTGAGATAGATGGACTCTATGAAAGAAGCCACAATTCTGACTTTGCAAAAGATTAGCAGGGGTATTCATGAGAGGACATGTGGCGTCAAGTCAGTTCTGACTTATGGTGATGCTTTTCACTTAATAACTTCCAAAAAAAACCACAACAAGATAAAGCATAAATTAAACTTCCTTCCTTCCTTCCTTCCTTGCCACCGGCCTATCTGATTCCTTCCCCTCATCCTGCCTCCCGCCTGCTTCGGGGCCTGAAGGTTGCAGCGGACTTCTGTTCTTTTCTCTTTTTCCTTAAGAAAAAAAGAAAGAAAGAAAGAAATCACTTAGAAGCTGCAGGTTTGATCGCAGAGTCTCGTCTGACAGCTGGCTGGGTAATTTGTCTCTCGGCTGGGGGAGGGCGTGATGGAAGTCAATTTGACAGCTGCGTGCCTCCCCGAGGATCCCAGACCTGGAGCGTGCGCCGCACAGAACGGTGACAGACGGGGCAGCGCTCTGCATACCAACGAAGCGTCTGCCAGAGAGAGAGAGAGAGAGAGAGAGAGGCTGGCTGGGCTTGGTGAAATGAATCACACATATATCCGGCTAGGGGATCATTAGGGTTATTGCAGGGAAGGGGAGCAGGGGATCTGGAGGAAGGGGAGGGAAGTGGGGAGGGAAAGAGAGCCAACGGCTCCTCTTGGAACCGTAAAAACGTTCAGTCAAAGGTTCCGCTGGCGTTTCGACTTGCATCAGTTTCAATAAAGCCCCAAGATCCAGGTGTTGTGTGTCTCTCTCTCTGTGTTTTCCTACTTGGATGGCATGCAGTTCCAGGGAAGCAGGGATTCCAAAATGCGCCTATGAAGGCCCTGACCTTAAAATAAAAAGTTGGGGGTTTCTGTTCCAAGTCAAAGCATCTCCTTGTGAAAGGAAATGCCAGATTTACGCAGAAAGGTGTATAAGGATAATGCAGCATGGAGCGGCTGTGTGGCTTAGGGGTAGAACATTTGCTTCGCGTGCAAAGCCCCAGGCATAGGTTCCTGGCCATCTCCAGGTAAAAGCTGATTAAATAACCCCAAGCTCACATAAATGTAGGAAATTGACTTATCCTGAAGCTTAACCCAATATTACCTGCTCTGACTGGCAGCATCTCTCCATGTGGTTTTTCCCCCACCCCACTCTGGGCTCCTACCCGAAGAGGCTAAATTGAACCTGTGGTTGTCTACATGCAAATTACAGGCTAGCCACTGACTCACAGCATCTCACTAATCTGATCTGAAAGTGGAGAGGTGCTGCTGATCAGCGCTGACGATATAGAGCTAGACAGACCAAGAGTCTGATTCGAAAGAAGGCAGCTTATAGGGGTGTTCCTAGGAGGATGTCCTTGGAAGTTGTTTGCTGGTGCAGCAAAGGTCGAGGTATTGAGAACTTGGTGTCTGCTTGTATGGCAGTATCACCAAACATCCCCTCTGACTACAGAATGAGGTGGAAGCCATAGAGTGCTTTGCCCGGGTGGTTTAGATATATATATCTGAGACCTCTTGGATGATGTGGAGATGAGTAAAGTTCATGCTCTAGGACAAATAGATATCTTTCTCCACTTAGAAGAGCACCCCTTCTAAATACGGAGCTGCGCTTCTCATGTTGATGGACTTTGATAGCTGCTGGCTATGAGGTACTAGGTACATGCATCCTCTTTGCACAGAGACTAAGGGAAACTTTTGAGCAGCTGGAATGTAGACAATCAAAGAGGCTGAGGGTGGCAGGAGGGAACAAGCAGCAGCAGCATCAAGAATGCAATGTTGCTTTTAGAGGGAACTTCTCCTGCTGTAAAGACCAGCATCTTCTTGTTTTGATATCTGCCGGTTTTGATCCTTTGTTAGAGGGCTCTCTATTATCAGATCATCCACATACATGAAAACCCATTTCTAGGGGCTTCAATAGCCATGTTTAAGTTACTCCTGCACTATTTCTGAATGGTGTTCTTGAATGATAATTTTTCTATTTTTATCTAAACATGTATTTCCAGAGTAGATATAAAGCCTCTTAACAAGCTACTCCCTACAGCCCTTTTAAGCAGCTCGGCAGGTTGCCTGACCTGCCAAATCCAGGAGTCTCCAGGTCACTCCCTGGGTTGCCTAGATACTCCTGATTGACAGGAGCAGCTGCAGATAGCCTGGGGGGGGGGGAAGGGGACAAAAATGGCACAAAAACAGAGCAGAAACGAATCAACGAATCAACGAATTAAAAATCGCAAGAAATTCGTTAATTTGTATTCATCAGGGACGAATACGAATCAAGGAATTAACATTTTTTTTAAAATGAATTTTTAATTCATTTCTTAATTTGTGCCCATCTGTATTAGTTACTCCTATTTAACAGCTAATAGTTCAACATCAGCCTAGGTGTCTGCTAGCATAAATTGCAGGGGGTGATGTTGCTTAGGCACATCTGTTTTCTTCTGTGTCTGAAGACTGTCTGAAGCCTAAGCTTAGCTAGCGTCCTTTATACTGGTCTGTCCAAGTTCCATGTGATCTACTGTAGCCGTCGGTGGCTGTGCAGTACACTCAGATCATGATTAGAAAGGACTAGCACTTTCATCCTGCACTGATGGGGGTTACTTACAGCTTCATGCCTAAGCTCTCAGACGTGCAAATGATGTCCTTGTTTATCTCTCAATGACCAATCGTATTACAAAGCAAGCTAAACTGGAAGATGAGGAGATGAGTAAAGTTTGTGCTTTAGGGTAAACAGATTTCTTTCTCCACTTCAGAGAGCACCCCTTCTAAATATGGAGCTGAGCATCTCTTGTCCTTTGACCTTCCTTTCCAAGGTCTCCTTAGAGATTATATGGTGGGAGGGGAGTTTGAACTGGAACCTTTTGCATTTGAGGTCTGCACTTACATGATTTTACAGAAAGATTGTGACAGTAAACTACACAAGTGGGAAATTTCAAGTGAGAACCTTCCCAGGTCCATCCAGAAGCTACTTGTGAGCAATTCTCCAGCAGAGGCTCACAGAGAGACAGAGGCAGAGAGAGAACACTTTTCCACTAATGGCTACCTGATCCTTTAAACTTCACATTGTTTATTATTTATTTATTTGATTTATGCCCTATTTCCAAACAAATGTTACTTGCTTAGCTCACAGCATTTCAAATTCCAAGCCGATTTCCAACAGCCAATAACAAAGTTTCCCTGGCTTGCGACCAGTCACGGAATCGCCCCAGCGGAAAGCAGACAGAGATTTTTTTTTTTTTAAAAAAAAGCAAACAAACCCAAAATGAAATTGGTAGGTCATTTTAAAAGAAAAAAAAATGGCAAAGGCAGCTATCTGCCTTTCCCGTTTTCTATGATTCCATAGCGGTCGGTCGGGCAGTCTTTGTGTGTATGCTGAGGTAGAGAGAGATGGTCCTTTTTCTCCAGGGGGTGGTGGTATGAGAAGGGACTGATCAGCCAATTTGATTAGAACTTACTTGAGCCGCAAAAATAAGTATCCATGAGGAAAAAAAGGGAACCTGATGGTAAAACCATCAGTCCGGGTCATTAAACAGGAAAATAAAAAGCACCTTGTAGAAGAGGTTCATTTGTTTGAATGAATGCTATGGTAACAATACAGAACCGCACAGGCAGCCCGGTGCTGATTAATTCAGCACTGTCGTGAATCTGTTATCACCATAGTAACACCATAGTATTATTATGGGTGAAACACGCTGGAGTACAATATGACGTTCACATCTGGTTAGCATCTGTACAGCTACTTACTCAAGTTATAGCTTCAGCGTGGAGTGAGGCCCGGGAAAGAGAAGCTGTGGGTTGCACAGGCATGACTGGTGTCTCTGGAGGGCTGTCGTACATGTGGGACTGCGGTCCTGGGAGGGAGGGAGGCACGGATGCCCATCTCAGGTTGCCAATGGAAGCCCATGTAAGGGGGAAGAGTGGTACTTATTTGCTTTAGGAGTGTTTTATTCACTTAAAAGGTTTTGAGTTTCATTTCCAATCCAGCCAAGTTCAAGGCCATGTGTAAAGTTTCCTAAAAGTAGTCAGTTCAAAATGATCATCATCAACAACAAGATACACCAATCCATTACCTATGCTCACAAAAACTTTCTAAGTTAAGCAGGTCCAGACAATGGACTTCTAAGGACGAGTGTTTTAAAGTGGGTACTGCACTTTTCTATTGTTAATTGCAATTTTGGGGCTGAAATCCTGTTGTGCAGTTAAGCAAACAGCGTAACTTTTAGACACAAAATCTCCACGTATGTTATTTTGCATGCCAATTCACACAACACAGTATGGAACGGATAATGTCTACCGAGAGTTCGTTACTTCGAGCAATTCGCCTCCAAAAGCTACTCCTTTCGCATAACCATGCTTCAGGATTTCAGCCAGTATCTTTTAACTAAGATGTTTTAAAATGTTTTTTTAACAACACCTTTTCAAATAAGGTATGTAACTTATAATAATAATCAAGTGCCGTAAAGTCATTTCGAACATATGGTGATCCTTTCCAGGGTTTTCCAGGTAGAGATTACTCAGAAGTGGTTTCCCCTTCCCTTCTTCTGGGGGTACCCCGGGACTGCACAACTTACTTAAGAAGCTGGCTGGATAGCTCAGTGAGTTAAGTTTCTGGCTGTGGAGCCAGATGTTGGGAGTTCGATTCCCCCAACTCTGCCTCCTGGGAGAAGAGCCAGCCTGGGTGGCCTTGGGCAAGCTGCACAGTCCCACGGCGCCCCCTGGAGGAAGGGAAGAGGAAACCACTTCTGAGTCTTCTCTACTGGGGAAAACCCTGAAAAGGGTCACCATAAGTCAGAACTGACTTGATGGCATGTGTTAATTATTACCAAGCCATTTAATTATGTTCTAAATATTTGTACTATTTTTTTAAAAAAAATGTACTTGTTTTTTTTAAATAACATTGTACCTTGTCTTATTTGGAGGGAGGTGGGATACAAATGAAAGACTCAAATAAAGAAATAAAAGGCAAAAGCAGGTAAGCTAGTTCTGTACGACATCAATTAATAACTCAGAACTTGTATAATGAATGCCGAAGGTGGCTAGCCATTCATATAAAAAGATAACTAACAAGTTTAAGAACCATCTTAAATCTAAAATTATTACGTGCAAACACCAAAATGGAAAAATATCTGGAATCACGGATCAAAATTCCAACTAAAAATGCAAGATGGGGGGATACAATTGAGCTGTAGGACAGGACAAACTGAATATTCATTTATTACCCCAAAGACTATCTAAGTAGAATCCCAGGTATTGTGAGCTTTTGTTGACCCTGTTCCTTATTCATGGAATTTTATGGGGTTCGGACATTGCTCTCTTCCATTCCGTGTCTTCCATCTGTTTTCCTCTCCAGGAAAAAAATCAAAGGGGGGGGGGGAATACAAAATCGTTCCCTCTTCTGAAAGGTAATCTTCTCTCTGGAAGTAACCCAGATGGAAATATTTGGGGTTGATGTTCCATAGCACGCTTGCAAGTAGAATGATATTACCCTAAGACGCTGTTCTGGGGTTTTCCAGACACATGCGGTTGGATAACTTGGGAATAAAATTCTACACCAGATCAAAGCTTGCATTTTTCTTTTCTTTTTTCAACTTCGAACCTCAGAGTCTCACAGACAACCTGACTGTGAAACTCTTATATGATTTGTTTGGTTTCACCAAGGACAGGTTTCTGAGTCAGGGCACACATCATGTGGAACTATCTTCCCATTAAGATTAAGTAGGCCCCTCAATGGGAGACTCTACTAAGGTATAGAAGCTAAACACTTAGAACTGCAGAGCTGGAAGGGACCTTTATGGATCATCCAGTCCAGCACCTGTCAAGGAGGCCCAGTGGGGGAATCGAACTCCCAAACTCTGGCTGCGCAGCCAAAGACCTCGACCACTGAGCTATCCAGTACCACAGACCCAAAGTAGAGCATTTCAGGTTGGAAAATGTTGGGTATCTAGGGGTTTCTGGAAGTTGCAACAACAAAAAAGTAACTTCTCTAAACATTGTGCTAGATAGGCCCGAAGTGCACTCCGGTATAAACAGAACGGTTCACTACAGGCAAAGGTGTCAGACAAGGGTGCATTTTACCCCCTTGAAATAAATGTTAGGGAAAGTGAAAGAAGAAAGTGTCAAAGCAGGACTGCAGTTGAATGTTAAGAAGAAGAAGAAAAATCATGCCTACAGAATAACTACAGAAGTTTAATGTTGACAATGAAGAAATTGAAATGGAGATTTTGTATATCTTGGTTCGGTCATCCATCCAAAGGGAGACAGCAGCCAAGAAATCAGAAGAAGACGGAGACTCGGAAGGGCAGCCATGAAGGAATTAGAAAAGATCATCGAGTGTAAGGAAGTGACACTGGAGACCAAGACCACGATCTTCCACACTCATGCATTGACAGTCCATATGTACAGATGTGAAAGCTGGACGGTAAAGAAAGCTGACAGGCAAAAAAATTGATTTGTTTGAAATGTGGTGCTGGAGGAGAGCTTAGCAGGAAGAGAAACAAGTGGGTCTCAGATCAAATCAAGCCTGAACTCTCTCTGGAGGCAAAAATGATGAAACTGAGACTGCCCCACTTTGAGCACGTCATGAAAAGGCAGGATTCTCTGAAAAAGACCATCACGCTGGGAAAGGTAGAAGGCAGCAGGAAAAGAGGAAGACCAAGTGTGAGATGGACCGACTCCCTAAAGGAAGCCACAGGCTTGAGTTTGCAAGAGCTGAGCACGGCTGTTGAGGATTTTGGAGATTGCTCATTCATAGGGTCACCCTATGTCTGAGGTGACTTGACAGCACCTAACAACAACAACAATCCAGTTCTTCTCATATAGTTGAATAAATCATGCAGATTTTCAGTCCCGTCAAGCAAGAACTGATTGATTTGGGGAATGGAACAGAGCAGGCTGAACACCTGCGATGGGCTGGAAATCGCTTCGTCTGTCCATCACTAACTATGTAGTGCAGGTCTTGTGCAGAGGTGTCGCTGGAGCAAAATAAGCTCTTGCTTACATAGCGAAAAAAACCTCCTAAACCCCCAGCTGTAAACATCTGTATATCTGAGTGCATGGGAGTGAGGATAGCTCTGCTCCAAGTCTCCTGAAAAAGGTCAAAAAGAACTATAAGGAAGGGATGCTCAGCCATCAGACTTTTAACGCCCTGGTTGCCTACCTCTTTTTAGACCTGTTGCCTAACGTCGTTCTGTGCCATTTGAGAGCCCTCCCTGGCAAAGGAAATTTTCCGGGCTTTTGGAGAAATCAAGCGTTTCCTGAGTTATGCAGCGCAGCTCCTGACGTTATGGGTCGCAGCTGCCAGCTTCTACGCCCCTGCTTTTCAGAGCCTGGAAACAATGTATACCGTTTCCGCCTTTCCTTTCCCACCATCTGTGTGATGATTTTGGGTTTTTTCCAGTGTCTGCCACCACCTGTGGTTTGTTAGATGACAACACGATGAGGGGAAACTCTGGAATCCATGAAATGTACAGCTGCGAAGCTCTCTGAACCTTCGAAAACTGTGTCAGCTTACATGTGGCGATTCACAGTATGTCTTCACATACTTTGCATGCACAACAAGCGCGCCGGAGTGGCACTGCTTGAGGCATGCCAGCGCCTCATTTTCAAACAGGGAGATGCACCATTTTGATTCTTTTTCTCCTGCTCTGAAATGTAACTTCCCGGTTCTGGTTTCCTGGTTTCCTGGTTTCCTGGTTTCCTGGTTTCTTTCTTTCTTTCTTTCTTTCTTTCTTCCTTCCTTCCTTCCTTCCTTCCTTCCTTCCTTCCTTCCTTCCTTCCTTCCTGCCTTCAATACTCATCAATTAAAGCAAATAGTTCGAAAAAGGAATTGATTAAGATCAAGGTGTAGAAAAGCTTTGCAAGACAGCTCAAGCTTTTTTAACATCATTATTGCAGAACCTGACGTTCCAGGTTTAGAGCCAGCTTTGGAGAAGATGTCAGCTCCTTTCACGGTCAAAATGGCACGTGTCTTTAACTCTCCAGCACAAGGGACAGGAAGTTTAGGTCTCCAGTGGCAGTGGTTCTCAATCTTAGGTAACCAGGTGTTCTTGGACTGCAATTCCCAGAAACCTCAGCCAGCACAGCTGGTGGCGAAGAATTCTGGGAAATGCAGTCCAAGAACACCTGGGTTCCAAAGAATGATGATTTACAGAGGTGTGTTTTTTCAACAAATAAATAGACAAAGAACAAAGTCTGGAAAAAATGACTATCCCTCAAAAATCCTTTCCATTTTGCCATTGTGAGAGTAATAAAATATCTGGGGGGGGGGGGGGGTTGAAATGTCCCGTATTGGTTTTTGGTGAACTCTAACTTGGACCCTTCTGCCGAAGGCAAACCCAACCCTAACACTAATCTTAACTACAGCCCGAATCCCAAAATTAACTCCAACCCCAACCTCACTACTAGTTCCCAGATCTAACCCTATTACAAACTGAAGGTCCAACTCCAGCCCTAACCTTAAACCTCACCCTAAATTTAACTTCAGCCCCTAACCCTATGACCAGCCCCAACTACAGGTGTGGGATAAAGCTCTTGCTGTAGTCAGTCCAAGGCTTTCAGTATTTAAGAAACAGGCCTTTCTAACCATGGGTTTTTGCTGATGTCATTTTGACCTTAAATTGAAGAGGGAATCAGACAAGACAGTACGAAAAAAGATCATGAATTTAGAAAAGGAGTAGGAGAAAAAGCTTACAGACATTTTGAAAGCTCAGATTATGTAACCTTCAGTGTCTTATGTATTTGAGAAACACACACCGTGGCTCCCAACCTTGGCTCCCCAGATGTTCTTGGGCTAAAATTCCCTGAAGCCTTCACCACTAGGATTTCTGGGAGTTGTAGTCCAAGAATATTGGGGGACCCAAGGTTGGAAACCACTGGATTAGAGCTTAGAAGTAACTAGTCTCAACTAATGTGATTACCTGTAGTATATCAATCAAACTCCCAATTTTGGCTCCAAACCTAAACCATTCAGCTATCTCCACAATATTATGATAATTTTCAGCTGCAAATGAAGTTGTTTGCTGGTATTTTATCCTGAATAATGCAACTGTTGTTGACTAGGTACTGTGCATGAACACAACACACAAAGGTACATACGAACATCCCTCTCAGTTGACATGGGCTTTTGGTTTCCATCACCGTCTTTGATAAGGCCGTGGGGTTAGGCTGCGGATCACACTGCTCTGGGCTACAACATGGCAACCTCGTATATGACATGTACTTGCAAAGCAGAAGGTTAAGGATATATTTTGCTATGTGTTTCCAAAGAAAGGGAATAATAGAATCTGTAATAAGTACCGAGCACTCCAAGAAAGCCAGCTGAAACCATTAACTTTCTACCTCTGCTCTCCGACTCATTTAGGATGCAGCTTGGATTGTTTTTTTTTTTAATGGCAGAAAACGCAAAACTCTCAGGGTGCGACTAACAAGAGGTAATGAATGTCAAACACAGACGCAATGTGCCCTGAATCTGAAGGGTGCGAGACGATGCGGGAGAAAGGGGTTTAACGATTTCTCTCATGCTGCTTTCTTGATGAAAACAGCCTTTCTGTTCTACCCCCACCATGGGGCAAGGCAATTAGTATTATTCCCAGCTGTATGTATATATATTTATAAAAGCATTTTTAAAATTCTGCCTTATGGTCCCAACCACCCCTCCTCCCTTGTTAAGCAGCACACAGTCACCAGTTTAAGTTAATTTAAAATATGCATAAAACGAAACCAAACGGCGTAAGTGGGAGCCAGCTCACGGTGGTAGAGAAGAAAAAGGTTTTCCAAGTTCTGACCCTCTCCTCAAACTGGAATTAAATCCCCTTGAACGCACTGGACCTTTTTGGGTCAAGATGAATAGAATTGCTC
This sequence comes from Intellagama lesueurii, assembly GCA_037013535.1. NCBI lineage: Eukaryota > Metazoa > Chordata > Lepidosauria > Squamata > Agamidae > Intellagama > Intellagama lesueurii. The sequence goes on along the minus strand of JBAJHW010000016.1, from coordinate 7,301,533 downwards.
TGTACATCAGTTTGCTTCCAGATTGCTTTTTTTTTTTTTTTTTTTTTTTTTTGGTAGGGTTCAGTTTCTGTTGGGAGTCTTTGCAACCTCGCATGCTGCCTTTAGTCGGTTTGGCTGGGTGGGACCTTTCTGGGCTGGGGTGACTGTCCATCAACCCAGTAGTAACCAATCGTTCCCTCCTGCCAAATGGAGACTGCAGCCAAGAACGGGGACCTTATTTGTCAGAGGAAGCGAGGAAAGCTCAGCATGGCAGAGAAGGAGAAATGTTGAGCACCCATCCTCTCCCTGTTCCTTTGTCTTTTCGGGCTTGGCATCAGTTCTGTGGGCCATCTCCTAGCAACCCGGCTTCCTGGCAGAGCTGAACATTATTTGTTCATCCACTGTATGTCTCTTTCCCAATTTGCCTCCAGTGAACTCAAGGTGGATCTGTTCCTCTCTGCAGCACTCCAGGAAATAAATCACTATGGGAGGCCCAAAAGGCTTCCACCAGAGGCAGGGCCTTCTTGGTGGTGGCCCCAGCCCTATGGAATAAGCTTCTGGGGGAGCCACGCTTGGCTCCTTACCTTTTGATATTTAGAAGAAAACCTAAGACATTTCTTTTTATGAAGGCCTTTCATACTGACCCGGGTTGATATTTTGCTCCTCTCCTGTCCTCCTGCTTCTGTGAATTCTAAACCACTGGATTACAGTTTAGAAGTAACTAGTCACCATTAAGAACCACAACCTGACCACTCACAAGTGCTGAGTAATGTAGCTAGTCTCTCTACATGTAATGTTCTGAGTGTTTGTTATATTTAGAGAGACCTGTTGGTTTTTTTTTATTGATGCATTTTTAATTTGGTTTTGAACCTGTTCTCCTATTTGGATTGTATTGCTTCAGTTTGAATGCTTCTGCTGTTCAATAACTGCAATTAAATTAAATTAAATATAATTAAATTAAATCTCTCAGCTTCTGCTTGAGGTCCCCCACCAAGCAGATCCTACTGGGTTCCCTTTGGACAAAGCTGGGTTTTCTTCTGAACAAACAAGTATAGGACTGCAATGTTAGTTGATTCTTTGATTAAATTAATTAACTGGAGACATTTTCATTGACTAAAGAGATGACTCCATTCAGCCAGATTCTGTCTGAAAAATAGGCGTCATTATTTTTCACAAGTGTTCCAACATAAATCCATTAAAAGGTACATATGCTGTGACATATGTGTATATTATTTTTTTAAAGAAACCAAGGTATGCTTGCTTTCTTTTAAATAATGATAGGGTTTTCCTGACATGCAAATTTAATCAACTGACACATTCACAAGCTTGACTAACAGATTCTCAGCATGTACATACAGAAGTTGCTCTGGGTTCAGCGAAACTTAGTTCAAAGCAAGTGAACAATTGTAGCGAAATATTTCTTCAAGTGGGTGAATGTAGTATAAAATAGATTCAAAATGTTAAATGCCAGATAGTGGTCCATCAGAGTGACCAGCAACTAGAGTTGTAGGGGGATGGAGGTAATGGACAACAGGCCCCTTCACGAGATTTCCATCCACCTAGTTCCAATATGTCTTGCTCACCACCGATGCTGGGTCATGAGGCAATGAGCCTGTGATGTCACAGGCACTTGCCAATCAGTGCTGTGTGCATCCAGCTTCTACTGTAAAGTGGCAGAAGCAGTTTTCTCCGAGCCCAACATTACCTCCCAAACAGGCCCATCAATCAGGATGCAGTTAAGACTACACCTGGCCCAAGAGTTGCATGTCCACCGTGTTTTACGGGACACATGCGTTTTCAACTATGAAGAATGGGAGAAACTTGCATGCGGGTGCAGTACTAACAGCTGGGGAAATTCCAGAGGTTCAGGAGACTGGTCTTCATCTCCTAAGACCCATGCCTACTTTTATAAAATACTTGTTTTGCTTTTGATGGAGGGGGAAAACCAGGTATTGGGGGTGTGTGGTGTGTGCATCCTGTTCCAAGGGCAAAATGGCAACTCCTGGAAACTGTTGGAAGTTGCATTTTTCCAGTCATTTCCCAAAAGCCAACAATTTCTTTCAACATGTGGGTGGATTTAAGGAATGGTGGCATACTGCCCCCCCCCCACACACACGCTCGTACTATGGGGACATGCCCCAACACAATTACATTTGAGCAAACAAAGCTTCCCTGTTGATATGGGTTTCCATCTTCATCTAGTCGACTCCTTTCTGCTTTCAAGGTCTTGTCTCTCCTTTTTTCATAGGAGTTAACGAATGCCCTCTTTGTGGGGGGTGGGTCTCATTCCATAATACTGACAACCAATCATCTTTTGCATGTAAGCCAATCCCTTTTCCCCACCCCAAATAACTATTTTGGCCTTTTTTTAAATGCTTACATCTAAGACAAAGCTCTGGAAGAATTGAGTGTCTAGAGGGAAACGGAACTAGTGTGAGTGCACATCCCCTGAATCTGGGGAAATTTGCTCAAACTTGTGAGGTTAGAAGATCTTTCCATACCTGGGGCCTGTTGGCATTCAAGAATTCATGTAGATCTGGGTACAAGGCACTAGAGATTGGAGAGGCAGTGTAGAATAGTGGTTAGACAGCTGGGGCTTGAGAAGTCCAGGTTCCTACCCTCACTAAGCCATGGAACTCACCGGGAGACCTTGGCTTAGACACTATGTCTCTCTGCCTGACTTTCCTCGCCTGGAGCAAATTAAAGGAAAAGCAGGATAGAAATGAAATGTATAAATTAATACCTACATAGATAAATAACTTTGAAGGACTGCTCTCCACCTCTGTCGTAGAGAAACAGGCACATTTGTACACAACTCTGTAATTGTTTCATAGCTTTCACTAGAGCTGAATGCCAACCCTTAGTCTAACCAGAATGGGAAGTATATCAGAAATATAAATGCTGCAGTTCAGCCTGTGAACCTATACATAAACTTGGCTGGGGAGGTGGCCGTCAAGTCAATAGCTGCTTGTAGTGACCCTTTCCAGGGTTTTCCAGGTAGAGAAAGACTCAGAAGTGGTTTCCCCTTCCCTTCTTCTGGGGAGGGATCCCTGGGACTGCTGTGCAGCTTGCCCAAGGCCACCCCAGGCTGGCTCTTCTCCCAGGAGGCCCAGTGGGGGAATCGAACTCCCGTCCTCTGGCTCTGTAGCCAGAAACCTCGACCACAGACCTATCCAGCCAGCCGAGAAACGAGAAAACAAGCAAAGGATTACTGTTTAGAAATTCTAAATCCAGTGATCTTAAATGCAGAGATTTTGCTTCACTTCAAAGAGCAAACCTGTGTTTGAATTCAGTGCCATTCCCCACTTTAAAAAAACAAAACAGAAGGAAGGGAAGAAAGAGAATTATTACTCTTTGTGTGTTACTTTATACTCTTATAGTATTTTCTGGTATCTGCTGATAAATCTTGGGATAGCAGCCAGATTAAAACAACACAGGAAGCTTGATAGAATTGATCTCGGTGGGAGGTGCTGCTGGTTATCTTTCATCTTGCTGCTATCCAGATGTTGCTAAAAATGCCCAGAAGTGAAGCATTTGTAATTAACTATGAATCTTTCTCTCTTTCTCCGCCACCAGCCGGCTCCCACCCTTCTTTCCAGCTGGTTGTCTAGCAGTGTGTGGCAGGCTTAATCATTTGTGCAATGGCACAATCAAAGTGCTCGTGAAGTCTTGGTGGACCCCAGACTTTAGGCAGGTTGGAACTAGACACCCTAAAACCAGTCTGCCACAGGCTAAAAAATAAACCTGAGTTATCTTACTTTCTTTCCCTTCCAACTTTGGCTTGTAATTCTTTAAAAGGACTACGTAAAAATCAGGCAGAGTTTAGCTTTGGCTAGCATGGTCACTACCTGAGAGAGAGTGATCTCGGCTTCACTTCACTATACCCTTTTTTCTCTCCAGATTAGACTGCTGTAATTCACTATATGTGGAGCTGCCCCTTGAAGACAGAAACTACAGCTTTCTGTGGGTGTCCCTGTCTTCTGGGACACGATGGGTGGCCACAATAGAGAACGGGCCTCCACAGCACTCTCTGCAGACTGGTTCAACTGGCACATGTCTTGCTAGTGAGCAAAGATCTAATTCATTTCCCCAAACCTTCACGGTAAAAATGCATGGCATTTCGGACGGGTTTGATCTTTAAGAGGCAACGAAGAGTCATTGGCTGAAATCCAGCAGTGAGTCTAGAATACATCTAGGGAAGTCTCGTTGAATCAATGGAACTTACAGAGGAGTTGACTCACCACATCTTCACTGATTCAATGGGCCAACTCCAGTTGCAGCGTACTACTGATTTCAGCCAATAGCTTCACACAAACCCTTAGTCTTCCTCTTGAAAATGGCAACTGCCAGAAATCATCACCACCAACAACATCATCATCATCTTAGAACTGCAGAGCTGGATGGGACCCTATGGTTCATCAAGTCCAGTCCCTATCAAGGAGGCACCATGGGGAATAAATGCTTGATTCCTTAGGATCCACACAGCTGCCTCCATTTTTAGACCCCAGTATCTGGCTCGGAGCCAGAGGTTGGGAGTTCGATTCCCCACTGTGCCTCCAGGGAGAAGAGCCAACCTGTGTAGCCTTGGGCAAGCTGCACAGTCCCAGGGCACCCCCAGAAAGACGGAAGGGTAAAACCACTTCTGTGTATTCTCTACCTGGAAAACCCTGAAAAGGGTCACCCTAAGTCAGAATCGACTTAATGGCACAAAATAATCATGATTAGGGGCGTACCTACAGGATTGTCATGATCAACGCCTACGTTTCAAAATGTACTCCAGCGCAACCTGATGATCCCCCCTTCACCATCTTATCCGACAATGGAGTTATTTTCAGGCCAATCCTTTCCAACAGGCTTTGGTTTCCTGAAAGAGAAACCCCTTCTTTTTCAGCCTACAGCATGTCCCTTAAAAGCTGTTCTATTTGAGCTGCAGAAGCTAAAATGAATTCAGCAGACAGACGGAGCACTGGAATATCAGTGTTTCAGTCTACTGCCTCCAAGCATCAGGGTTTCTTTCCTTTTTAATATATATATTTAATATATATATTAATTTCTTGTATCATTCTCCAGAGCTGCCCCTGGGCTTCATCCTCGAGATGCAGTATTCTTGTCCCTCTTGCTAACCTAATTTGGAAATAATTAAACTCTAAAATATTAAAGGAATTTGAATATATCTCTTCTTTGTCACACTACCCACCTCTTTCTCTGGTTTCTGTCCCTTTTGAAATGAGTGAATTTTCTCTCAGGGAGGGGTAAGACGGAAGGAGAAAAAAAAAACCCTATTCAAAACGTGTAGTCTACACATCTAGGTTTTTTTTTTTTAAATAACCATCACTAGCATCCTCAGAGATTTGAAGGATATCTGGAGGAACAAAACAGTTAATTTTAAGTAAGAGGGGCCAGGAAATTTCATTAAATGTAGGCCAAGACTTTAAGAGTAGCTTAAACCATGGTTGGTAGTAGGATGGCTGCTTTGCATACATAAATTCATCATCATCTTAGAACTGCAGAGCTGGAAGGGACCCTATGGGATCATCAAGTCCAGCCCCTGTCCAGGAGACCCAGTGGGGGAATCGAACTCCCAACCTCCAGCTCCGCAGCCAGAGACCTCAACCACTGAGCTATTCAGCCGTTCTCACAGCTGTTCCCTGGCCTCTTTCCTGGTACCCTGGATCCTTTTAAAGAGAAAGACGGGGTATCAATATGTTAAAGTAAATAAATAAGTAAGTAACTAAGTTCTGAAGATGAGAAAGGAATGCAAAAATGACGGCTAAGCCAGCAATATATTGCACTGAGGAGGGCAAACTTCTGACCGACATTTTGTGATGAGAATGAATTACTTTTTAAAAAGAGGTAGTTCTTCCCCCTCTGCCATATTTAGGAAATGAGGAGGAGGGTCCAGATGCAGCATCTTCTTTTTAATTGGCATTATTAATAACAACACCGTGGGGAATTGAACTCCCAACCTCTGGTTCTGCAGCCAGAGACCTCAACCACTGAGCTATTATGAAGCAGACACAGACAGCCATCCGCTTCAGAAGATAAAGAGGAGTGGGGCAGAGTTTCCATGCATTTTTGACCCCCAGCCAACACGCGAGGGCTTTTGGGCTCTCCCCGGCTGCGCAGATGACAAAATGCAAGTGTCGCCCGAGCAGGTGGCAGGATAAAATCAGAAAGAGAGGCATTCGGAGAGCAAAGGAAACCCCTGGCTGAAAACTGAGCTTGCTTGGTCAACACCCCTCCTCTAAACTTAGCTAGGGTGTCGTTTTGGGCTTGTGGCCACTCTCCCTCCCTCTCCTGGATCCTCTTACCATTTCATAGCCTAGTCAAAAAATGACGCCTCTAAGTGGAATGGAAAGAGACTATCGCTTTATAGCCGTGGTTCTCCACCTTGAGTCCCCAGAGATTCTTGGCCTACAACTCCCAGAAGCCTTCACACCTACCCGGGTTGGCCAGGATTTCTGGGAGTTGTAGTTCAAGAACATCTGGGGGCCCACTGATGTATCCTCTATCTAATTTCTGATGTCCCACTTTTCTGATTAGTGAGAACTCCATGGATGCCCCTGACCAAGGCCTGTATTCTTCTTAATGTCACATTCTAACCTTAAATTAGGATTGGGCAGAAGAGAGAGATGGATTTCCCGGAAGATCTCAGTTTATTTTGCAACCAATCACTGTGGATTTCCTACCCTTAATTGCTTAACTGTTTAAGAACAGTAGCAACAAAACGATTGTGCATTGACGAGGAGGGTGATGTGATGATAAATGTGAACTTTAGAGTATTGTTCGTGCCTGCCTAGGTCTATGGATGACTGGTTTTCCTTTCTTCTGTGCTTTTGTGTTTGCCCGCTTTGAGAGTGAATGATTGTCCGTTGTCTTTCCCCTGCTTTTCTTTCTTTCTTTCTTTCTTTCTTTCTTTCTTTCTTTCTTTCTTTCTTTCTTTCTTTCTTTCTTTCTTTCTTTCTTTCTTTCTTGCACTTGTTTTGAGGGTTCTGCAGTTGGTTCTAGTGCCAGAAACCCCAATGGGAAATCCAAAATGAAAGAACCCCAAAGACCTGGTACCCATTGGGGTTTCTGGCACTAGACCCAACTGCAGAACCCTCAAAACAAGTTAAATAATTAAATAAATAAAGCAGGGGCAAGACCACGGAGAATCATTCCCTCTTGAAGTGAGCAACCACAACAGCACAAGAGAAAGAAAAACCAGTCATCTACAGACAGACCGATGCAGGCACGAACAATACTCTATAAAGTTCACATGTATCATCATCACACCACCATCTGCCTGAATGCAAAATCATGTGGTTGCTGCTATTAATATCAGTAATAATAAATAGAAGACATTACTTTTTGCTGTGTCATTTGAGATGGTGGGTGGCACCCAGTGATTTTTTTGAGCAAACCTTTCTGATACTCCTTAGGAAAACTACAGGTTTGCCCTTAAGTTCCCTGTTTAACACCCAGTCCTGGCTCACCTCCCTGCTCCAGCATGTGGGAAGGGAGGAAAGACTGACTCACCTCCATCTATTGCCTATGTCATTTTGGACCATCTGCTGCTACTGAAACATGTCACTTGAATGTTATAGGATCTCGATAATGTTATATTGCGGGACTTCCATCATTACAACAATGTGGGATCCCAATAAGAAGAAACGTATTCATGTGATTGCTCAACTTTCTTTTGTCTGTTTTTTGGTGGCTCTGCGTGAGTGCAAACTACTCAAAATTGTTCTACTCAGAGCTTGGAAAAGTTATTTCTTTGCTCTGTAGAGGATTCTGGGAGTGGTTCAGAAAGTAACTTTTCCAACTCTAGCTCCGCTTCCTTTGAGCACAGAAATTAAGGTTCTGGATGCATTTCAAGGGTGCTCATCTTGAACAACCCTGCTCTCATAACTTGTTGGAGTTTTGCAACCTCACATGCTGCTTCCAGTAGGTGTGACTGGGAGACACCATTCTGAGCTGGGCTGGCAGTCAACCTGTCCAGCACTAACCAGTCATTCCTTCCCTATCTCTCTTTGAAGTCAGAGTCACTCTCTTTGAAGTCAGAGTCACACCTCTTTCCTTTTGAGCTCTTTCCCTCCCTTTTGTCTGTTGGAAGGCAGTCACTCTGTCGAAACCTGTTTGTTGAAAGCAGCCATGTTGTTAGCTTGCTGTTATTTGTTCACTGTAAGTAAATGAAACATTTTTATTCTTTCTACCACTAATGTCTCAGAGTGAGTTATTGAGACTGTAAGTGCCAGTTGAAAAAAAAAAGGGTGGATCTAGTCTATAGCTAATTCTGCTTTGGGAATCCTTGCATTTCTGCTATGCAGCTAGAGGAACTTAACCAAAACGCTGTAACAGTCTCTCTTTTTCTCTCTGTGAGAGAAAGAGAGAGAAAGAGGGAGGGAGGAGAGAGAGACAATTTTTGTCATCCTGCCTTTTTGTACTTCTTCCCCCATGGATGTTATGGTTTTGCCATTTAAAAATCAACCACTGTCTTCTTGCCAAGCATGAAGAGAAGACAGCTGTCCCCATTCTAAAGCCCAGTCCCCGAGCAAGAATTTGACGAGCTGAAGTTTGCAGCTCAACTTTTTCTCTTTCCTCCATTGTTCCAGGAGCTGGCCTTCTGCTTTCCTTTCTCTCTGCTGCGCTCGTAAGGCTGGCGGCGAGCCAGCGAGAGAGTGTTGAGTGCGAGGAGCTGAAACCCAAGCTTCCCCTTACTCTGTCCCCCACCCCACCCCAGCCCCACTCCACCCCTTTCCCCCTTTGCACTGTGATATTTCAGGCAGCCCAGGGAGAAGGGAGGAAGCCCGGGCAGCATATGTTCCAGAGAGGCACCCGAGTGCAAAGTCATTTCTGACTGACGGTTGAGAGGCCGTGCCAGGGTTTTTTTTTTTTCCCTTTCCGCCGGCTGGGCTTCTCCTTGGCTCCTGTCCACGGGTGAGGACGGAGCCAAGAGAGATGCGCAGGGCATGAGACATGTCATCTTCCCACAGACCCTGTTGCTTTGGGAAGGTCAAAGATCCGTGCGCGGCCTCATCCTTTGGTGGCTGGTCAGCTCCTGTTTCCTTTCCTCGCTCGCCTATTCTTGTAAGCCCAGCCCTTTGAAGATGGAAGAACCGGATGGGAAAAATTTACTACAAGTCCCAGAGTACTTTCTCCAACACAAGCTTTTTTTTCTTCTTCCTTTTTTTTTAAAGCCAGAAAAAACAACTTCTCTCATCTCTGGGCAGCAAAGGTTATGCTCAAGTGGGTCCTGTTGCCAGAAATGGCATCTCATAGAATCATAGACTCATGAAGTTGGAAGGGGCCAATGAGGCCATCAAGTCCAACCCCCTCTGCTCAAGGCAGGAATCCAAATCAAAGGATATTTGCCAGGTGGTTGTCTCAATTTCTCTTGAAGGTCTCCAGGAATGGAGCCCTCACCAACCTCCTGAGGTCATGGGTTCCATCGTCGTACTGATCTAACAGTTAGGAAGTCTTTCCTGATATTCAACCAAAATTTGGCTTCCTGTAACTTGAGCCCATGGTTGCGTGTCCTGCACTCTGGGTTGATCAAGAACATCTGTAGGACAGCCTTTCAAGTATTTGAATTGTGCTCTCCTATCTTCCCCTCAGGCTTCTTTTCTCAAGGCTAAACATGCTCAATTCTTTCAGTTTTTCCTCACAAGGCTTGGTTTCCAGCTCCCTGATCCTCCTTGTTGCCCTCCTCTGAACTTGTTCCAATTGGTTGTCATCCTTCTTGAAGTGCGGTGTCTCATTGCCCCCTTTAAAAATTAAGGACAAGACCATGTCATTTTTTTTCTCATGTCTTTAAATGCTGTTTTCCCAAAAGTTCAATAGGACGACTTCACATTCTCACCACGTATGGAAATAAGTGCCACTCGGTTGTCCACATTTCCAGCAGATTTTAGAGTAATTTAAGATCTATAATATTTAATTTCACAGGAGTCAAACACCATGTTCCATATTACTTTATTAAAAAAAATTGTTTAGTTCTACCAGGCATAGATTTTAAATTCCTCTTTCTCCATATACACTCTTCCCCATGTCGGCATCCCTCAGCCTTCGAGGGTAGAAAATATTAAAATAAGCGAAGCAGAAGCAGGCGACGATCTTTTTTGCTGTCTTTAAAGGAGCCACAAGGGAGGGGAGAGTGGAAAAGTTGTTTTTTGGGGGGACGATGTCCCACAATCTCCAAACTGGGAGGGGTGCAGCATCTCCCTTAGAATACCAAGCTATGACCTTGGGAATCTGAGTACGGGGAGAGGTTTGTCTCTTGTCTCTCTCATGGCTGTTACTTGCATGTCTGTGGAAAAGACAGCAGGATAGCTCAGTGGTCTAGATCTCTGGCTGCAGAGCCAGAGGTTGTGAGTTCGAGTCCCCCTTGATGCCTCCTTGAGAGGGGCTGGACTTAGTGACCCAGGGGGTCCCTTCCAGCTCTGTCATCTGTCATTCTAAGATGATTTGAAGACGCTCCCGGGAAGAGCGTTATGAGGGTTTCCCGTCGGAAAGTCACGTCCCTCTCCGCAGGGCAACCACAGAGCAGCTTTGGCCTGCCTTCCCCTCCCAGAAGAAATTTTCTGCTCTACAGGCAGAGTGTTTTTACCAATCAGGGCCTGGTCCCGGGAGACCAGGGTTGAGGAGGAAAGGGAGGACCGGTGGGCGAGAGAGCCAGCCAAGCAGAGAGTCTCCAAAAGGAGGGTTTTGAAAGCCTTTGGCACAAACTCAGCACTGCAGATGCTCTGGGCCCAGAAATTCCTGGCAAGGCAGCCGTTCACTGCACTTTGAAAGGTGGGAGGTGGAACAGGCAGCAGCAGGGGGTGGGTGGGTGGGAAATCCCAGGAAGAAAGAAGGCAGGGAAGAAAACATGCAAAGAAAGAAATCAAGAAAGGAAAATAACAAGAAAAGTGAATGTGCAAAGAAGCCAATTCCGTGGGTGCTGAATTAGCTCCGTGGTTTAGGTCTCTGGCTGTGGAGCCAGAAGTTGGGAGTTCGATTCCCCGCACTGGGGCCTCCCCGACAGGGGCTGGACTTAGTGATCCCTAAAGTCCCTTCCAGCTCTGCAGTTCTGAGATTAGTACTATTTTAAGTGCCAGAAAAAGACAAATAGGTGGTAGGTCAAAGCAAGCCTGAACTTCCTCTAGAGGCACATATTTGGGTATGAGAAGACAAGAGGCTCTGGAAAAGACAGTATTGCTGGGAAATGTCGAAGGCAGCTGGGAAAGAGGAAGACCGAGCATGAGAGGGCTTGATTCAATAAAGGGAAGCCACAGCCTTCAGCAGGAGTGTTAAAGAAAGGACCATTTGGAGGTTGCTAATCTATAGGATTGCTCTAAATCAGAAGTGACTTCATGGCGCATAAACACAACAATAATGAGTTAGAAATTAGAACATAGGAAAGAGGCTGTCATTCTGCCTACCAATGAGCTTAACTGTAGTGAAGGGAACCCTAATTAGCATCAAAGGCAGAACAGCCGCAAAGCCTTTCAATTAAATCTTTACATGGTCAAGGAATATGGAAACTCTTAAATGGCATAAAACGAAAACACTTATTAAACCAATGAAAAAACAGTTGGGGAAAAAAACCACAACTCTCACAGGTGAGATGAAAGTCAGGTTTGAAGGTAAAAATGATGGAAAAGGCTTATGGTGGTAGGGAACAGGGAAAATGTGGCTCATGCCAGAATAATGTTGAGATGGTGTTAGAAGGGGTGAGAAGAAGCTGTAGGCTCATCTTTTCAGGCAGGCTTTTAACCATCACGATGGAGTTTCTGCATGCCTTCTAAAAGTTAAGGTCGTTTTTAATGTTTACTTGTTTTTAATTATTCAATTGCATTTTTTAACTAGCATATAGTTTGATTTTTAAATTCTATTCTTTTTAATATTGTGAACTCCCTTATTGGGAGAAAGGCAGTCTATAAATAAAACAAATAAACAAACACGTGTTAGGAAAAACAGATGGAGTAGGAAAAGAGGAAGACCGAAGAGGCAAAGACCTGCGATGAATAGACTCGGTAAAGGAAGCCATGGCTTTTCGTTTCCAAGACTTGAACAGAGCTGTGAAGGACTGGAGCCTTTAGGACAAGTGTTGTGACTGGATATGATATGTATGCAGGTTTTTCTAGGTAGAGGGAAGTGGTTGACCATTCACTTCTTCTGGAGCTGCCCTGAGACTGTGCAGCTTGCCCAAGGCTACCCGGGCTAGCACTTTTTCTGGCTCCGCAGCCAGAGACTTAAACCACTGAGCTATCCAGCCAGCCCAGTTTTCTTGGTTGCACAAAACGGGAACTGGTTCTATAAAAAAGGCTTGATGCCTCCTGAGAAACGACCATACTTGTAGAGTGGAATGAAGACGAGCCTGTGTCTCCTTGAGGTATTAAAAATAGTCTTGAGATAATCTACCAGCAAGGACAGAAATTCTCTGTTTCTAAAACAGTGGATGGTCATTTTTAGAAAAAGCTCCTCCCATCCTGCAAGGAATTTTCTTCGCCGCACAAATATTTACTGTATATTGCCAAAACACACATACAGAAAACACACACTCTTTTTTAACTTGGTGGTGTTGGTCTCCTGGAAAGTGATTTAACTTTCCGGGGAGAACCAGCTCGCTCTACACTTAGGCCTGGGAATAGAACTTTCCTTTAAAAAAAGTCATGTGCTGCTAAATTGCTTCTGACATATGGCGACCCAATGAGTGAGTGATCTGGTTGGATAGCTCAGTGTTTCAGGTGCCTCCCGGGAGGAGAGTCAGTCTGGGTAGCCTTGGGCAAGCTGCAAAGTCCCAGGGCACCCAAGAAGAAGGGAATGGTGAACCACTTCTGAGTACAGTAGGGCCCTCATATTTGTGGGGGATTGGTTGCAAGCCCATCCACCACCACCCCGCCAATGATGAAAAACACAGATTATATCAAACACTGTTTAATAGTGAATGCTATACATAGCATGGTCTCTGGTTCCCTCTAGTGACCAGTTCTGGTAACTTCACCTTTAGAAATAAATATTTCTAGGATTTTTCTTTTAATATTTTAAATATTTTCAGGCTGTGGATTAGTGAATCAGCGGATACTGATCCTGTGGATACGGGAGTCTTACTGTATTCTCTATTTAGAAAACCATGGAAAGGGTCGCCCTAAGTTGGAATTGACAATTCTTAATCATGAATGAGTGACCTCCAAAATGTCCTGTCCTCGACTCTTGTAAAAAAAATAAAAATGCAAGGATGTGGTTCATTTTTTTAAAATTGAGTCATCCCATCTCTTATTTGGTCCTCCTCTTCTCCTACTGCCTTCGACGTTTCCTAGCAGCAGCATCATCCTTGCCCAGGTACACAAAGCCCAGGTAAAGAGGAAACACATGCTAGACCAAAACAGAGCCCATGTTAGTGGAGGGAAGGCAAAAGGTTCCTTGGCCTCCACTGGGCACTTATGCCCACAAGCAGAGCTTGGAAGCTTAGAACCTCTGGATAGCTCAGTGGCTGAGGTCTCTGGCTGCAGAGCCAGAGGTCGGGAGTTCAATTCCCCTCCTTGACAGAGCCTGGACTTGATGATCTATAGGATCCTTTCTAACTCTGCAGTTCTAAGAGTATTATTATATATTATTGGAGAGTGGGAGGTTATCTTTATTTTTTATGACAACACCCAACATCCCCCATGCAGCATGGCCACTGTCTTGGAGTACAGATGTGGCCATTTCCCTTTTCCTTCTGTCTTCTCTGTCTTGTGTCTTTTAGATGGTCAGCCTGTTGGGTTGTTTGTTATTGATCGTCCGTAAATTGCTCTGGAAATCTTTCTGGCTGAAGACTGATTTTTTTTTAAGGAATGCTTTAAATAAATCAATAAATCAATTTTAAAAAGGGAACATCTGCAAAGAGGAAATGCATCTCTTGGCCTTTGCATCTGGCTCAGAGGAGTTCATTGGGGTTTTCAATCCAAGCATGCATTTGGGGAACTACTTAATCTATTCATTTGACAGTCGGGTTGCTGTTGCAACCCATCCTCGGTCAAGCTACATTTCCGCAGCGAGTCCAAATAGTGCAACGGTCAGTCTGGATGCACAGAAAAAGCAGATTGCTGTGGAAATTACATCTGTTGAAACGTTCTCTCCCACACAACTGTAAAAGGTACAGGAGCCCTGCAATTTTTTACATGTGGCGAGATGGGTGGAATATGTCTTCCGTGTCATGATGAATGGTAGAGGAGCCCCTGCTACCTTTTCTGTGTGGGCACCTTTAGAAAGATGTATGCATCGGGAAGGAAGGAAGGAAGGAAGGAAGGAAGGAAGGAAGGAAGGAAGGAAGGAAGGACTGCTGTTAATTTAAACAGAAATACGTATCCCATGATAATGCAAAAGCTTGTGGTTGTTGGAGTGTTTTGCAACTTTGCATGCTGCCTTTAGTAGGTTTGGCCAGTAGAGATATTTCTGGGTTGGGGTGACTGTCAGTCTATCCAGCACTAACCAATCGTTCCTTCCTTGCCTCTGAATTCAAAGAGAGCCCCGCCTCTCTGCTCATGCTCCCTGCCTCCCATTTTCTGCTTGCAGTCTGTAGAAGTCTGTTGTCGAAAACAGTCATGTTTGTCAGTTTGCTGTTTGATCTCTTCAATTGTAAGTAATGAAACCTTTTATTCTTTCTCTTACCCTGTTTCCCCGAAAATGAGACCTAACCTGAAAATAAGCCCTAGTATGATTTTTCAGGATGCTCGTAATATAAGCCGTACCCCAAAAATAAGCCCCAGTTAAGTGAAACCCCGCCCTCCACCATGGTGCAGCATTGTGCAGCAACCAGAAGAAGATGACTTGACTGTATTTGAATAAATGTAGATTGTTGTACATGAAAAAAAAAATCCCCTGAAAATAAGCTCTAATGCATTTTTGGAGCATTATAAGATCCTGTCTTATTTTCGGGGAAACACGGTACTAATGTTCTCAGAGTGAATTACTGAGACTGTAAGTGTCAGTTAATGATAAAAAGGAGTGGACTATTCTTGGGAACTTGAAGCTACTTCTGCTCTGTAAATCCCTGCACTTTTGATGCAGAGATAGAGGAATTTAACCAAATATTCAAAACACTGCAACAATGATGACCAGGTTATTTGTGTGCCTGATGCTCACTCTGCTGTAAAGGTCTGCTAACTGTGGGTGAGCAGCTTGATTTTTGTTCTTAAGGCTGGCTTGTGTTTAGTCCCTAGCTGGACTAGAGGAGATGCTTTAATATACAGAGAGTCTCCTACGAAGTAAGATGCAGAGCCAGTCCCGTCCAACTTACCCCAACCTACCAGCTGAATATTGCAAGTCATGGCTGCTGATGCTGAACCGTTGGCCGTGGGGGGCTTAAAATCTGCAAAACGAAGGTGCTTGCGCCAAAAAAAGACTCCCGCCCCCCAGCAAGAAATGATGAGCCCTAAAAATGGAACCGTTTCCAGTAGCCTGGCAAAATGGAGCATTTTGGGGGAGCCTAATGAATAAATCGTACATTGCTAAGTGAATGTTGAGGGCTAAAGGTGTGTCACGCTTTCTATTTAGCTGCACTCTAAAGAGAAGAGGAGGGGGGAAAAAAAGATAGCAGCTCAGGTGGCATTACTTTCTCTTTTCTTTTAAATTCCCCATAGTAAATGTGTAATTAATTAGCCTCCCCACCCCCCCCTTCCTCACCCCAGCTGAGCTAAGATTCACATAATCAGACCCTGGGGACCTGCCTCCCCCTCCTTATCAAAGTCAGGCTGCAATTCAAAGCTGAATTAATCATTCAGCGGGTAGATGTAATGCTGCTGCTCCTCCCGCCCTGCCTTCCCTCCTTTGAAAAGAGGATCAGCCCCCCCCCCCCCAAGCTTATGCAAGAGAAGGCATGGAAAGGTCATAGCAAGGCTGAGAAAGCAGAGGTTAGCAGAATGATGATGATGATGATGAAGAAGAAAAGGTCTCTTCTTCAGAAAGTGTGTTCTTGGTTTCTTGTTCATGCCCCTTAGGTAGAGGTGGGGAAAGTTACTTTTAGAACTGCAGAGCTGGAAGGGACCCTAAGGGTCATCCAGTCCAGCCCCTGTCAGGGAGGCCCAGTGGGGAATTCGAACTCTCAACCCAGAGACCTCAACCAGGGAGCTATCCAGCCATTCTAGATTTCTAGTTTTCGGGATGACATTTTCTAGAATAGGTCTAGCCAGCCTTTGGCTATCGTTGGATGGATTCATTCCAGGAACGAAAAATAATGCTCTCATCTCTGGTATCTATAAAAGGTATCTATAAAACATCAGAGGTATCTATAAAATTGGGTCTGTATCTGATACCAGAGCTTGGTACAGATGAGTGATACACTGTGTGCAGAGGTGAACGAGCAAGTGCAGAGTGTTATTTCCACCACTACCCACATAGTAGGGTTTACAGAGTATGATGTTTTGCTCACTTATTTACTTTATTTTTTAAAAAATCCTTTGGTCCATCTCTCGGCCTGTCCATCCATCCATCCATCCATCCATCCATCCATCCATCCATCCATCCATCCATTTAGAAGTGCGACCTCAAATGCACACCACCCAGGGTTCGTGTGTTTGGCCAACCTGCTTCCAGCGAGAAGAGCAGGCATGGGAATCGTCTGTATGTTTGTCCAACTCACGTTGAAGAGAAGTTGATACACCCTCCTTCACGGTGCCCAGTTAGGGTGACCTGGGAGTCCCTAGAAGACAACCCTCCGCTTGAAGAGACACTTGGCCCAAATCTAGTTTAAAAATGGAGTGGCACCAAAAGTGAGCATGTTGCCATGACAACATGGGCAGGACAGGAGACTGCTCAGGTAGGCTAACACATTAATTGATTTATATATTACTTATACCTCCAGAATCCTTCAGACAGCTTGTAGACAAAAAATGGACAGTTTTCCAAGTTTTGAGCACATGTCCATTTTCTGCAGATATATTGTTGGAGGTTTTTACAACCTCACATGCAGCCTGGAGACAGTGTGGCTAGGGAGGGACCTTTCTGGGCTGGGGTGACTGTCAATCTAGCCAGCCGTAACCAATTGTTCCCTCCTGCCTCTGCATTCAACAAGAGCTCTGCCTCTCTGCTCAATGCTTTCTCCTTCTCTTGAGTCTGTCGAAGTCTGCTGCTGAAATCAGTCATATTTGTCAGTTTGCTGTTTAATCTGTTCCACTGTAAGTAATGAAACCTTTTATTCTTTCTCCTATTAGTGTCTTAGGAGGAGTTATTGAAACCGTAACTGCCACTTAATGAGGGGAAAAGGGGTGGACTAGTGTGGGGAACAGTAAATCTCCACACAGCTAGAGGAACTTAACCAGAAAATTCCTAACTCTGCAACAGATATCCCCAGTTCCTTCCTTTGCCACACTAAATGCACCCAACCAGCTTTAATCGTGAAACTCAAACAGCTCTTAACTTCCCTCCGAATGGTCCTCCGCTCCCATCTCAACCATGCACCACCTGTGCCACTGAGGGACAGGCCCTGTTTCTAACGAGCTGCTTCGTTCCCATCCGACAAGCTAAGATTCCTCTGATTTCCTTTTTATCTTTATGAAGCGATCCATCAAGGGGCTGTCATAACAAATTGTTTGCCAATTCGAAAACCCAACAGTTTGCCTGGTGTAAGTGTTAAAAAATTGTCATCTTGGCAGTTTTCGTGCACACAGCAGTGAGATTTCTCCCCACCTCCGCAGGCTCCCCCCTCTTATCCCCCCCCCCCATTTGCTTTGAGAGAGCATCGAGTCAAGTCAACTAGAAGCGTTGCAGAATTTCAACATGCCGAGTTCTCCTCTCCCAGCACTTTCCCGATAACACCTTGCTGGCTTAGAAGCCTGGCCTTCTTCCTGGGCAGCTCTAGAGTAAATATGTACAGTATTCAATAAATCAATAATAAAGTGTCTTGGAACAGGAGAACAGAGATAGCACTGGTTTCTCAGTCTCTCCTTGCCTGGCATACAGTTAATATGCATTATCTCCTTGGGCCATGACCGCCTTCAGAAATAAATTCCCAACTCTTCTTCGACGTTTCTTCTCTACCTGGCCAAGATCCTGTCCCTACTCACAGTACGCTCACTTTTAGCATCCTGTTTCCTTCTCTTTCAAAGTTAAAGGACAGTTCTTTCCAGTCATCAGTGTTTCCGCCCTGTCTCTCATGCTGTCTTGGGAACTTGAGAACTGACTTTTGGGTGTACTGATTGCATTCATAGGCTGCAGTGGAGGCCACCGACTCTGGTGTCACAGAAGGCACGAATCCTGCTCAGGATTTAGCTGGAAGGAGCTATTAAAAACATTGAACCTGTCTGAGAGCATCGTGCCTCCAGTAAAGTTCGGACCACCCTTGCCATTGACATCGGCATCAACCACCACCCCTCCTTTCCTCTAGTCTGGTCCAGCAGGTGTAAATGGCTCCCTTCCTCCCTTTCTGCACTGATCCTGTGGGGTAGTCAAGGCTGACAAAGAATGAATGACCGGGCCAAGATCATCCAGTTAGGTTTCATTGCTCCACATGAATAAAAATAGTCTTACCATGTCCTGGGCCCAACAGTCTAACCAAAACAACAACATCTGATGACCTTTTCTTGTTTGGCCTCATAATGCTGTGTGTGCTTGTTGTTGCAGAGTTTTGAATTTTTGTGAAATTCCCTCTGGCTGCACAGCAGAAGGGCAGCAATTCACAGAGCAGAATTAGCTTCATGTTCCCCAGAGTAGTCCACCCTTTTCTCATCCACTGGCACTTAACAGTCTCAGTAACTCATTTTGAGACATTAGTAAGAGAAGGAATAAAACCATTTTCTTTACTCACAATTGTGAACGGATGAAACCGCAAACTGACAAATACAGCTGACTGTTTAAAGCAACAGATTTCAACAGATTCACTGTTTTCAACAGACAAAAGGAGGTGGGGAGGCTCCAAAGCAGAGAAGTGGAGCTCTCTTGGAATTCAGAGGCAGGAAAGGAACGATTGGTTACTGCTGGATGGATTGACAGTCACCCCAGCCCAGAAAGATTGCTCCCAACCGCACCTACTAGAGGTAGCATGCAAGGCTGTAATTACTCCCACATTTGCTATATGCCTAAAGTAGATAAAATTAATACAAATACGAGCATTTATTTAGTTATTTGTCTTCATAACAAAACAGAACAAGCACTCTCTTTCTCTACACCTATCCAGTTTCTAGGTCCTTGGAGGTCACCCGGTTGGCCTATGCGAGGCATGTACAGATCAGCTGACTACTCACTGAATCAACCTTGTAAACCGTATGTTTGGAGCAGTAGCTCTGTTAGGCTGGTGCGGCAAAAACCACAAGACTAAGAAGTTTTAATCTGGTATAAACTTTCATAGATTACTGTAGTAAATGTCATCAGATGGATTGTAGATAAGTGTTTTTTCTTCTGAAATGCCCTGGCCACCTCCCAAGGGTGGCTCTTTTTTTAAGCAACCAGTGTTAACATAATTGTGAATCTATTAGTCTCAAAGCTACAAACCCTTGGTCAACAATGAATACATCAACAGCACTGTCTCTCTCTCTCTCACACACACACACACACACACACGTCAGAGCACAAGAATCCACTTAAAACTTAATCAGCTAACGAGAAGCAACTCATTATGATGGAAACATAGGCTCTGTCGCTTTGGCTGGATCGTGTCCAGTGGGTTTAGACATACATTCTATGCAAGGTTTATATATTTGATATGCTAATTTTTTTTAAAAAAATATAACCTACAGAGAAAATAATAAAACGTTTCCTTCCAAAACATTTGTTTTGGGCTCTTCGGAAAGGTTAAAATGTTCACTTTCTCATTTTGGAATGGAATTGATCTAACATGCTTGTTTTCTTATCTGCACACCTGTATACACAGTTTTCTTAATTGATAAACGTAAGATGTAATAGTGGCCTTACCAATTTGTTGAGGTGAGGTACAGAAAGCAGTCTTCTGTCTGCCTCAGTCTTGGAAATAACTTAGCATCACAGTGGGAGAAAGGTAGAGGATCTTCTACGTTAGTGGCTCGCAACCTTGGGTCCCCAGATGTTCTTGGACTGCAACTCCCAGAAGCCTCCACTGCCAGCTGTGCTGCCTGGGGTTTCTGGGAGTTGCAGTCCAATAACATCTGGGGAGCCAAGGTTGAGAACCACTGCTCTATGGGATCACATCCCTCCTGGATCCAGTTTTAGCCCAACCAGTTCCATACCCTTCTAAAAACATGGCTACTTCTTTGTCCCATCTCTGATTAACAGTTCCTTGTTTCTTTCTTTTTTTAATTAGCGCTCTTCAAAAAGAACCCAGGGTTTAAAAGCAAGTGGTTTGCTTTCATAGTTGTATCTGGCAAGGGTCGGGGGAGAGAAATAAGCCTGAAGTCCTTTTTATTAATCCTTCTGGGAAGAGCCTTGGATGATTCCATGTCTTGAATGTTTTGAGCCTGGGAGGTCAAACCTTCCGGTGGAACTTAACACTCATCATCATCATCACCATAATCTAAAAACACTAAAAATGGATTCCCAAAAGAGACGTGGGTGGGTGGGTCCTTCTAAGGAGAAAGGCAGGGGAAAATACATGGGAAGGAAGGAAGGAAGGAAGGAAGGAAGGAAGGAAGGAAGGAAGGAAGGAAGGAAGGAAGGAAGGAAGGAAGGAAGGAAGGGTTTGGGTTTATAGTCAAGAGGTATAGGGGAAACTTTTTCCAAAGAGGTAGCTGTGCTAATCTGTTTCAGCATGTTGACTAAATTAAAGGGAAGAGAGAGAAAGAGAAAGAGGGAGGGAGGGAGAATCGAAGGACAACATGTTATGGCATTTTAAAGATTGACAGATTGGTTTCCCTGGGAACTCTTCTGGATCAAAACCCACTTCCTTGTGTTTAAGGACATCCATTTTGGTACTTTAATGATCCCACTGAAATACGTAAATTGTCCTTTCCCCCCAACCTCAACTTTTTAACCTCCCCTCGTTTTTAATGTGTTCTATGTGATTTAAGTCCTAGCCCTTAAAATGAGGAAATTCAGACTACTGATCAAACCATTTCTTCAGTTCAAATATAGATGCCTTGATAGCTGGGAGGCCACATGAAGCTCTATCCTGTCTTAACCCTAACCCTAAAGCTAACCCTCAATATCCTAACCATTAGAAGTGTAGACAAATCTGTAGACCTCTAGTAGAAATCTCTTAGGGATCCAGAAAAAAACCCACAACTCACTCAGTTAGGGTATCAATAGAAATAACTCATAACTCAGTTTGGGTAGCAGTGGTCCAGCAGTAAGCAGTCCAGCATGTACATAACAAGATTAATAAATTGGATTCCTGCGTTGAGCAGGGGATTGGACTCAGTGGCTTCCCTTCTGGTTCTATGGTTCCATGAAATCATAAATGATTAATCTGCTTTGCATGTATTGGGTCCGAGTTCAACCCTGGCATCTGTAGCCAAAAGGGTCTCAGGTAACAGGTGATGTGAAACGAGCCTACCTGAGACACAGGTAGATGAGGGCTTTCTCAGAAGCAGTGCCTGGTTCATGGGGAAGCCTTGGCAGCCCAACCAGTGCCAACGTTGGCCGTGACCGCTTGATGTCAAGTTAAGACCAGGCGACTGATCCAACCCTTTTGGTTGTATTGAGATCATGGCCTGGTTTTGTTTTTGTTTTTCTATCAGATTGCCTGTTTCCATGGAGAGCTCATGCCAATCTCGATCAAAACATCTAGAGGGCAATCCCACCGGGAAGGGATGGAGCTACATGGACCATGAACTGCTCGATAGCTCAGCGGGTTAGGTCTCTTTGGCTGCAGAGCCAGAGGCTGGGAGTTCGATTCCTCCGTGTGATTCCTTGACATGGACTAGACTTGATGGTCCCTTCCAGCTTGGCAGTCCTAAAATGATGATGATGAAATAATTTAACCTGGCTCAACAGTAGTCTGAGATCTTGGAAAAATCCCCTTTCTCAACAATCATGCAGGCTGGATGCTTCTGGGATCTATAGTCCAAAAAAGTGGACTTTTACAAGCAACTTTCCCAAGGCTAGTTACATTAGTGGCTTCTCCTAGCTGCGTTGCTGTCAACCTGCTAAAGAGAGAATCATCTGGAGCTGCAGAAATAACTGCTGGATAGCTCAGTGGTTTAGTTCTCTAGAGCCAGGGGTTAGGAGTTCGATTCCCCACTGGCCCTCCTTGTCAGGGGCTGGACTTGATGATCCATAGAGTCCCTTCCAGCTCTGTAGTTCTAAGATGATGATGATGATGATGATGATTAACCATTTAAAAGAAGTACAAGAAAATAAGGGTTTCTTTTTTTTTCCTTTCAGAGTTCACCCCTGCCTGACATTTGTGTCTCTGGCACCCGCACGTTACCACCGGGTCATCCTTCCATGCTCAACCCAGGTATCCTGTTTATAGCTTGGTAAGCTCATACTCTCTCCCGTCACACTGGTTCGTGGTATTTTGAAACTTCTGCCTCGGAGTCTCTGGTTTTTGGGTTGCCAGAGACCCTAACCCCCTACACACCCTCTCGCACTTTACACCAGCCGGGAGGGTTGAGTAAAAATAACCATATTCCCAGAAACCCTGTCAGACACCTTCATAGCCAATCCTCATTTTCTGCCTCTCCTTCACGCTTGATGCCAGTCGAAGAGGTGTGCGGAACTATGGCACGGACGTTATATTTTCCAAGTCACAAATCCAGTCATGAGGAAAAATAATTCCTTTCTTTTCTGGGTGTTTTTTCTTTTCTCTCTTTTTTTAAAAGCTTGCCTTTCACATTCAAGAAAATGAAAAACCCTGCACACGGTGCCATGCCACGGCGCTCCACCGTCATGCCTTCGGCTCGTCTCCCACCCCGATAATCTTCTCCTTTGAAAGGCTGCCGGGTGGCAAGACAATCCTCTGAATGGCAGCTGCTCTCCTCTCTTCCAGAACACCCCACACGCACACAGACACACTTTTAAATGACTCATTTACTCCCACACTCCTCACTTCAGCTGCTTTTGTTTTCCTCGGCAGCGCGATGTGTCTAATACATGGTGAAATGCGCGGTGCCAAGCGTCAGCTCTGGGAGCTGTTGGGAACACACACACACACAAACGTACAGAACACACACACACATAGGCACATAGATACATCTACGAATGTCAAGGTAATGACGTTGGCGGCGAGGCAGAAGCGCTCCGTGTGCAGCTCGGCTGGCCTTGCACGACTCAAGAAAAGGACCCCACGGACATGGGATAAAAAAGACTGAGGGGAGTTAGGAGAACACTTTTTAAATATTTGAAAGGCTGTCCTACAGAGGAGGGGCAGGATCTGTTCTCAATCATCCCAGAGTGCAGGACACGCAACCATGGGCTCAAGTTACCGGAAGCCAGGTTTTGGCTGAATATCAGGAAAAACTTCCTAACTGTTAGAGCAGTACGACAATGGAACCCATGACCTCGAGAGGTGGTGAGCGCTCCATCCCTGGAGGCCTTCAAGAGAAATGTATACAGCCACCTGGCAGATATCCTTTGACTTGGATTCCTGCCTTGAGCAGGGGGGATGGATTGGATGGCCTTCGAGACCCCTTCAAATGACATTACTCTTATGATTCTCCTAGCTTGGTCTTGACCGTCATCACCAGCCTTTCTGTCTTTTTTAATCCTTCCTGCCACCATGGTCCAAAAGCCTTTGGTCTTATCCAGGTGTGCACCACTCGAGCTCCAGAATGTTGTCACAACTTCTAGCCCTCTTCCCAAACCATGTGGCAGCTCTGGCACACACTCTCTCTCTTCTCTGCTTCCCCCCCCCTTTCCTGTTACCTTTTTAAAAATGTGTAAAACAAGCAGTTTCTGCTCCACCTGGTTATAAACACAATCACAGAGAGAGAGAGAGAGAGAGAGAGAGAGAAAACACTGTTTTCAGCAGCGTCCCTGCCTTAGCAACAGATTATAAAGCCTTTTGCGATTATACAGCCTTTTGCGGGAAGAATGGAGAGCTTCAGGGTGAGAGGGAGTGCCCTTTACCGCCTCCGAAATCTCCAGGCGCAACGTGCTGCCTGTAATTACATTTCTTGGAAGCCTTCAAGGCTGCAGGAGTAGGTTGGCCGTGCAAAGCAGAACTTGTACTCACAGACCACCAAAACAAAAAGAAAAGAAGAAAACAACAACAACAAAAAGGGCCCTGTGTGGTAACCGTGGTGGTCGAGGAAAACAAGATGGGGATTACAGCAAGGGGTGTGTGTGTGTGTGTGTGTGTGTGTGTGTGTGTGTGTGTGTGTGTGTGTGTGTGTGTGTGTGTGTGTGTTAGAGAGAACAACGAGCTGAAACCTGGGTTGTTAGGTGAGGAGATGGGGGACCTAAAGGGATGAGAAGTGAATGCAATTTTTTATAGGGAGGAAGGAGTGGATAGGACCCATGTTTTTTTCTCCCCCTATGGTAATAAGTGAGTCCTAGATCATCATCATCGAATGGTGGAAGGGACCGTATAGATCATGGAGTTCAGCCCCTGTCAAGGAGACCCAGGGGGGGAATCGAACTCCCAACCTCTGGCTCCGCAGCCAGAGACCTCAACCACTTCAAGCCTGAACTCTCTCTGGAGGCAAAACTGATGAAACAGAAGCTGTTTGGGCACATCTCAAGAAGGTAGGATTCTCTGGGAAAACAACAACTGTGCTGGGAAAGGAGGAAGGCAGCAGGAAGAGAGGAAGACTAAATATGAGATGGACTGACTCCCCAAAAGAAACCATTGGCTTGAGTTTCTAAGAGCAGAGCAGAGCTGTTGAGGACAGAAGATTCTGGAGATCGCTCATTCACAGAGTTGCCCTGAGTCGGAGGCGACTTGATGGCACATGACAATAACCACAGTTAACACTTGGACCCGGGTCATGCACTGAGGTGGAGCAGTAGGAAACGGAAGACAATAAAAGGAATATGTTTCTTTACACAGCACAGAGTCAACGTATGGAGCTCACGAAGAAGCTTTCAAAGGCTTTAATAATAAAAATCGCATGCTGTGAAGTCAATTCTGGATTACGGTGGCCCTTATCAGGGTTTGGTTTGCCATTCCTTTCTTCCAAGGTGTGCCCTGGGGACTGTGCAGCTTGCCCAAGGCTACCCAGGCTGGCTGTTCTTCCTGGAATTGAACCGTGAGAGATTGAACGCCCAACGTCTGGCTCTGTAGCCAGAGACCTAAACCACTGAGCTTTCCAGCTGCCTGTCAAACAATTTAACCTTCATCAATTCATAGAGGTCGGGGCGATCCATGGCTATGGGTCAGGAAGGTGATAGACCACCTCCAGTTTCAAGTACATGCCCCTGTTTATGGGTTTTTGGGGAATATAAGTGAAGAGGTGACTTTCCCACTCATGTCAGACTGGTGGGCTTCCCAGTGGATCTACGTCTTCCAGTAAACGTAACATCCTGCAACTTTCCGGGGCTGGTTTTTCTTTGCCTGCCTGTTTTTTTTCTTGAGAATGCAGCCCCCTTGCTTCTACAAGGCCAGCCAACACTTCTTAAAGCAATGTGTTCAGTCTTCCTTCAGATGTTGTCTACTTATATATTCATTATACTGAGTCAATCTCAATCCTTTTCATGTTACTTTGCAAGAACGCAGCTCTTTAAAAGAAGTGGGTAAAAAAAACAACACCATACTTGAAAACAAGTTAAGAGTCACATTAACGTCACAACAGAAGAACATTTGAACTTGAGGGACTGCATGTTTCCAGACAGAAAGCTCCTGCTGTTCATAATTAAAAGGCATTGTGCAACGATGCTTTCTTTCTTTTTTTTATTTTGCTTAATGGCTTTCCTCCGATAAGAAATGAAAAAAAAAATATGGAAGAAACGCGGGGTTCAGTATGTGGAACTTGAACGAATGAGGGGCAGCCATTGCATGGTTAGAACCTAAACTGGAACCACACAGAATCTCTAGGTTGGAACTTACGGTAGTGTTGGAGTTATTACTACCTTGTATGCTGCCTTTAGTTGGTTTGGATGGGAGGGACCTTTCTGGGCTGGGGTGACTGTCAATCTATCTAGCACTAACCAATCATTCCTCCCCTGCCTCTGTCTTCAAAGAGAACCCCGCCTCTCTGCTCAGTGCTTTTTCCCCTCTCCTGAGTCTGTTGGAAGTAGTCAGAGAGTCAGTTGCTGAAAACAGTCATGTCAGTTTGCTATTCGATCTGTTCAGATGTAAGTAAATGAAACATAATGTTGTTCTTTCTCTTACTAACATCTCAGAGTGAGATACTGAGACTGTAACTGCTAGTTAATGAGAAAAAAAACGGTGGGACTACTTTGGGGAACATGAAGCTATTCTGATCTGTAAATCCCTACACTTTTGCTGCGCAGCTAGAGGAATTTAACCAGAAATTCAAAACTCTGCAACACTTTTAGTATTTCTCCTCCCCTCTGTTCCAGAAATGATTAGCACTCTGTGATAATTTTTTTTTTAAGGTATATCCCACAAACATGAAACCAGCCCAACCCTGGGCTAACAGAAGGACTTGTTTGGACTTCAAAAAGTGGCCATCCTGGGTGGGGTGGGGAATTCTGGAAATCAAAAACAAGAGCCTTTCCAAGCTACTGGTGATACACCCCAAGTCCAGGAATGCAAGATGCCACCATCTGGACAAGCTTCCAGTGATCTCCAAACTCTTCCCACCC
The DNA here is from genome assembly GCA_037013535.1 of Intellagama lesueurii. NCBI lineage: Eukaryota > Metazoa > Chordata > Lepidosauria > Squamata > Agamidae > Intellagama > Intellagama lesueurii. The sequence continues at coordinate 7,274,992 of JBAJHW010000016.1, read as the reverse complement.
GCAGAATCACTGACAGAAAAGAAAACAAAATAGTTGTGATGATGAGGGAGGGAAAACCTAAAGGATCCGGGTTTGCTGGCTTGGAACAGGATTTAGAGTTCCAAGCAAAGAAATATATATATAATTTTCTCCCTCTGCAAGGATCTACCTGGCGAAGGTGCAGAGTAGTGCACCTCTTCAAGGAGGTGAAGAGACGTGTCACGAGGCAACAAGCATCCCACATGGCTGTGCGGAGCTCCATGTTTCTGGAGGAAGTCCCTTTTCTGACGCACTGGCACCACCTGCCTCTTCATACCCAGTGGCATCTGTTGGCATTTTTGGATTTGCCAAATGGAGAATATCACGGTGGTTGGAGGGGCAGAGGGTGGAGAGGAGGAGAAGGAGATGCTGAGATTCCGGAGTTGGGAGGGGATGCCAGAGGGACAGCCTTCGCATCAGAGCAGGGGCCAGGATTGCAACTGAAAGGGGTGAGTGGAGATGGAACCAACATGACGGAAACAACAGAAACATATGCTCTGCGTGAAGTCGTCCCAGGGTTGCCCCTGTTTGCCAAGGATGATCACTATTCTCTGGTTCTTTCTGGAGCTTGCAGACGTTTCTTTTATAATTTACATGCTCCAGAATGGCCGAGGCAGCATAGCCACTAGCCGTCCTGACCGTGGGATTTGGGTAAATACAGGGTTTGGGGAGTGTTTACAACCTCGCATACTGCTTGTAGTTTGTTTGGCTGGGAGAGACCATTTTGGGCTGGTGTGAGTGCCATCTATCCAGCATTAAAGCCGTCGTTTCTTCCCTGCCTCTGAACTCAAAGAGAGCCACGCCTCTCTGCTCTGTGTCTCCTTCCATCTCTTGAGTCTGTTGAGGTCTGTTGCTGAAAGCAGTTACGTTTGTCAGTTGGCTGTTGATCTGTAAGTTAATGAAACATGTTTCATTCTTTCTCTTACTAATGTCTCAGAGTGTGTTACTGAGACTGTAAGAGCCAGTTAATGAGAAAAAGACCCTAGTCTATCATTGTATCCACTACACCACAATGGGTATTCTCAAGCTGTACTCGGCTGCCAAGCTTTTGAGTTTTCATGCTGCCATTTTATTTTTCCCTGCAATGAAATCAGCTGGGATAGGCTGTACCTCTCCAATCTCTTACAAGTGGTGCCCATAAGTTGCTAGTTCACGCACCCTCTGGGTAATTCCCCTTCTTCTCCACCACACAGACCACGAAACATGTTCAGTTTAGTACAGGATGTTTGAATGTCTGATGAAAGGGAGGAATTAGAGAAGGGGAAGTGGAATATCTGTGGATACAACATGAAGCAGAGGGCGAGAGGCAGCCGTGCTAGGCAGCTGATGTCACAGGCAATATCAAGGGGAGTTCTACTTTTGCCAACCCACACAGGACCCACATTTGTTTGGGATGTAGGGACAGATGGGGATAATAGAGCTGGGGAAACGGGGCTGCCAAATCTCTCTCTCTCACACACACACACACACACACACACACACACACACACCAACTATGTGATGGAATATAATCTTGAAATGGAAGGGAAGGAGGGGTGATTGAAGTGTGAGTTTAATAAAGTTATGTGGATTTGGGCAGCTCTGATCTGGATAACTGCTCAGTGGCTTAGGCAGAGGCTGGGAGTTCAATTCCCCACTGTGCCCCACTTGATGGGGGCTGACTCAACAATCCATAGGGTATCTTCCAGCTCTGCATTTCTAAGATTATTATTAATCTGAATCAATGGGCAACTGAACCCTGTTCCTCAACAGGAGCCCATTGGTTGTATGAATATGCTCGGAGACAGCATCACACAATGTCTTCTTTATAACATCTGGCACTCAGGGTTCAATACATGGAAGCCAGATCTTGGGGGCCTTTTTTACACCTAACTTGGGAAGTGTTCCTCATGCTGTATCCCTGAGGGGAACTTCCTGTGACCACGAAATATATGAGTCTCTGCTCCCCACCCCTGTACTGAATTACTGTTTTCCAGCCTAGTTACTCCTGTTCAATAGACACAAGTTCCACACTAGACGGTTACACGCTGAAAGCTCAGGGACCAAATACTCCCACCATCTCCAGGGGCTGAAATGTTCAAGACTCTGTCCTGCTCCGTAAGAAGGTGGCCAGAAACGGCAGCCCGCCCTCCTGACTGGCAAACGGGGGCCTCTGAATCATTTTTGGCATGGGTTTCCCAGGGACATGTGTTGGAGTCCTGTGGAATTTCTCTTCTCTTTAAAAACAAACAAACAAGCAGCAGGTGAAGGTCATCCTGATTTGGCGCGGGGCCACAACATAGGGGGAAAAGAAATATCACCCTTCTGCTCGCATACGGCTTCCCTGCTGGAAGATCACCCCCTCAAAGCCTGGAGATTATGCATCCCCCATCATGGCTTGTCACCTGCGATGGACTTTTCCTCCAGGAATCTATCCAAGCCGAAAATGTAATTCCCTTTATAATCGGTTAACCATAAAGCTGTCTTGGATTTTATTTTAAATATTAAACACACACACACACAACATTTCTCCTCTTTTCCTTCTTTGTTGTCGTACTTAATAGAGGGAGACTGCTTTTAAAAATAATCCAGGAACTTCCACCGATGCTGGTGGTACGGCCAAGTTGGTTATTGCCTGGTGCGAGAAAATGGGCACCAGCTAACACCATCTGCTTTTAGTCGCTGATTTGTCACTGGGCCTTCATGCAACGTGCTGGTGCTTTAAACTTTGAACTTGTTAATTCTCGAAGGTCTCCCCCCCCCCAAAAAAAAGCAGCCATGTCTTGTTAGTTTGCTGTGGATGTGTTCAAATGTAAGTAAATTAAACCTTTTATTCTTTTTCTTACTAATGCCTCAGAGTGAATTATTGAGACTATAAAGAGAAAAGGGGTGAACTGTTGTGGTGGCTTGTAATATTTGTTTATTTATTTATCTACTAGATTTCTTAAACTTATATAAAGCACCCCATAATGCATCACACAGCCATTTTTTCACCATGTATTGCTATGTATTCTTCAACATAACATGGTCTCTGGCTCTCTCTAGTAGCCAGTTCTGGTAAGTACATTGTGAAAATACATATTTCTATTTTTTTCTTTAATTTTTTTTAAAGACTGCAGATCTTTTTAAAGACTACAGATAAGGGGGTCCTACTGTACAATACAAACATATAATTTATGTCAACAAATAATTAGTCTCCTGACCCCTACTTTTCAAAAGGGGCCCAATCCAGCTGTTTACTATCTATCATTGTACACCACCCAGAAAGTGCTTGCTCATTATGGGATGTTATATAAATATAAAACATACATACATACACAGACACATATTCACCCACCCCACACACAGCCCAAAGTCCATGCACCTTTTGCCTGTAAGACAGTACAATATTTGCTCTGAAATCCTTTATGTAGCAGAGGTTGGAATAGTGACTTTCTCCCTTTTTTGCCATTGGTGTGCTGATTGGGGAATTATTAGAGTTATCATCCTCCCCACCTCCACCAAAAAACTACTGGATAGCTCTGTGGTTTAGGCATCTGCCTGCAGAGCCAGAGGTTGGGAGTTCGATTCCCCCACTGGGCCTCCTTGACAGGAGCTGGACTGGATTATCTATAGGGTCCCTTCCAGTTCTGCCCTTCTAAGATGATTATTATTAAAAGGAAAGTTCTCAAACTTTGATGGGTCAACAATAAGGGTCTTGGATGGCCTTTCAGCTTATTGAAATTTGTGGGATGGAGGCAGTGCATTTGTTAAAAAGCCACATCTCTTTCTTCCTTGGTCATTTTGTGAATTGGTAACGTCTCTAGTTTCACACTCAGTCTTTGAGCCTCATACTATGAGTCCGCTTTTGCTAGTGGCGATGGTTTCCAAATCGATCAATGACAAGTCCAGTTTCCTGGGGTACAGGTAGAAAAAGTCACTTGGGCAAGGTGCTCTAAATGCTCTCTCCAAGCACCATCATCATCCTTACACTTACACTTTCTTTTAAGGCCTGATCTTCACAGCTGTCCAGTTTCAAAGGAAGATGGCACAATCAGAAAAAAGAAGTTTCCTCCTTTTCCTGCTTGTTAGAGGCCAGAATCCACGCCAGCTTTTAATCTACACTCCACTGGAGTTACCTGAGATGCGGCACCTGTTTTAGGGATGGGACTCAGTCCCTTTGACATCTGATGTAAAGTGTGGCCTAAAACCCAAAGGGGATTCACAGCACCCCAGCAACTGGAGTCACCAAAAGTCATCACAGCTTACAGGGGTCAGGTCATATCAGTGGACACCCATATCAAGGGATTAAATACCAGCCAAGGTTTCTTAAGTCATTACCAAATTGCTAGAAGTGGCAGGTCTGGGGGCTCTAAAGCCATGGAGGCCACACCAGTTGAACATGATAGCAGATTCAAAATGCTGCAGCTGATTGTCAAGGAAGGTAATTTTCAGTACAGTGCTTTTAAAAATTGCCTTTCATTTGGTGGTGGTCATCTGTTTCATTATATTTCAGTGTGATAATTGTTTGTTTTTTTAAATCAAGTTGCGAATGGTCTTGGTTTCTAGAGAAGTAGGCAAGGTACTAAATAAATAAACAAGCAGTTTCTACCAACAGTTTTGAGGCAAATTATGGCATAATACTGGCTGTATCATCTCTTGACTCAACGCAAGAAGATGTAAAAGTAAGTTTTTCGATTGCTAAGGGAGCATCTGTTTCACCCAACTTTTCCGCAGCCAAGCGATAAGAGGAGAAGAAGGGAAAGCAAAGAAAACAAGGGGGAAATGGGAAAAAAAAGAAGAAGTGTGGATCATTTATAGGGTGCCACAAAATAAAATATGGAATGGGTACTTTCTATTTATTGGTGTTTGTTTGTTTTTTTTTAAATTAGCAACGCCTCCTGCAGAACTACTTCCCCAAATAAGAATGGAAAGAGAAGACCCACTCCTGCAAAAATCCTTTTGCCGATTTGAGAATAAATGGAGCAGCTGGTGAATTTTTTAAAAGCGGTTGGAAAGGAGGGAGGATTCTACAAAAGCCTTCGAGGGCTGCCACTGCTTTAAAGACCGACACGTGTTTCCTTAAAGACGGGTGGCAGCTTTCATTCTTTAATATAATTTGCACCTCATTATTTATGACTCACTGTGAGCAATCTTTTTCTCTCTGCCGTCTTTCGAACAGCCCCCACCCCAAGCTCTAGCGTGGGGGTGTACATTTCCCCCCCACCCCACATGCCTCTGCCTAGTGGAAAGGCTACATAGATTAGCCATTTCCTTCACCATCCACACTTTGCTAATTCTTGCCCGTTGCTAGTAGGACACTGGTGAGACATGGCCTGAGGGGGGAAAGCGAAGCTGCACCTTGCTGATGTTGCACACGTTTGTGTGTATTCTTGGCTCAGGTTTCTCTGCCTTGAGGCGCCCCCAGTAAAGCTGGCCGGAAAGAGGTACTGCAGCCCTTAGTCATGACTAAGTGCTCTAAGGAGGATTCACCTGATCAAGATTGAAGAGACATATATATGTGTGTGGATATGTCCTATGATTAACCCCAAATACATGCCTCAGTCATTTGAGCTGTTAATTAAGCCTGTGATTACTTTCTAGTCACCCGTCACAACACACGCTAAATGCAAGATATGTAAGCGGGGAAAAAAAACATAGGTGAGTGAGAGGGGGGGGAATCACAAGCCGTGACTAACAGACAACTTTCTCCAGTTGGAGGAGCACCTCTTTTTTTTTCTTTAAGTGTTGAACCTATTATCTAGTTTGACCCCTGTTAAACTCCAGACTCTGGTCAGGTTCTTCAGTCCCAAAACCTTGCCTTCAGAGTGATGACCCCCTTGTTGTCAGGCTGCCTGGGCTTGCTTGCCATTTTTAACCATTTTTGATCCATCACCCGTGGAGCAAAGGGTAGGAAGGGGGGACTCGAGTGGTCAGATTCTCTGTCAAGTCAGACTTTTGTTGCACCGATGACTTGACTTGGACTCCATTCGGGGTTTTTTCCTCAGTGACTCGGACTCAACTCATGACCCACCCACCTCTCCCTATTTTTTCTGGGGGGAAAAAAGCTTATTTTAAATAGGGACTTGGACTTGGGATTCACGACTTGCTACCAAAGACTTCGACTCAGACTTGGACCCAAAGACTTGCCAACGTCCCTGACGAAGGGCTCTTCATACCCTAGGCCAGCGATGGCGAACCTAGGGCACGTGTGCCACAGCGGGCAGGCAGAGCCCTCTCTGCGGGCATGAGAGCCATAAGTCGACGGATGGCTACTCCACACCCCCCCGGCAGCCAAACCTGAGGAGGCGGCTGCAGCCACGGTGCTGGCACCCCAACAGGCGGCGGGCCAGGATCCGGAGCAGCTGGCGCTGGCGGCAGATCTGGAGTGGGGTCTCGAGACATCTCCGTGCCCGGGATTCCCCCTCCCGCCGCCACTTCCGGTTCCACCACCGCCACCACCCGCTGCCCGCTGGTTTGTTTGTTTGTTTGTTTTCCAGTTTCGGCACTTGGGCCCCAAAAGTTTCGCCGTCACTGCCCTAGGCCAATGGCCCTCAACCTTGGGCCCCCAGACGTTCTTGGACTAAGACTCCCAGAAGCCTTCACCACCCGCTGTGCTGGCCAGGATTTCTGGGAGAACACCCTGGGGACCCATGGTTTCGAACCACGGCCTAGGTGGTGTGGGCATGTGTGGATGCAACACAGAGAAGGAAATTCACTGGCTAAACTTGAAGGGAGAAGGTGCCTTTTGGAAAGAAAGAGAAACGTAGCATTCTTTCCAAATTCCTCCGTCAGGGTGTTTTGTTACCCGAAACACTGCAAAAAAAATCAGTGCAGGGAGAGAGAGAGAGAGAGAGAGAGATGTTTTAGTTACACTCAGAGGAAATGAACCTTAGCAGCAGATAGTTCAAGGGAGGGAAAAAATGTTGAAAATAAAAGCAGCCAACAAGCTGGAATTAACAATGGCAGAGAGTAACAATAGGAGCTAATGGAAGCCGTTTGTGGAAGGAATAGCAAATAACCCTACCACAAAGAACACATGGCAAGATCCCAAGGCAGAGTTCCAAGGAATACCAGCTGGGGCATGAACAGCAAGCTCTCAAAGGTGGGGGAAGGATGGTTTTAATAGCATCAATGGGATGGCTGGCAACCATTTCCTTCAAGCCGTTCGCAAAAAACGAGCCTGAGTTGCAAGGAGGAAAAAATAATAATAATAAAATAAAACTCAAGGTGTCTGCCTTGCCACCCAGTTCTAGCTGATGGCACCAGGCCAAGGTGATTCTTTAAGGAGAAACACAACAGATCTGTATTGGCAGGAGAGCTATGTGCTTTGTTCTTTTAAAATACTGTGCCCGAGGGTGAGCAGTTTAACAACTGGTTTGGTGGTTAAATCGGGAAGACTTAGGACTGGTCTTCTACTGGCGTGGCTTCAAAAAAACCTGGTGGGTCAGGGAGGTCTTGGCCGAAAGGAAGTTTCATCATTGGCAACCTATTCATATGCTGGACACCCATATCAATGGACTAAATATCAGCCACAGTTTTAAAGTCATTACCAAATGTAATAAGTATGTTATTATGCACTGTTATTTTCCTTCACAACTACCCAACCCGTCTTTTCAGAACAAGGCTCCAAGGGAAAGTCTGCCATTTTCTACATTAACACATGTTGTTTCTCTGTTCCGTCGTTTAATTGTGTTGTCGTTTACAGAAAAGAACTGAATACCAAACAGAGGTCTTAAATCATTACTGGGTGTGAAATGCAACTGAACACCACTGTCTCTTAGAGTTTTACCATCTAGTTGCCCCTAACTATTCTAACTATATGTCTGAAGAAGTGGACCATATTCCACAAAGGCTCACATTACAATATAGCAGTTAGTCTTTAAAGTGCTGCAATGTCTCTCCCCCCCCCCCTTTTTTTTTTTTTTTTTTTGGCTTTTTTTGTTTGTTTGTTTCTTGTTGAAATATTTGGGAAGAGGAACTGAAAGGAGAAAAAAAACCCGAACAAATCAAAATTCAAAAAAAGAAAAAGTAGGAAGAATCAGACGGGCAGACGTCATGGACTGAAAAACCAGACATAAGGATCAGAGCTTCTAGGTCAGAAGAAGGTTGAAGACAACCCTTAGAGAGACAAGATGCAGGGGTCTAATATTTAAAAAGATGACAAGAGTTTATTTATTTATTTTGAGTCTGGAGTGGAACAGAGGAAACAACAATAACAATAACAGGAGAGGAAAAATGGGATATTTGTGGTTTGCTACGGCTCTGACTCTTCGCTGTTTTTAGAGATTACAGAAAACACACACACTCTTACTTCCCGTTTTTTGCTTCTCCGTATCCACATTTCTGCCAGCTGAGCTGGGCTCATTGTTTTTCTGTAATTCAGCGTTTGCATCTTAGCAACCCACAAAAAAACCACGCTTTTTCCTAAATAAGGAGGCCTCCAAAATGCCATAGTAACACATGCCGTTTTGACCCCGGTGCCTTGCAGAAAATGTTATTTGCGTGTTTGGATCAGTCTCGGCCATCCCCCGCTCCCTTTTCCTTTTCTCGAGACTTTGGGCTTTGCAGATATTAAAGCAAATAAACACTCTGGTTCCCCCCCCCCCCCCACGCCCCTTGCTCAAGGCAGATTTCCAAAGAATAAATAAATAGAATCAAAAAAAAAGGGAGAGAAGGAAAGAATCAAGGAAAATGAGCACATGCTGAAACAAGATTAATTTGGGCAATTCTTGACTGACCTCGTTCCCCCCCATCCCGGTTTTTTCGTTACAAGGAGGTGATCTAAAGATAGCCTACGTGCTTACATCGTCATCCGGAACAGAAGGTAGAAACAACTGGGTTCATCGCTTAGCAGTCAAAACAAACCCTGAAGTGAGCCCACTTCCATGCACAGTTTTAAAGCTTCTGGCTGGATGGCCGGACTTGCCCAGGAGGAGACAGGAGACCTGGCCACCACCTAACCTCCACAGCATGGTCCGGCCGTGTGGGGTCTGCCCCACAGAATCCCTCCCCTTTTGCTGAATAGACATAACAAGGAAGATCTGAGTTGGGATGCGGCTGCTTCAGAGTTTTGGATTTTTATTTCTCAAGCTGCACAGAAGTGCAGGGACTCACAGAGCAGAACAGCTTCAAGTTCCTCAGATTAGTCCCCCCCTTTTTCTCTCTCTCATCAACTGGTACTTAAGAGTCTCAGCAACTCACACTTGAGACATTAATTGTAGAAAGGATGAAAAGTTTCATTACTTACAACTGAACAGATCAAACAACAAACTGACAAACATGACTGCTTTCAACAAACAGGCTTCAACAGACTCATTGCTTCCAACAGAGGGGGAAAGCAGGGAGCAGAGAGGCGTGGCTTTCTTTGAAATCAGAGAGAGGAGGGAACCATGGGTTAGTGCTGGGGAGATTGACAGTCATGGCAGCTGAGAGAAGTCCCGCCCAGCCATACCTTCTCCAGGCAGCATACAAGGTTGCAAACACTCTTAACAGGTTCCTTGTCAACAGGATTGAGTAACTAGTGCAGGAGAGCCTGGGTTGAGACCCAAAACTGTCTGACTGCCAGCTCACGCGAAGGCAGCTTGTCCTGGTTTGTGAGCAGTGCAAGCCCAAGAGCAAAGAGTTGATCCAAGAGGCAAACGCAGGGTTTTTTTTTCCCCAGCCTTCATTTGAAAGGTGCCATTTCATGGGTCACTACACTGACAAAGAGGGTGCAATGCATCCCCCCCCAAAAAAATAGAGGACAAAATGGGGCAGAGATTTCCATAATATTACTACTATGCATACATGTACAAAATGACACTCATGATTTACAGACCTTCTTTCTATCATTTGAACAGTATGGCTCTCTCTGAAGATACACTGGCCAGTTTGAGCCGCTGCTCCTACATCCATGAGAGTCAGCTGCTAAGGTAATCGTGAGAGGGAAGAGGAGGAGATGATAGGATCGCACTTCTCAAATACCTGAAAGGTGGTTTTACAGAGGAGGGGCAGGATCTATTCTTGATCATCCCAGAGTGCAGGTCACGTAATAATGGACTCAAGCGACAGGAAGCCAGATTGAGGCTAAATATCTGGAAAAACTTCCTAACTGTTAGAGCAGTACAGCAATAGAACCCATTATCTCGAGAGGTGTTGAGCACTCCAACGCTAGAGGCATTCAAGAGAAAACTGGACCGCCCTCTGTCAGATCTGCTTGGATTTAGATTCCTGCCTTGAGCAGGGGGTTGGACTGGATGGCCTTCGAGGTCCTTTCTGACTCCATTATTCTAGGATTCTATATTGTTGTGTGAACAAAATTTGAAAAATGAAGTAAAGGTGGGCCATGCTAGGGAGGGAATAAGAGACCTCTGTATCAGGTCTCTCTCACTGGGGAGCAGCACAATCTACCGCTCTTAGTCTTCTGCCGACCAAGTCTTCAGGCCACCTCATCCTGTCTAATGGTAGGGCCGCCCTTGACCACGGTCTTTATGGCCAGGTGCTTACACAAGATTACATCCAGTGAACCCGGGGCCCAGTGTCTCACTCACTGGTGGCATAAAATGATTTCTAGATTGTCGCTATAGAAATAATCGTGATTTGTGAGTTTAAAACCCGGCTTAAGGCGCCAAGCGCACCAAGGTGTCCCGAGACTTAGCACAGATCATCTCACCACCTCGTTTTATCCCCAATAAGAAATATTTACTACCCGTTCTAAAAAGGGGCCTTTAACATTATCCCTTTTAAAATAAAGTTTCATCGTGGGCTAAAAACCATTTCTACACACCATTTATTCAGCGTTTATGACGAAAGAAGGACAGGACAGCAGGATCTATGCCCAGCAATTATAAGTGCCGTACAGTCTAATGTGCTAATTAGTCTCCTGAAATTAATTCTGCAAGTTCATAGTGTGATAAAGGGAGAAATAAACCCTAATGCGGCTGCTTAGAGGTAGTGGTGGTCTACCGGTACATTAATCTGTTTAAGGACTTGCTGGCTTCCGTAATGGGAGAAGCTTGAATGGGAGTGAACAGGGGGAGCGAAGGGGAAAAACGTTGGCGATATTTGTGGAACTGTCGCACCAATGCGAAATGTCTGTTCAAGTGACTGACAGGGCTGCCAGCTGGGGCTTTTACGCTCTGCTCAATTATTTTATATTGTACCTTCAGGCTTCCTTCCAAAGTGACTCTTAAAGGATAATCAGACGCTCTCAATAGGCAATCAAACTGAAATTAGAACAAGGGAATAGACTTGGTTTCAGCCGGGAAAGCTGAAGGCCAGGCTGCTTTTTTGATCTGTCCTTGGAACAGCGCACCTAAGCGGTGGGAGAAGGTAGACTTCCCCTTCCACAACCCCTTGGGGTTCCCTTACACGAAGGCTCAAGCAGCTGTGGATCCTAGGCTAGTCCCTTAAACGATGTGGGATGGAGGGGAGGGGGTGTTCAGTTTATGTCGCTCTAGCCAAAGGGACAACCTTAGAAGGTCACCCATGCCGTTCCAAGCTCAGTGGCATTACCGAGCAGAATGCTTAGCCTTCAAGATAGGGTGGATTTGGTCCCCTGTTGTATATGGGAAATGGTGACCACTCTGGAACCTGGAATAATATATCCTGAAATATTTGATATTTACTTATTCCTGAGCAGAAACAGGCAGGAAGGGCAGCTGCACATTGAGAAAGAGCTGAAGAAGCTACTTGGGTGAGTAGCAAAACGTTTCGACCTAAGAAGTCCAGTTACCATGACTCAACTTCCAGATAACCTCACCTAGAGGACTGAGAATCTTCCCAGATATATTGGGAAGGTGACAGGACAAAGCGGCTTCAAAGATGCTGTGTGGGCACCACTGTTCCTTTCTTAGGACCATCTACCCAACTGAGAGGGATCCCTGGGGACTGTGCAGCTTGCCCAAGGCCACCCAGGGTGGCTCTTCAACCAGGAGGCCCCCGTGGGGGAATCGAACTCCCAACCTCTGGCTCCATAGTCTACTCAGCTACCCAGCCAGCTCACCTCACAAGAAAGCCATGATGAGGAGAGAAGACTTTCTGGAAACCAATAATACTGAGAGAAATGGAGGGCAGCAGGAGAAGAGGAAGACTGAACGTAAGATGGATTGACTCACTAAAGGAAGCCACAGTCTGGACAGAAGGGGCTTGATGGCGCATAATATTTCTCTCTGGATGGACTAGTTAAGGGAATTTTTTTTGGGGGGGTGATGGTGGACTTGAGAGCATTCAGGATGAATACTTAAAAAAAAAAAGAGGTGGAACCCCAACTCCCAAAATATGATCATGATCACACACCCTCTCTCACACACACGCCCCTTGTGAACCTGGAGCGTCTTGTTCATCGGAGCGTTCCGCTCTGGCAGTTTGCGCTGCAGCTTTTTCGGCAGGAATGTAAACAGCCCTATTTGCAATGTCTATGTTATGTCTCCAGCTTTGTATAATTTCCTAAACACCGTGGCTGCCAAGAGCACTAAGTGTGAAGCTATTGAAGAGAGAGGCGCTCGGAGCAGAGCATCTGAGACGGCTCTTCCAGAGGGTGTCAGCTCCGAAATCTGCTGGGGAGGGAGGGCGGGTGCCAACTCAAGGTGGAGATGGCAGAACTGCCTTCCTTCTGGGTTGAATTTTGTACCCCGTTTTAAGCCAGGCTGCAGAATTTATTTATTTTTTTTGAGAAAGGTGTCCGTTCCATCCTGGCCAGTTCCAAAAAAAATAAAATTAAAAAAAAGTGTTGCTGCTTTCTATAACTTACAGGGTGGGTCAATTTAAGTGTTAAGAGCTACATGCACTTCCTCCAATCAATGTGTTTTCTCTCCTGTGATGGGATTTTCCCAGAGATGCATGCTTTCTGCATCAGGTTTTGAGTAAATTAAACCCCTATTTTCCTTCCAGTGAACACTGTCAAAACCAAGCACGTTAAATCCAAGATCTGTAGCTGGTGGAAATCGTGACAACAATACCCCTTCCACCATTTGAGGGAGCACCGCTTCCAAAAACATGGTGTATGCGTTGTCTAGTCTGACCTTGTGTGACAGGTTACTAAAATAGGGTTTTCCTGTACTTCTGCTTAGACACGGAATCGTACCAATGTAGGAAGAAATGGCCTTCCAAGCAACTTACTCTCCCTCTATGTGGAACAGAAGGTAGGGAGATGAATCCTTCATGCTGGCCTCTATGCCAGTCTCTCCATCAGCTCTACCCCAGTCATCTTGTAGAGGTCCCTCCTGTCTGAAGGAGCCTAGACGTAATCAGTTGATCCTAGAAAAATCAACATTTCTCTGGACTGTTATTGTTGTTATGTGCCGTCAAGTCGCCCTTCACTTACAGCGACCCCATGAATGACCGATCTCCAACATGTCCTGTCCTCAACAGCTCTTGTAAACTCAAGCCTGTGGCTTCCTTTAGGGAGTCAATCCATCTCGTGTTTGGTTTTCCTCTTTTCCTGCTGCCTTCCACCTTTCCCAGCATTATATTGCCTTTTCCAGAGAATCCTGCCTTCTCGTGAGTTCCCCAAAGTAGGACAGCCTCAGTTTCAATATTTTTGCCTCCAGAGATACTTCAGGCTTGATTTGATCTAGGACTCACTTGTTCATCTTTCTAACATTCCAGGGAATCTGCAAAGCTGTCCCCCAGCCCCACATTTCAAACGAATCTGGACTATGATTCCCGAAATCACTTAGCCATCATGGCTAGCAGCTGGAAGATTTTTGAGGACTGTAGCCCTGGAATGAGCAACATTTCTGAGCTCTGCAGCTGAATTATGTGTGTATTCCCTTCTGACAACATCTGCTTGATGTATGAAATATGGGGATGAAGCCAGACCAAAGTGGGGCCAGTATGTGGGACTCCGTTCATTATTTAATACAGAAGAATAACTTCTGAAGTTGATTTCACTTAGCCATCTTAAGGAAGCGGCAGTGTGTTCTCTATCTGTGGAACCTCAGTTTATTGAATTAAGGCTTGTCCGAGGTATGGGTAATCTACTTACAGAGTTACATAAACAACTTGTCTGATTTACTTACAAGGGTAAGTAAATCAGATCCCTACAGGGGATAAATATATATATCTCCTCTGTAGGGTTCCTAACTCAAACCTGTAGTGGTGTTCTCCTAATACAAGCGAGAGAAAGAATGGGAGATATCTCATGTCTTCTCTCAAGGCCTAAAAGCAGACTGTACATTTCATTCCCTACATCTGGCTAAAAATCTAGGACACAACAGTTAGAACTGGATATGGAACAACTGATTGTTCCATATCAAACAACAAACCTATCCATTTTGAAGGAAATCAACCCTGAGTGCTCACTGGAAGGACAGATCCTGAAGCTGAGGCTCCAATCCTTTGGCCATCTCATGAGAAGAGGAGACTCCCTGGAAAAGACCCTGATGTTGGGAAAGTGTGTCGGCAAGAGGAGAAGGGGACGACAGAGGACGAGATGGTTGGACAGTGTCATCGAAGCTACCAACATGACTTTGACCCAACTCCGGGAGGCAGTGGAAGACAGGAGGGCCTGGCGTGCTCTGGTCCATGGGGTCACGAAGAGTCGGACACATATCATGGTATTCCTGATTACTCTGTATGGACGTGAAAGCTAGACCGTGAAAAAAGATGAGATGGGGGGGGGGAATGAATCATTTGAAATGTGGTGTTGTGGAAGAGCTTTATGGATACCATGGACTGGCATAAAGATAAGTAGGTAGGTCCTAATCAAGTCAAGCCTGAACTCTCACTAGAAGTTAAAATGACTGAGCTGAGTCTATTGTAACTTGGGCACATCACGAGAAGACAAGACTCCCTGGAAAAGACAGTAACGCAGGGAAAAGTTGAAGGCAGTAGGAAAACAAGGAAGAGCAAACACAAGATGGATGGACTGAATAAAGGAAGCCCTGACCTTGATGATAGGACATTTTGGAGGTCATTCTTTCACAGGCTGGAAGCAACGGGACAGCGCTCAACACAAACACAGAGACAGAGAGAGTTCAACCCAGGGCTTTTGTGGGAGGCCAGGTCAGTACATGCTTACCATCAGGTGTTTTGATCATACAAGAGACCTGCTTTAAGCCAGGTGGGTGGAGATCTAGTTGCATAACACTAGAATCTAATTACAAAATGCTTTGAGATGGAGCGCACTAGGAATTGTCCATCTGGAAGCCGCTTGAGTCATCGTTGTCCCTTCCGTGTGTGGGTTCTGATGGTGTCTGAACCTTCTCTGTGTTGTGTATGACCTTGAGCTGCTGCACCGTCTCACTCATTACATGAATAGGGCTCTTGTCAACCCCCTCCCAAACACTTTCCCCCCCTTTTTTTCTCAGGATCGGCCAACCTTTCAGACTTTTAGCACTGTCACTTTGAAAAGCCTGTTTCAAAGGCTTTCCCCTGGGTTTGCGTTTCTGTCCAAATAATACTTTTGGCAGGATGCTGTTCCTTCTCCCCGCTTTTTGTGAGCCTGCCACAAGCATCTGGCTGGCCACGGTTGGAAACAGGACGCTTAAGCTGGATAGATTCCCAGCGTGGTTGAGCAAAGGTGTTCTTAGGTATTTATTAAAACAGGGTTGAACATCTTCATGGAGGGTACGTAAGATCTGGAGAAGTTACTTTTTGGAGAGCAGGTTGTCTGATCCTGCAGCTTGCATGGCCGCTGGGTATAACACAGGTCGGTATATATTTGAGCACTAAGTGTAAGAGGGTGGGAGAGATTTGTCTTTTTCATGCCCAGCTTGTAAATTTCTGGCTGGCCCTGGTGGGAAACAGGAAACTAGATGAAATGCATCTTCAGAATTAATCCAGGAGAATTCTTCCAACATCTGGCGTGAGTGTGTGTGTGTGTGTGTGTGTAAGGCACTCTGCACAGAATAATAAAAAAAGGAAGTCAAGGAAAAACACAGGTAGACAATCAAAGCAGAAAGCTGAGCTTAAAAAAAAAAGAAAGGAAAATTCAGGAATTAAGCCTGAAAGCTAATTAGAAGAAAGATTTATATTTCTGTAATCCCAGGTTTCATGGAGATTTATTTCACTTGCAGTATTTTTCTCCATCACAGGGTGACTGATATAGTTTGCCTGTAATACTCTGTCTTACAGGCAGCTGAAGTTACAGAGTCCTGCACCACTTTGTGCCTCCCAGAAGTATCTCCAGACTTTCAAAAAGAAAAAAAAATCTATTGTTGCTGAAAATTTGGAGGGTTCTTCACATGGTCTGAAGATCAGCTGAAGCACAGAATCAGTTACCTAGAAGGCGGTCGACAAGGTCTCACCTGATGTTTTTAAGCAAAGATCAGCCAGATCTCCACCTGTGGGTTTCCTAAACTGAGTTGTGGGTTAGACTAGGTGCCTGGCAAGCTACCTTCTATAGCAAAGAGTTGAGAGGTTGCCGGAATATTTAACAGTGTACCCTTTTATTGTGTGCCAGAGGAGGTGAGTGACTTGCAAATTTACTTTAAAGGAGCTACGTGAATTTGCTGTTTTGCTGTAGCAGATTAAGGCAGCTGAAGGTACGTGAGATATTTGAGGAGTGGTTTAATAGTTCCGCTCCCTCGGCCCCTGTGAGTTTCTATGGATGAACAGGGATTTGAACTCAGCTCTGAGTCCTAGCCTGTCACTCTATCCACTACGCCATACTGAGTATCACTGTGGAAGTTCCTCATCTGTGATTCTGTATTGATACTAGGAATATTCCCACTTTGTGTGCACTCCATTATTTATATTTAATATATTTAAAAAACATTTTAGTAAATGGGTAGGCATAAACATGTAGGTATTTGGGATTTGGGATTGCATGTTTGTGAAAGAAGGGATTATAAGAGGTGGGGTGCTTCTTTTCCGTTGATGTTTATTTATTTAAAATATTTCTACTCCACCTTTCTCCTTAAAAGGACCCAATGCTTTATTTTATCTATTTTTCTGATTTAAGCCATCCAAAATAGTGCTTGCCATCAGATAGACAGGGTAGAAGTTCAACGAATGAACGAACGAACGAACAAACAAACAAACAAACAAACAAACAAACAAACAAACAAAGGGCCAGAGGAAAACTTGGCTTACTGGAAGAGCTGATATGGGAAATAAGATCTGGTTTAAAAAGAAAATGTGATGGCTGGCATAGCTTTTTGCTTCCTGATAATCTCAATTTCTCTTTTTGCAAAATAAGTTTCTAGTCCCTGTTGCCACAGAAATATATTTAAAAGCATTTGTCTCCTGAAATTTTGACCATATGATTTCTAACTGAGGAAGGTGGGACCTTCAATATCATATCTGTGCAAAATGGGAGTTCTCGTGCCAACTTGCCTGATTTGCTTTTCCGACTGTGAAATAGTATCCTTTTCTCCCTAGAGCAGGGATAGTTCTATATACAGCAATGCCTGCTATGGCAGGTTATGTGCGCCACCCTAAGGAGTCCTGACTGTGGCTTTCAGACCCCTGGTTATAAGTGCTGTGGAAGCAGGATCATGAAAACCTAAAAAGAATAAATCTCACTGTCTCCTTGGCTCATTGCGATAACTATTAGCCTAATACACAAGACCCCTGCAAAGCCGCACACTCCACAAATCCCTTTTTAATGAGCAGAAGGCATGTGGCTGCTCTCACCCCACTGAGGAGGCAGGTGTTTAAAGTCTGCTTTTCACTCCGATAACTTAACAAAAAGAGAGAGAGGGAGGGAGAGAGAACTACCGGAGCAGCAGACTAACAAGCTCGGTGTTTTCCCCCCCTTCATTTCTACTCCTGTCTACCACTCTTGCTCTGTGTTCCTTTAACCTACATATGTACTGGCCTTCAAGGAGAATCAAATATAGGCTACATGGAAAATGGGGAAATGATGGCCTAAGCTGAATTGGGACACTCAACTAAAGCATCCCTACCCCTAAAAATTGTGATCTTTCAGCTTATAATTCCCATAACACCTTATCACTGGGCGCACTGGCTGGGACTGTTAGGAGCTGAAGTCCAGCCGCATTTAAAGCAGTTCAGACTGTTGTGACTCCAGTTTTGTAGGAGTGGTGAATTCACTCCAGTTTTTAGTTGAGTTTGAAGGAACTGTCCAAGGTGCTTAATGGATAGGTCCAGTCAAAATTAAACTAAAACCTGGGGCAGATTTGCTGCCTCCATGAAATTGGACTGAGTCGCCTCCACTCATCTGAAAAACCAAATGTTCCTCACCCCAGGGCTCAGCCGGCATCGAGAAAAAGAAACAAATCATTAGTCGGTGGACATCTCTGTTCAGAATGAGTTCCTTCATGGGAAGAAATGCAGGATATAAATAAAGTTAATACAGAAACAAATTTGATTACGGTGATGCTTTTTTATGCAAGGCTCTGGCTGGATAGCTTCGTGGTTTAGGTCAATGGCTGCAGAGCCAGAGGTTGGGAGTTCAATTCCCCACAGTGCCTCCCAGGAAAAAAACACCAGCCTTTGTAGCCTTGGGCAAGCTGCACAGTCCCGGGGCGCCCCCAGAAGAAAGAAATGGGAAACCACTTCTGTGTATTCTCTATCTAGTTGGCTTCATAGTTCAGTGGTTTAGATATCTGGCTATGAAGCCAGACATTGGGAGTTTGGTTCCTGATTGTGGCTCCAGGGAGAAGAGCCAGCCTGTGTGGCCTTGGGCAAGCTGCACAGTCCCAGAGAGCACCCCACAAAAGAAGGATATGATAAACTACTTCTGCATATTCTCTAGCTGGAAAACCCTGAAAATGGGTCATAATTGACTTGATGGCACATGATGATGATGATGCCTTTGAAGAATGTTGAGAACCTTCCTGTTGGAGAGACATGAGAAAGGGCTTTTTTTTTGGTGGCTTCTTACACGCTACAGAAACTCCCTATTGGGGAATGGTAGCTCGGCTTAATTCCTGGATGTCTTTCAAGAGAATAAAACTTTCCCATTCAGGACCAACCTTCTGGTTGGGCATGCTGCGCATCTCTATTGTTTTATGACAATTAATCTTTCTGACGGGGGTGTTTTCAGCAGTTGACTGTTGCATTCTGTTTTAATATGACAAGAGATTTGTGTTTTTATATTTAATTTTACATATATTAGCCCTATTGGGTTTGTGCAGCATAAACTCCACGTTGTGGGCAAATGCTGGTGAGCACTAAGACCTGAGCAGAAGGAAGGTTCTTTTCACCCTCCTCTTCCTGTCAAAGTTTTAAAACTTCCTCAAGGTTTGGAATTGGGAATTAGATGCTCTTCTGCTGCTGAAAAATGAGCCTGTGCATAAGTCTACCATCTGGATCATGACCCAGGCTTCAGACTGTAGAAAGTTATTTTGTTCTAGATCTTGTGTGGTCCCTCCTGGAACTGAGGCCGCTGATTTGGTTATTCAATCAAGCTTCTCTTGTGTAAACACGTCTTTGTAAGAACAAGCCGGTCGGGAATATTTTGACGCCGTTCCTTATTGTCTGTGGGATCCTGGCCTGCTTCCCACCCAGGGGTTTCCACGAAGTCAGCTTAGCCACGATGATTCAAAGGATCTTCTCCCAGCTTCTATTGGGCCAGAAGGTCTGTATTTGTATACATAGGAGGAGAACTTGAAAGTTGGTAGAGTAACCAGTGGAACGAATAGAGTTTGGAAAGATATATATGTTTAAAAAGTAATTAGTTTTAGTTCCAACCTGGGTAGCTCATGGATTGAGTGAGGGAGTGTGGCCTCACTCTAAAAGATCGGTTTCCCCAAATGTTCTTGGACTAAACCTCTCACAAGCCTTCACCCACCAGCTGGGCTGTGCCAGGATTTCTGGGAGTTGCAGTCCAAGAACATCTGGGGAACCAAGGTTGGGAACCACTGGTCTATCTGCATTAATTATTCTTCTAACATGACTATGAGACAAAGGTGGTCACTGAAACAGATGCTCTTCATGTAGGTAGGAACCATTGTTTTAACAGCTCAAAGGGCAATTGACTTGCATATTGATTTCAACTTCAGCAGAACATTTATGCTAACGAGTCGTTTGGAAGTTATGACTGGTATTTAATCATGCAGGTGTCATTTGCTTCCTCTCCAGTTCACTCTGTCTCACCCCCCTCCACCTCCCCACCCAACCAGAACCAATATATCTATATATAAGCCTGGGACTTGAATATTCTGCTCTATGCATCTGAAGAAAACTTGCTGGCCTCAAAAGGCATTGCAACAGTCTTCATTGTTTTTGACGCAGTAGAATAACACAGCTACCTATTGGGAAAAAGAAATGCTAGATTTAATTTTGAAGCATTGCTCCAGGGTCGATTTTTTGTGAATTCAAGGTCAAGAGAGATACTGTCCATGCATGGCTGCGGCTCCTACATTTTTTTGTAGTTATAGAAGGGTACGCCATGTTAGCCTGTGCAAATTTTTATCACATCCTTCTATACTGTACGTTTTATGAACAAATAAGGAATGATTTAGCTGGCTGGATAGCTCAGTGATTTAGGTATCTGACTGCAGAGTCAGAGGTTGGGAGTTCGATTCCCCCCACTGTGCCTCTGGGAGAGGAGCCAGCCTGGGTAGTCTTGGGCAAGCTGCACCATCCCAGGGCACCTCCAGAAGAAGGGAATGGAAAACCACATCTGAGCATCCTCTACCTAGAAAACCCTGAAAAAGTCAGAATTGACTTAACAACAACAACAATAATGGAATGATTTAATTTGTTTCTTCCTGCAAAAATCTTAAAGGTATCCTGGTATGTAGTTGGTTATACGTTGTCTGTCAGACTGGAATTCTTTTATTAATGCTTAAGTTGCTAACTTTTTCCTTGCTATAATATAAAGAGGTTGCTTATTGGAAGTTGCTTGATAACTTTTTTCTACTTTTTTTTTAAAAAAATCTTTATATGTATTTGTATTGTGTGTACATTGGTTGATGTGTATCTGAACATATGACCGTAATTAACTTATAATAGGAGTAAAAAAAGAAATTTTCTAGATGATGGATGAGAATGGTAGTAATGGCAGATTATAAGTGGACTGGAAAGAAGGAAATCAGCTTCCTAAAGCAATTTTTCCCCCTCCTGGAATGCCAGAAAGACAAACAAATGGGTCTTAGATCAAATCAAGCCGGCACTATCTCTAGAGGCAAAAATGCTGAAACTGAGGCTGTCTTTCTTTGGGTACATCATGCGAAGGCAAGGTTCTCTGGAAAAGACAATCATGTTGGGAAAAGTGGAAGGCAGCAGGAAAAGAGGAAGACCCAATACGAGATGGATTTACTCCCCAAAGGAACCCACAGGCTTGAGTTTGCAAGAGCTGAGCAGGGCTGTTGAAGAGAGAACATGTTGGAGAGCTCTCATTCACAGTGTGGCCATAAGTCCGAAGCAACTTGATGGCACAAAAGAACAAAATACTTTTCGTCTACATTCAAAATATAGGTTGAAAGTGTCTTTCTTGCCTTACATACAGATGTTTCAGGGAGATGGAAAGGAAGATCATGATGTCAGAGTTTCTTATTCTCCAAGATCCCATCCTTTTTGTGCAAAATGTTCAGGTTCTAGGCTGGAAGCATCAGGGTTGTTTTCACATGACGTTGGACCCAAAATTGTGGGGAAAAATTGTGTAGGTGAGAACTGATAAGAAAAAGTAGAGTACAACACAGGCTATGCACATCTGTTTCTTTCAGAACTTATATAGCAGGGGGTGTAAGATAACACAATTCATAGAAGAAAAAACAGCCCTGTGTAGCCCTGGGCAAGCTGCACAGTCCCAGAGTGGCCCCAGAAGAAGGGAATGATGAGTTGCTTATGTGTACTAGTTTGACGTTCATTGCAGTTGATTGCAATAAATTAGACTGAGTGGACAGCATGTGGTATTGTATGGAAATTAGTGAATGTTTATATGTTTTAGCTAACTTGGATATTTTTCATCATTGATTAAAGCATGCTCCTTGTTTCCAGTTCTGTCCATCTTAGCCTTTGCTTATTCCCTCCTCCCTCAATTCTGTCTATTTCGGACACTGGCATTTTAAAACGTGCAAGTTGTTCTGCACGCATTTCATTTCGCCAAAATATTCGGGTAGCTTCACAAGCGTGCAAATTTGCAAGGCAAGGGAGCTTTCTTCCAGCGACTAGTTTTCGAGATACATGGAGGGTCTCCATTTGTCAAGGCTGTTGACTCCAAGAAAACTGCTTTCATTCCTGCTACAGGAAAAGAAAGACGCCTGTTGCATGGGTGCATGGCTTGCATTCTCCAATGCTTTAAGCGCACTCTCCACTAGGTGCAGATGCAGCCACGTGTAAAAGCACAGACGACCCTTCAAGTAACAGTTCAAGCAAAGGTGTACAGATTCGTGGGGTGGTTTCTTCTCTTTTTTAAGACGACAAGTCCCAGAAGTCTGGAAGGAATTCGGGGAGGGGGGGGGGGGTTATAGTCCAAAAACACATAAATCAGCATAGACATGGGAGTGGTCCCCAGATGTTCTTGGAGTACAACTCCCCAAAATTCTGGCCAGCACATCCAGCGGTGAAGGCTTTTGGGCTCATAAAGGGAGACACGGTCCTTGAGATAGCATGGACCCAAGCCATTTAAGGCTCTATAGATTAGAACCAGCACTTTGAATTGTGCAAGGAAATGGATCAACAGTCAGGGTGGTCATTTCTCTTTCTTTCCCTCTCTTCTTTTTTATGTTGCTTCTTTTCACCGTTGGATTCCTTTCTCTACGTCCAAACTTACGGTGTGGTTCTAAGTGGCGAGAACAACCTTTGGCTAGCGGAGGTGGCATGAGCGCCTGGGGAAGCCATCTTCACCCACCTTCTACAAGATAGGACATGGATCATCAGCCTTGTGACCCATGAGTTTTCTTGTTGCTTAAGAGCTAACAGCAGTAGTACAAAGCCAGAGGGATCCTGGCTTCCAAACCTTAGAATCATAAAATCATGGCATTGGAAGGCGCCTTAGAAAGCCATGGAGTCCAACCAGGTGCTTAGTGCAGAAATCCAGATCAAAGTATATCTGACAGATGATTGTCCAATTTTCTCTTGAATGTCTCCAGCATTGGAGGGCTCACCCACCTCCCGAGGTCATGGGTTCCATTGTCGTACTTCTCTAACAGTTAAGATGTTTTTCCTAATATTCAGCCTAAATCTGGCTTCCTGTAGCTTGAGCCCATTATTATGTGTCCTGCACTCTGGCATGATCGAGAACAGATCCTGCCCCTCCTCTGGATGACAGCCTTTCAAGTCTTTGAAAAGTGCTAACATACCTCCTCAAAATCTTCTTTGCTCAATATTAAACATCCCCATAGTCAAAGCTATGGTTTTTCCAGTAGTGATGTATGGAAGTGAGAGCTGGACCATAAAGAAGGCTGACTGCCGAAGAATGGATGCTTTTGAATTGTGGTGCTGGAGGAGACTCTTGAGAGTCCCCTTGACTGCAAGGAGAACAAACCTATCAATTCTGAAGGAAATCAAGCCTGAGGGCTCACTGGAAGGACAGATCCTGAAGCTGAGGCTCCAATACTTTGGCCATCTCATGAGAAGAGAAGACTCCCTGGAAAAGACCCTGATGTTGGGAAATTGTGAGGGCAAGAGGAGAAGGGGACGTCAAAGGACGAGATGGTTGGACAGTGTCATAGAAGCTACTAACATGAATTTGGCCAGACTCCGGGAAGCAGTGGAAGACAGGAGGGCCTGGCGTGCTCTGGTCCATGGGGTCACGAAGAGTCGGACACGACTTAACGACTAAACCACAACAACAACATCCCCAGTTCTTTCAGTCTTTCTTCATAAGGCTTGGTTTCCAGTGCCGTGATCATCCTTCTTGCCCTCTTCTGAACCTGTTCCAGTTGGTTGGCATCCTTCTTATGGTATGGTATCCAGAACTGGACCCAGGAGGACTCTAGATGAGGCCTAACCAGCGCGGAATAGTATGTCTCAGTGACATCATAAGGATCCACCCTAGATTTTTGGCCCTAAAATTGGAATAGGATGCTGACAACCTGGTGATCCGATTTCTGACATCACACAAGTTTTATATTGCTGTAATTTCTTTGCTGCAACATCACACACACCCACTGAAAGCTTTCGCTGGACGGATTCTATCCATGAGGCTGTTCCCACGGAAAGCCTGGTGAAGCTGCCCTTAAAGAAAGCCGTCTTTCTTCAGTAATGGCGGTGAGGAAAGGGGGGGAAAAAAAAGAGCACGCCTTTGTTCTAATGGGACCCAATAACTCTGGAAGTACCCCATAAAATAACAGTACACTTGAGTCTCTGCTTAGCCATAACTTTAGCTTAGGTGGGGGCATGAGGGAACTTCTATTTTATTTTATTTTTTTAAAGAACAAAATGGGAACTGCTGAAGGCGATCCAGTTTTGGCCAGCACTCCCAAGCTGAAACAATACAAAGAATTCAGATAATGAAAAGCATATGGTTCCCCCCCCCTCTAGCCCTGCTCGACTATTTCCAACCTTGCAAAAAGATGGGGGGGAGGAAGGAGGGGGGGTGTACCCGTTCTCTGCTGCTCGCCACATTTAGGGTGAGGAGTGTGGTTTGCAAATGTTGATGGGAACAGCTGGAGAATTAGTTTTTAACACTTCCTGCCCTTGCTAGAGCGCGTTCCCCTCGGGAGGGATCCCATGTCCCTCCGGTTGCCCCCGGAGAAGGCCTGCCTCTCCCGGAGGTGGCAGATCTGCGGCTAAGCCATCCGGCTTTGGGCATGTAGGTGGAGGAAACAGAGTATTTGGGCCTCTCCCCCCCCCAACCCTGAAGGGAGCTGCTTTTTCTGCACATGGAATGCCTGGTTTGCTTGTGTGTTGTCAACATCCCTACAAGCCCTGGCCGGCTCCGTGAGGAGTTAGCAAGGTCCAACAGGAAACGAGGAGGGCTATTCTCTCCAGGCCTGGGTGATGTTCCTGGTGTCTCAGAGCCGACAGATGTCACAGTGGAAAAAGCAAGACGAGTTCTTACACAAGGGCTGGAAAAATACACAGAAATCAGAAGAGAGGATCCTGCTTTTTTCCTTTCTCTCTGCCCCTCTCTGGACGTCCCGTTATCGTGGACCGTGCTGGAAGGCTTTTAGCTAGTCCTGTGTTCCACTCGCCCTGGTGGGTGTCGGATTGAGGGGAACTGGGGTAAGGACTGGAAAGGATGTAGGTTTGACTTGAAAGAGGAAGAAGGTCTGGCTACAGAACCACAGAATAATGGCGTTGGAAGGGGCCTCTAAGACCATCCAGTCCAACCCCCCTACTCAATGCAAGAATCCAAATCAAAGCAGATCGGGCACATGGTTGTCCAGTTGCCTCTTGGATGCCTCCAGCGTTGGAACACTCACTATTTCCCGAGGTCATGGGTTCCATTGTCGTACATCTCTAACAGTTAAGAAGTTTTCCCTGATATTCAGCCTAAATCTGGCTTTCTGCCACTTGAGGTCATTATTACATGTCCTGCACTCTGGGATGATTGAGAACAGATCCTGCCCCTCCTTTGTATGACTACCTTTCAAGTCTTTGAAAAGTGCTACCCTATCTCCCCTCAGTCTTCTTTTCTCAAGGCTAAACATGTTTATGTCCACCCTTGCATGTACATATATACGCACAGACTTCTCACCCCTTTCTGTTTTATGCCATAACTACAGTGTTAACGCACGCAGGATAATTTATCAATGCACCATAAAATTATTGAGGCCATGGATCAATACATGAGAGAAAAGTCTTGCATTTTCATGATATTAGAGTTAGTACTTAAGTCTTAGAGAAGTTTTCTGGGCGTTAGTTCCTGGCTTTTATGTGGAATATAGTTTAATGGTTTTGAGATTCTCATCAGAATTACCTGTTTGGTGCCTCCTGAGACTGACTGCAAGATAAAATACACTCAGCCACACAGTCATCACTCAATGATACACTTAGGGTGTTTGTAGAAGAGGTGTTCTCTCAAGGAGCAAAAGATATCTATATGTTACGGCAGATGATTTTCCTCACCTGCATAACCGAGGTTTTCTATGTTCTTTGGCCCCTATCATTCTGAATGTCTTATTCTGCAGAAAAGTCCAAAGAATATATTATCTTTACCTCCACTCACTGCTCTTCTCTAGTCTTTCATTATCCAGACTGAGTGGATTTATATGGCTAACACTGAAGCTGAGGCTCTCCTACTTTACCATGAGAAGGCAGGATTCTTTGGAAAAGACAATAATGCTAGGAAAGGTGGAAGGCAGCAGGAAACGAGGAAGACCAAAAATGAGGTGGACTTCCTCAATGAAGTCTTGAGTTTGCAAAAGCTGAGCAGGGCTGGTGAGGACCCAAGACATTGTGGAGAGCACTCATTCAAGCGGGTCACCATAAGTTGGAGACGGTGGTTGAGCAATCAGCTCCGTCAACCACTTTGCAAAGAAAAGACCAACATAGCCTCCTCTTCCAGAGTCAAACTTGACCCACATTTTAAAAAAACAAACAAATAAAAACAAACCCAATCCTTTGATTCAGCCATCCTTTGCAAGAAACGGCAAGCAAACCTCCCCTTTGGAAGCCGGGAATTTTGGCATTCCCAAAATCCCCCCTCCAGCCTTCTCTGCGTATGTATGTGTACATGCATTTGTGATTCCCTATGAGATCTCCCCTCCCTGCTTTCCATTCACCCAGCTGCCAGCTCGCTGCGTGTCACTCAACAAGAAGGGTATTTCACAGGCTATACTGGAGACAATGGCGCTTTTCATAGGGGGAGTAATCAGACCCTCCACCCTGATACCCCAGCAGCTGTTGGACATAGGAAGAGCCCCCTCCTCATCTCACGGACTCTTTCTTGTCCCACAAGGCTCAGATTTAAAGGGTCAAAGAAAGATGGCCTGGCCGGGCTCGCTCGTTCTCACTCCCCTCGGAGAACAGAGTGGCCGTGTGCAAAGTGGGTTAGGGGGAAATGTGGACACAAGCAGAGGAAGCAAATCAGCTGGAGAAATGGTCAAGGAGAGGCAGATATAGGATTTGCTCCAAGGACAGTCTTGAGTTTCCAATACATTTTTAAAATAAATAAACAGACACTGAAATATTCTAGAGCCACACAAGCATTTACATGCAATAGCTGAAGTCCTGTTGCTTAGTGTAAACCAGTCAATGTTTTTATAATTTTGATTGACTGTGCCTGGCCTTTCTGAATAATCTGAGAACTTCAGAGTAGAACTACAATGGTTTTCCCTTGCCTTCTTTTGGTGGAATCCTAGGACTGTGCGGCTTGCCCAAGGCTACCTAGAATGGCTCTTCTCTCTGGAGACCCAATGGTAGCAAACTCCTCTGGTTCTGCAGCCAGAGACCTGAACCACTGAGCTATCCAGCCACTTAACGGAGCATACAAATCTTTATGATTTCCGAGCCATGGTTCAGAACTTCACAAAACAAAATGGGAGAAGTCCTTTCTTTCAAAAGCCTTAACAGTGTAACTAAATGAGTGAGACCGCCCGAATTAAGAAATCTACACAGTTCCTTAAGAACAGGTATAGCACTTTTTTTCTTTAAAGGGAAAGTCTTCAGTCTTGGGAGGGGGTGACACATCCCCTTACCTATTCTGTTGCTGCTGCTGCTGCTGTTTTCATTTTACATGAAAACATTGCAAAACTATCACTAGGCATGATATTTGAAAAATTAAGGAATGATAAGGAATGAAATACAATTCAAAGTTTTTTGTTGTTTTCTGCTTAACTGGGACTCAAATAACTGTCTCAAAATGCAAATCCATACAGAGGAGAAGTGGGGCTTTTTATCCTTTCGATAGGTGATGGATAGCTCAATGATTGAGTGATCTGGCTGTGGAGCCAGAGGTTGGGAGTTCGATTTCCCCACTCTGCCTCCTGGGAGAAGGGCCAGCCTGGGTGGCCTTGGGCAAGCTGCAGAGTCCCAGGGCACACCCAGAAAAAGGGGAAGGGGAAACCACTTCTGAGCTCTCTACCTGGAAGACCCTGGAAAGGGACGCCATAAGTCAGAATTGACTTGACGGCCCATGATTATTATTATATGTGATAGGGAATGACGTTCATTCTGCCATGTTGTTCACGCACAAACCCAGTCACTCCTGCCATTGTGTTTGTTACTACGAATGAGTTACATGTGTTAACAATAACTCAGACAATGTTGCATCTGCTTTGTACTTCCCTTCCAGCCCTCTACCTCAACAACACTTGGAACAGATGCACATATGTGTTGTGCATAAAACTCATGCGGTTTGATTGTTGCAAGAAGGAAGGAAGGAAGGAAGGAAGGAAGGAAGGAAGGAAGGAAGAGAGAGGGGGGAAGTAAGAAAGGCAGGAAAAGAGAGAAGGAAGGAAGGAAGGAAGGAAGGAAGGAAGGAAGGAAGGAAGAGAGAGGGGGGAAGTAAGAAAGGCAGGAAAAGAGAGAAGGAAGGAAGGAAGGAAGGAAGGAAGGAAGGAAGGAAGGAAGGAAGGAAGGAAGGAAGGAAGGAAGGAAGGAAGGAAGAGAGAGGGGGGAAGTAAGAAAGGCAGGAAAAGAGAGAAGGAAGGAAGGAAGGAAGGAAGGAAGGAAGGAAGGAAGGAAGGAAGGAAGGAAGGAAGGAAGGAAGAGAGAGGGGGGAAGTAAGAAAGGCAGGAAAAGAGAGAAGGAAGGAAGGAAGGAAGGAAGGAAGGAAGGAAGGAAGGAAGGAAGGAAGGAAGGAAGGAAGGAAGGAAGGGAACTACATCATCTAAAACAGGGCTTGTGAGATAGGAATGGAAGAAGAGGGTCTGTCCCACTCTGGTTTGAATTCCAAAAATACTCCTCATGGCTTCCTTCCTAGCAAAAATGTTAATAGACCTAATGGACCAGAAACCATTGTCACAGAATAATAGAGCTGAAGAGCTAGAAGAAGGAAATCCACAGTTAAAACATCTCTGATAGACAGAGTCTCTGTTCAGAAAATCTTCAATGAAGGTTGTTATTAGCATTATGAAAGCTACTGTTACTACACGGCTCTCATTCGGCCTGAAAGCCAGGGTGACACAGTGGATACCATGCAGGACTAGGACTCAAGAAACCTGAGTTCAAATCCCCACAAAACCTCCACTTTTTGCAGACCAAACCTGGTTCGATTCTCTTGTATGTCATGAAAATATGACTGATTGTGCCACACACTCACACCCACATGAGTGGAATTCTAACTTTTCTCTGTCACCAGCTAAAAATCCTTCTGTTTCTTTCCCTTAAAATAATAATAATTATGCGCTGTTAAGTCAATTCTGACCCTTTTCAGAGTTTTCCAGGTGGAGAAGTGGGGTTTCCTATTCTCTTCTTCTAGGCGGTACAGCTTGCCCAAGGCCACACAGGCTGGCTCTATTCTCAGGCGACACAGTAGGGAAACTAAAGTCCCAAACTCTGGCTCTACGGCTAGATACCCTAAACAAATGAGATGGATTTAAAGTCCTAAAATCCCATCAGCCAGCACGCCCATTTTATAGGCTCACTGGGGAACATGGGAATGGTTGTCCAAACAGGTAATTCCAGAATTGTGGAACCTACAGCATAAACCACACCCCTCCTGCTGGTTCTTTCTTTTTTAAGAAGTTTGCTGCTTGTTAGTAACTATAACTAGAAGAGCCGGCAATCCATACATATTTTATCATCATCATCTTAGAACTGCAGAGCCAGAAGGGACCCTGTGGATCACCAAGTCCAGCCCCTGTTAAGGAGGCACAAGTGGGGAATCGAACTCCCATCTTTTCCACTGCACACCTTCCTCTGCTCCATTCATGATGTTCCCCATCTACTCTCGCTCTACATCCTCTCCCGACCGGATGAGCTTCTTAGAAGGGATAACCTGCCCTGCGCCCCCTCTAGGCCCAGAGCATTCATAATGTTAATGACTCAAATGCCGGAATTCGGAAACCAGGCTAGCTGCCAGCGGCTTGATCTGTCTTTATGGCTGCTGCTTATGAGATAATCGCCCTGTGAGGCCCTGGTAGAAGCAATGGCGTATGTGGACAATTAGCATCCTCAGAAGGAAGAATAGGTCTTGATTCTGGGAGAGGTTGAGCCGCAGGGGTGGCTCCTCCAAAATCGGCCATGAGAGGAGGTAGCTGAGTTGTCTATGGAAACACGCAACAGACACCAAAACAGATGTGGAACAGCTGGGAAGATTATGGATGCCATCAGTATTATTATTGCTGTTATTAATAGAGTGCTCCATGACCGAGCCTTGTGTCCTTCCATGCACAGCGCAAGAGATCCTTGGGGTTTAAATGTTTGAAACACCAAGATGGAGTACATCAGAGGTTTTGTACTCCTGCCCAGTGTTAACAGCTGATATATACCTTTTTCTTCTTCTTCTTTGTTGTTGTTTAGTCGTTAAGTCATGTCCGACTCTTCGTGACCCCATGGACCAGAGCACGCCAGGCCCTCCTGTCTTCCACTGCCTCCCGGAGTTGGGTCAAATTCATGTTGGTCGCTTCAATGACACTGTCCAGCCATCTCGTCCTCTGTCGTCCCCTTCTCCTCTTGCCTTCACTTTTTCCCAACATCAGGGTCTTTTCCAGGGAGTCTTCTCTTCTCATGAGATGGCCAAAGGATTGGAGCCTCAGCTTCAGGATCTGTCCTTCCAGTGAGCACTCAGGGTTGATTTCCTTCAGAATGGATAGGTTTGTTCTCTTTGCAGTCCAGGGGACTCTCAAGAGTCTCCTCCAGCACCACAATTCAAAAGCATCCATTTTTCGGCGGTCAGCCTTCTTTATGGTCCACCTCTCACTTCCATACATCGCTACTGGAAAAACCATAGCTTTGACTATGCGGACCTTTGTCGGCAAGGTGATGTCTCTGCTTTTTAAGATGCTGTCTAGGTTTGTCATCGCTTTCCTCCCAAGAAGCAGGCGTCTTTTAATTTTGTGGCTGCTGTCACCATCTGCAGTGATCATGGAGCCCAAGAAAGTAAAATCTGTCACTGCCTCCATATCTTCCCCTTCTATTTGCCAGGATCTTCTTCTTCTTAGGAAACACTAAATTTTTGTTTTGACTACAAATCCTAGAAGGCTTCAGCCAGTGGGAGATGGGAGTTGTCGTCCAAGAAGCGACATTTCCCAGTTCTGAAAATTCTTTTTAATGAGAAGCGTGAAACAAATATGAGATACCCAATGAAAGACTTAACTTTAACAAAAGAGGAAAAGCAAGGAAGAATGGTTTCCTATGATAAAATCCCTCTGTCTTTTGGGAAATGGGCCGTAATGATCAGTCGGCCAAGATTTCTTTAATTGGATAATAGCCCTAATAAAAATGAAATTAATGAAATAAGAACAAGTAATGGCACAATCGTAGGCAGCGTATTTCCCCAGAAATATGTCTTTTCTATTCAGTCTGGCTTACTCTTAAGTAAGTGAGTGGAGCTTACAGCTTGATTTCGATGTATTTTTTGAGGAGTATCTCCCACTGTATCTGTAGAGGCTGACTCCTGTGTAAACAAACCTGCATGCAATGGCAGACTTCCACAGTTGCACCTGTTTACTCAGAAGTAAGTCTCCTTGCATTCAGAATGGCTTATTCCCATGATTCCGCTGCAGCAGGGTTGGGAACTAGGCAGCCCTCCAGATGCTGATGGACTGCAGCGCTCATAGGTCAATCCTAATTAGCGATGGTGGGAGTTATACCCCAGAAACATGTAGAGAGCCACACATCCCCGATCCCTACATTTAGAGTGGCTGAGACGAACACCCAGTAAGGCCTGTTTTCCTCGTATATTGAACACATAAGGCCATGGGACAGAGCAGGCCTATCGTGCTCCCCACCCTCTGGGCTGACCTTATTGAGTTTCAAAATTGCCTGCGCAGGGGCAAAATCTTGCAATCACTCACATCTCTCTGCTGCACTCCTTATGGGTCTCTGTGTTGCTTACAGTTGTGTTCCTTTTATCTCTTGACTCCCTACTTTAGCATTCCAGTCCCCTATAATGACAAGAACCTCTTTCTTTGGTGTCAGTTCTAGAAGGTGTTGTAAGTCTTCATAGAATTGGTCAATTTCAGCCTCTTCAGCATCCGTGGTTGGTGCATAAACTTGGATTACTGTGATGTTGAAAGGTCTGCCTTGGATTCGTATTGAAATCATTCTATCATTTTTGAGACTGTATCCCAGTACAGCTTTTTCCCACTCTTTTGTTGACTATGAGGGCTACTCCATTTCTTCTACGGGATTCTTGCCCGCAACAGTAGATATGATAATCGTCTGAATTGAATTCGCCCATTCCCGTCCATTTTAGTTCACTGACGCCCAGGATGTCAATGTTTCTTCTTGCCATCTCCTGTTTGACCACATCCAGCTTACCAAGGTTCATAGATCTTACATTCCAGGTTCCTATGCAGTATTTTTCTTTGCAGCATCGGACTTTCCTTTCACTTCCAGGCGCGTCCGCAGCTGAGCGTCCTTTCGGCTTTGGCCCAACCACTTCATTAGCTCTGGAGCTACTTGTACTTGTCCTCCGCTCTTCCTCAGTAGCATGTTGGACGCCTTCCGACCTGAGGGGCTCATCTTCCAGCGTCATATCTTTTAGCCTTTTGTTTCTGTCCATGGAGTTTTCTTGGCAAAGATACTGGAGTGGCTTGCCAATTCCTGCTCCGGGTGGATCGCGTTTAGTCAGAACTCTCCACTATGACCTGTCCGTCTTGGGTGTCCCTGCACGGCATAGCCCATAGCTTCTCTGAATTACTCAAGCCCCTTCGCCACAACAAGGCAGCAATCCGTGAAGGGGATTTCTCTAGTGAACACTAAACATAGCATGGTATCTGGCTCCTTCTAGTGGCTGGTGCTGGTAATGACATTTTTGAAATAGATTTTTGTAGAAAATGGTATACTGTACTTCAACACCCCCCATGGTCTCTGGCTGCCTCTAGTGGCCAGTTCTGGTAACTTCACCTTTAGAAATACATATTTCTAGGATTTTTCTTTTAATATTTTTAATATTTTCAGACTGTGGATAAGTAAATTAGCGGATACTGATCCTGTAGGTAAGGTGATCCTACTGCACTACACAGAACTATATTTGCATTCCCATGGGGTTGCCTTATTTAATCCTTACAATAACTCCTCAAGGCAGGTTGACTGAATGATAATTAACTTGCCCAAAGTTAATTTTCCAGCATTTTTTCCTAAGGTTTATTTCCTGCCTGGCTATATGAGCCCCCCTCAAAGCAAAAGTTGGTTAGGTAAGCCGACTTCCCTGAGTCTACGAGAGGCTTTCTCCTCAGTTTCTTGTGGACTGAACTGAGAAGAGCTAGTTGCAGCTTTATTTGGGGCTTTTTAAAGAAGAGAGAATATTTTCTTTCCCCCAAAGGGATGAGCATTCAGAGATTCTGCACAGCTGAGAGTGGCTCCTTTCTGTCAGAGGGGCTGCCTCGTCAGTAATTAAGTTGTTTTTCTGCCTCAGCATAATTGGTGCTGTCTGCTGACACAGTGCTTCTGCCAGCCAGATGTTGGTTGATGTTTTAAATATATATGTATCTATAGCTTGGGAAGCCTAAGTGGTGGGACTATTTTTAAATGGTAAACAGGAGGAAGAAAGGAAATTGAGACATCTCCCCTCACTGCTGCCTTTTTCTCTCATTTCCTAGCCATAATAATCATGTGCCGTCAAGTCAATTCTGACCTATGGACACCCTTTTCAGGGTTTTCTAGGTAGAGGGAGGTGGTTGACTAAGCTGACTAGAGAGCCCAGTGGCTTAGATATCGTTGGGAGTTTGATTCCCCACTGTGCCTCCTGATAGAAAAGCCAGCCTGCATGGCCTTGGGCAAGCTGCAGAGTTGTGGGAGAAGCCCATGTGTTTCTATGGCTGAGTGGGATTTGAATCCAGGTTTTCTGAACCCATTCCAGCACACAATTCATTACATCACACCGCCTCTCACATGAGAGACTACAGAGGGCATGGCAACAGTCTATTTGCAAAATAGCATAACGTCGGCGTTTTTTTACAACCCCGCATGCTGACTGTGGTTTGAGTAACTAGGAGGGAATTTCCTAGGTTGGGGCGACTGTCAATCTATCCAGCTCTAAGCAATCATTCTTTCCCTCTTCGGAATTCAAAGAGAGCCCCGCCTCTCTATTGAGAATGCTCCTTTCTCTCTCTCTCTAGTCTATTGGAAGGCTGTTTGTTTGCTGCTGATATGTTCACAACTGTAAGTAGTGAAACATTTTTTATTCTTTCTCCTACAAATGTCTCAGAGTTATCGAGAATGTCGGTGCCAGTTAATGAAAAAGGGGTGGCCTATCAGGGGAACTTGTAGCTATTCTTCTCTGCAAGTTTCTGTGTTTCAGCTGTGTAGCAAAGGAAATTTTAACCAGAAATTCAGAACCCTGCAACACATAATAACTGGTAATGTTACTTCTTGATGTTCTTAGCAGCTCCTAGTTTCTTTTCCTGCCAAATTTTATGCCTTTTTTTTTTTCAAATGAATTTTAAAAAGAAAGGAACATAAGGAACCACCACCACAAGAGTAACAATAATGAGGAATCCAAAGTGATGGTAACCAGAAAAATCTACTAAACAGTAAAGGCATCCCGGTCATTTTTTAAAAAGCAACATTCCCCTCTTTGTCTTCTTACAAATTGCTGATCATTCCATGTTTTCCTTTCAAAAACCCCACACATTGCTTGCCAGGACATGTTCTGAACGCTTGCCATGCATTCCTGTCTGTTCTTTCGTTTAGTGACTTCATGGGCTTTTTTGGAAACCTTAAGAATAAGTCGAAAATGTACGAGGAAAAGATTTTTTTCCCTCGGATCCTTTCTTTTTGTTCTTGACTCCTCCCTCGGCTGGAATGTAGGCCCCCGGGGGCTCCTCTGAAATGAAATTCGGTCTTCAGGCTGGAAAAGGATTTCCACTCCTGACTTCAATCATGCAGACGATGGGTTGATGGGAGCCATCGCTGAACCTATTTGGTGGGCACTAGGCTGAGCCTAAAGCATTTCTTTAGCTTAAAAAAAAAGAGGGTTTTTTTTTGAAGTTCTTTAAACTCCTTGGCCCTTCTTTGGGGTTCCTAGACCCATGTTTGCAGAGTGCCATGCCCTTGGAAAGAAACATATTTCACCACTCCGTGTATCTTTGTTCATGCAATTGTAGATTTTTTTTTCATAATTTTGGCATTAAGCACAAGCAGTGGTAATGAGTGACCTGTCTGTGTGTTCTGAGGGAGAGACAAAGGGCAGATTGATAGCTGTGTAGGCTTTAAGCTCCTTGGAGAAAAGCAAGGGTATAAAAGTAGTGAATAAAATAATATGGGGATAAATCGAGAGTGAATTTCTCACCAGTGCCTGTCCCACAAGCCTCTAAACTGAAACATTCAGCAGACACAATGCAGTTCCTGGAACTTCTACAGGGAGCATTCTCCCTTGTATGAGAGGTTATAAAGTGTTGGACACCCCACGGATAACAATAATAAGCACTTAAGAGCTAGGATGGTGTTTTATAGCTCTGCAGCTCTCCATGAGAACATTATTTCACTAATCAGGATCAATGGAGGGTGAAATGCTAAGCGCAACGCAGAGGCGGCTGGAGAAAGCAAACCATTGCCCCTTCAAGGGACATGAGGGGTAGGGTTGCCAGATCAAAATCCCAAAATTAAAGGGACATTCTGGAAAAAAGTGATGTCTGAAATAAAGGAGAGATCATGAGCAGCAGTCAATCAAAATGTCTGAGGTAAGGCCACCTGTTAGTTTATGAATTGCAAAGGGTACAATTTTTCAGAACATTATAACAAAAGTCTAAGGGTGTGATCAGGAGCCTCGTGGCACGGTGGTTAAACTGCAGTACTGCAGCCAAAACTCTGCTCAGGACCTGGGTTCAATCCCAGATAGCTGGCTCGAGACTCACTCAGCTTTCCATCCTTCTGAGTTTGGCAAATTGAGTACCCAGCTTGCTGGGGGGGTGGGGGGGGGGCAGCAGCAATGTGTAGCCTGCATAATTAAATTGCAAACTGCCTGGTGAGTGCTTTAAGTGCTATGGGGCAGTATATATGCAACATCCTTTGCTTTTGCTTTGATCACACACAGAAACAGATCACAATTTGGAGAGCTCTGGTGTGATTTATTTCCTAACGATTGCATGATGTATTGGGAATGGTGGTCCGGCCTGACCCCAATCCGTGTCCCTTTTTTGGTCCCGCTGTGGGGCTACTCCTTTTTGAGGCTGGGCTGAAATGATTTCCTGGCGGACAGAAGGGTTGCTTTAAAGGAGATTGCTCTTATTAAAGCACCCCTTTCTGGAGCGATCAAGCGTATATCTTTCCAGCTGACTAATTGCACCCTAAATCCTGGAGAAAGAGATATACCTCTCCAGGAACACTTGGCACAACCTTACAATCTTTTGGCCGGAGAATTCAAAGCCCCCCAGCTCTGTTTGCTGGGCAAATCTTGACACTTTTATGGCAGCTGTAGAATGACAGAAGGAACCGAAGCATCCCCTTCCATGGTTGCCTAGAGGAAAGCTGTTCTGAAGAACATTTAGCAGGAAATGAAAAGCCAGGGTAGCTGCTATTTTGAGACCAAGAACAGCACAGTGTTAAAACAGATTTTGTTTGTTCCACACTTCGGTCTCCTGTGTAGATTTTTTTTTTACCATTTCATGACGTTGGTAGCACAAAATATTTCAATGGTTAGACAGACAATTGTGTTCCAGTCTAAACAGCTGTTGCTCACACGAGAACAACTGATGTAGCCATGTGTTCACTGTGATTCAGTCTTTCGGCATCACACAGAAATCATTAGAGTCCAAGTGTAAATAGAAACATACATGAAATAGCAACCCATAGCATGCTGGATGTGAAGGTCTCCGAGCTGGCACCAGTGTTGCACCTTAAGATGCTGGGATATGAAAGCCATGGGACCAGCCCTTGAAGGCTACCCTGGCTCAAACAATGGCCGATTTACACATCTGGATGACGAGCAGATGAACTGCGCCAAAGTCCAAAAACACACAACAACAACCCCCAAGCCATAATTCCAGCAACGGGAGAAAAATGGCAGCCAGCATCAGCCTCTGCCTCTCTTTCTACCATGTTTGTTTGAACAGAAACAGGAAAAACTAATCTGTAGCCAGAATTATTTATTGCTTCCAAAGCAGGTGGTGGTGGTGGTGGTGGGTTTCTATTTATTTCAACAGAAAAGCATCTTCCCCTTACCTGCTTTTTCCTTCTTAATGCATTCAGGTTTTTTGACAAGAGAATGCTTTAAATTTTTTAAAAGCGAGAGGATGTGTTCGAGCAAGATAGGAGCCACTCTCTTTTGTAGATTTTGTGGAAATTCAACTACCTAATGAGCAATCGCCTGCTGATTAAGATAAAGGTGAGTCATCTCTCGTCACTCCTCTACCCACAAAGTGCCACGGCAAAGGGAAGATGAACGCCGAGGAGCGGCTTTAAGGAGCTCGAATGGCAACCGGGAGAATTCTAAAACACCCGTCCCAAACCATGATTCGCAAGCAAATCGGTTGCTAATGAAAACCAGGGTGAACTTCGTCAGCCGTGGTCCCTGGGAACCATCCAAGGATATCTGAAACTTGATGGAACACGTCTCCTGTCTTCTCTGAGAAGGGAAGTTTAAAAGATGTGAGCGAGCTAGCCATGGCAGGAGAACTGCTTTTTTCCATGTCTGGGTTTACATAACATGGGGATGAACCGGCCAAAGTGAGGCCGGATGTGGAATGATATAATTTCTCTGCCTCTCTGCCTCTCCACCACCCACAACCTTACACACACACACAACACACACACACGCACACACACACACACACACACACACACAAAGAGAGAGAGGGAGAAAGTGCCAAGACAAGGTTGCATGAGGAGAAATAGTGGCAAGTAAGGTTTATTTCCCTCGTTCATTTCTCTGTTTATCCTCCTCCTCCTGCTTCTATTGAGTTTCCTTTCAAAAGATGTTCCCACATACAAAAAAAAAAAAAAAAAAAAAAGGAAAAAGCCATTAATATCCATGGCAACTCCAGGAATGTGGTGTGCCTGTGCACGTTAGGCTCGAAGAGTGAGGAGAGTCACTTGAAGAAGAGAACCTTTGCCCTGTCTCTGGAACGCAAGAGTAGAATCTTGGGTTGTTGGTGGAAAAACTCCAGGGCGTTCACGTACATGCCGAGTGTCCTGATTTATCATGTTCTCTGGTTTTAGCGGCTGGGAAATCTCAATCTGTAAATGTTGGGGACTTGAAGGGGGAGCTTTTCAACACAAATAAAATATGAAGATACTGTAAACCAGAGACATTCCTTTTGGTGGTTTGGAGATGCTGCAGCATTAATCAGAACCAGGGACTCAAGGAGCAGGACTTGCTGTCAAGTCGGACTTAAGCTGCACCGGTGACTCATCTCGGGCTCAAGTCCGGTTTTCTTTTTCCATGACTTGGACTTGACACTTGACTTGGAATCCATCCACCCACTCCCTTTTTCCAGGGGAAAAAGCTGGTTTTTAATAGGGACTTGCGACTTGGTAACAAAGACTCCGACTTGGACTTTGGAGGCAGGCCCAAAGACTCACCAAGGTGTGTCTTTGGTGTTCCTTTTAAAATTAAAATGTAGAAATAACTACTCGTTAGCTTAGTGGTTTGGCTATCTGGCTGTGGAGCCAAAGGTTGGGAGTTCGATTCCCCCACTGGGCCTCCTTGGCTAGGGCTAGACTCGATGATCCATAGGGTCCCTTCCAGCTCTGCAGTTCAATGATTTATTATTATATTATCAAGATTATTTCTTGTGTGCAGCAAAACAAGGAAAGAATATATACTGGGGGGGGGGAATGCACATATGACAGAGAACTGCTGGATAGCTCAGTGGTTTAGGTCTCTGGCTAGGGAGCTGGAGGTTGGGAGTTCGATTCCACACTGGGCCTCCTTGACGGGGGCTGGATTATCCATAGGGCCCCTTCCAGCCCTGCAGTTCTAAGAGAATGAAGATGATATGATCAGAAAAACCAGCGTTCATTGGGCACCCATGGATCCTGCAACACCTTCTCCACCTCGCTTTGCCTGTCTTCTGTTTGAAAGATGCACCCCTTGCTTAAAAACCGGGAAGCTTTTCATTTGGACAGGAATTCTGCCCCTGCGTCCTTCAACAGTGTGATCCATTCTACCTCCTCATTTATTTATTTTTAATTCCTTGGTGTGGGTGTAGACATGCCTGGTGGTGGTGGTGGTGGAGGAGAGACTTTGAAAAATGCTAGACTCTTCCATCCCCCTTTGAAAGAAGGAGAAGGAACCGTGCCAAACCTAAAGCTTCTTTGACTGTTTGCCTGGCTGATGTCAAGCACTAGGAATTCCCCAGTCATTAAAAAAAAAAAGATTGAGAGAGAGTTATGTTTTTGCTAAGGAAACAATGTGGATTGCTCTTGGTTCCAGATGTTAGCAATGTGGTGCTATGAGCAGCTTGGGGGGAAGAAGCAGAGAGGGTTGTAGAGCCGACCACTTCTATCTCAGGGCAGGAGAGACTGCTGGAGAATCCTGCAGCGTCTCAGAGCTGGAATCCAACCATCTTTTCTGACCCTTGGATCTCTTTCTCAGGGGCTGATCAGGACAGGCTTCCAACGTTAACTTCCTCAAAGCCTTCATACGGTTGAATAGGTGCGCTGTTTCATTCTTTTTCTTGCAAAAGTACCCTTTCTTGTCCAATTGTGGGGTGGGGGAAAAAAACACAAAGATACTGGATGTTCTTCAAGGAGTGTGCAGACATGTGTGGAAAATTGCAGGCAGCGGGGTGGGAGGGGGTTGCATTCAATCCTAGCCCTGAAAGAGGGAAGGGAACAGAAAAACCTTCCCATTAAGCTTCCCGTGTCTGGGCAGACATGTTAAAAGTTCCTGATCTCAAAGTGGGAGCAGCGACGGAGAAGGCGCTCTCCCGTGGCCTCACCAAATACACCTGGGAAAATGGCAGGGCCAAGAGAAAGGTCTCCTCTGATAATCTTAACACCCAGGCAGGCTCATAAAGGGAGACGTGGTCCTTTACTTTGAGTTTTTTGTTTGTTTGTTTGTTTGTTTGTTTTGTTTTGTTTTGAGAAATACACTAAAGGTTGAGGTCTCTGTAAAAAAACATTGTCTCTGTTCTGCCAAAAGCCTTCTGGTTTTTTTTTGGGAAGAAAGCCCTTCCTTCAACCATGTTATCCACTATCAGAACCACCATCTCAACAAGTCGATTGGCGTATTGATTTTGGCAGGCTTGGGTTTCCAAGCCTAAAAGAACGCAACAGCCTTATGCTTGCTTTGCAGGTTTAGCACAAGACGGTTCGGAACAGCGTAAAACAGGGAAAGAATGGCTTGTGAGATCAGATTTGTGGGTCTTAGGAAGCCATAACGATGGTT
The DNA here is from genome assembly GCA_037013535.1 of Intellagama lesueurii. Classification (NCBI taxonomy): domain Eukaryota; kingdom Metazoa; phylum Chordata; class Lepidosauria; order Squamata; family Agamidae; genus Intellagama; species Intellagama lesueurii. The sequence goes on along the minus strand of JBAJHW010000016.1, from coordinate 7,234,848 downwards.
TCCTCTCCAGCTTTCTCACTCACACTTGAAATGTTGAGGGCAGGAAAGAATGGATACTTCAGTTCCCAAGGGGAAATGGCTTCCAGAGTTTTTCTGAAGCCGCTTGGGCAAGCATTTTGTGTGCCTGTGTATGAAAGGCAGAGAATGGAAGATAGACAGAAATGGAGAGAAAAGAAATGAGGAAGAGAATTTAAAATAGGAATGACTGTATTTGTGGATACCCTGGACTGACAGAAAGATGAACGAGCGGGTCCTAGATCAAATCAAGCCTGAACTATCTCTGAAGGCAAACATGATGAAACTGAGACTGTCCTATTTGGGGTGCATCTTAAGGCAGGATTCACTGGAAAAGACAAGAATGCTGGGAAAGGTTGAAGGCAGCAGGAAAAGAGGAAAACCAAATACGAGATGGATTGACTCCCTAAAGGAACCCACAAGCTTAAGTTTTCAAGAGCTGAGCAGGGCTGTTGAGGACAGGATATTCTGGAGATCACTGATTCATGGGGTTGCCATGAGTCGGAGGCGACTTGATGGCACACAACACTTAATAAACTTAGAACTGTTGAGCTGGAAGGGACCCTCTGGATTACTGGGTCCAGCCCTTGTCAAGGAGGCCCAGCAGGGAATCGAACTCCCAACCTCTGGCTCCGCAGCCAGAGACTTGAATCACTGAGCTATCCAGCAGTTCTCTAACTTACTGTAACTGTGGCTCTTGGGACAGGTGACTATGGAATCAACACAATCCAAGACCATGGATTGAAGAACGAATATGATGGTAAGGAACCTCTCCTTCTGCTGGATGGCTCAGTGGTTTAGATCTCTGGCTGCAGAGCCAAAGGTTGAGAGTTCAATTCCGAAGTGTGTCTCCTTGACATGGGACTTGATGATCTCTAGAGTCCCTTCTAGCTCTGCAGGTCTAAGATGATGATGATGGCAGGCAGTTATGTCTGGTTGTCACTTGTGTTGGGCTAGGCATGTTTTGAGTGTGAATCACTCTCAGATTGAGCGCAGAAAAGACTAGACGACTTCATACCCATCTCAGTGCATTCCATGCCCCTTAACAGGTACCAGGGATGCTGGCAAGTCTTTGGCTCTGGAGTCTCAAGTCTCAAGTCTTTGGTACCAAGTCCCGAGTCCTACAACCCCCAAGTCTAAGTACCTACTGAAGCTAAGCTTTTTCCCCAGAAAAAAAGGGAGGCATGGGTGGGTTCCGAGTTCGGAGTTGAGTCCAACTCATTGAAAAAGCCAAACAAAACCCAGAGTCTCAAGTGAGTTGAGTGTCACTTAAGTCTGACTCGACAGAGAATCCCACGACTCAAGTCCCCATCAACGACACACACCATGGACAATTTGATGTTCGCTGTCCCAGATGCTCTTGAAGACGCTGATCACCAGGTCAAAAAGTTGAATATTAATGGCACTGTGGTGCTTCTGGCATAAACAAAGGAGATCAGGAATGCTCGTCAACACGTGAATTGTGAGTTTTCCACATGAAACCTTTCTTTCTCTACCAAGGTTGACATGGCTCATAACACAAGAGATCCCTTCCCTTGTGGATATGCAGACAACTACACATACAAAGGGTCTCCCCAAAGGGACGATTCGCTGGTGTTCATTCATAAGCAGACTCAGCTATAGAACAACCTCCTCCGCCGTAATAACATCCTCTAACGCATGATCCCATGCCGCTGGCTTTGGTAAACAACAACCAAGTAACCTTTCATGGCTTTAACTGGAGCACCTGTTCAACTAGAGCATCTCTCACTTAACATGCTTGGCCAGAAAACAAGATGACTATTTATAGTGCTTGTAATTTTTTTTTTTAAAGTATCTTACCATGGCAACTGCCGTGTCCATGAACTACCTAAGAGACAAAAAGCAGAGGGGGGAAAAAAATACCCTACACTCATAAAGTGATGTCAACTCTTGATTTGGAACAACTTTTTTTTTTCTACTTTCCAAGCAACCTCTTTCTGGTGGATGATGATGGCATCTTATTAACTGCTCCCTCTGCACAACATATTTCCTTCCCTTTTTCAATTTTCATTTAGACCTACAGTATCTTAAAAGATGCAGAGGGGAAACAAGCTTCTGTTGAGGAAGGAAGCTGACCCAGTTTTGAGGCAGCCTGTCCAATTTTGGTGGGTTTATTTTTGTCATAAAATGCACAAGACTTTTAAACATCCTTGCGGGAGGGTAGGTGGGGGTCTCTTGAATGTGCGATCGTAGCATTTTATATCCACTTAACTGTGATCAAAGGCAAAAGACTTGGCATCAGCAAATCAGGATTAAGAGGGAAATTTCCCCAATCTGTGTGCCAGATTAGTGCGTGACGACTTTTGCTTTTGCAGCTGCCCCACCATGAAACCTTGGTCACCTAACCAAGGCTAACTGTGGGATCTTCTGGAAGACCTACTGGGTTCTAGATGTTCAGAGATGAGGTTGCTATTTAATGATATATGCCTTCTCTCAGTTATGGGTTGCTTTCAGTCCTGCTCTATGAGTAGGGATGGGTAGCTGACAGTCATGGACAGACATCAAGCACATGGCGTTGACTTTTCTGTTTGGTAGAACCCCAGTGGGCACCAAATGGAGTCAGAGGTGGAATCATAGTCAACTCCCTTTCATGCAATATACACCGGCATCACCCCCATATTCAAATACAATTTATATCTCAGCTACTTGTTACTGACTATGGGTGTGCAATCTTGTTGTTGTTATAGGCCGTAAAGTCACCTCTAACTAAATGGCGATCCTATGAATGAGCACTCTCCAAAATATCCCATCTCCAGAAGCCCTGCTTGGCTCTTGCAGACTCGAGCTTGTGGCTTCTTTTAGGGAGTAAGTTCATCTTGTATTTGATCTTCCTCTTTCCCTCCGGCCTTCCAACTTTCTCAGCATTATTATCTTTTCCAGAAAATCCTGTCTTTTCACGATGTACCCAAAGTAGGACAGCCTCAGCTTCCAACATTTTTGCCTCCAGAGATAGTCCAGGCTTGATTTGATCTAGGGATCCACCTGTATGTCTTTCTGGCCGCCTAGGGTATCCGCAAAGCTGTCCTCCAGCACCACATTCCAGAGGAATCCATTTTTTTTCCTGTTAGCTTTCTTAACCATCACATCCATATATGGTCATCGGAAATGCAAGAGCATAGATGGTCTTGGTCTCCAGTGACACCTCCATACACTTGATGATCTAATGCCTTCATTGGTGCCCTTCCTAGTCTCAGTCTTGGATGCAGCCTCTATTTGGATTGATGATTGAATCAAGGTATACAACATCTCTTTCTTCTTCCCACCCTTTATCTACAGGAGTAGCTGCCCCAGAGGAGCATAAAAAAGGGATTCATCTTTCCTATCTTTTAAATTGTGTCTTTAAATTATTTTAAAGGGTTTTTTATTTAATACAATTCAATGATTAATATGTTTATTTCCCCCCCCCCCAAAACACACACACTGTAATTGAGCTGCACAGAGCAGTGGTTAAACCGCAGTACTGCAGTCAAGGCTCTGCTCACAACCTGAATTCAATGCTGAAGGGATTGAACTCAGCCCCCTGAAGGCTGACTCAGCCTTCCATCCTTCTGAGGTTGGTAAATTGAGTATCCAGCCTACTGTGGGGCAATGTGTTGCTTGCTTAATTATGTTGTAAACCACACAGAGAGTGGTCTAGCACTATGGGGTGGTAAATCTGCTGGATAGCTCAGGGATTTAGGTCTGTGGCTGTGGTTGGGAGTTCAATGACCCCCTGGGGCCTCCTTGACAGTGGCTGGATTTGATGATCCACAGGGCAGTTCTAAGATGATGATGCTAAGTCAAAACAACAACAATTTATTGTATTTTTAGTTGTTTTAATGTTTCGGGGTTTTTAAAAAAAGTATTTGTAAGACCCCTTGGGTCCCTCTGCTGGGGAAAAAAGTGGGGTATAAATTGAATGAGTGAATGAGTAAATGAATGGATGGACGGATGAATGAATGAATGAATGTTTGCTAACCCGTCTCTCCAGCAACCTGACTGTCTGGACACAGTCACATGAATAAGGAGTGTGTGGAGGCTTAAAGGAGGCTTAAATGGACTTGCCTCGCATTGTTTTGGGAGCTGTGCAAGAAAGTAAGCACCAATCCCAATCAGGAGGAGGGCTGCACAGAAAGTGGAAATGCACCTTAATCAAGGTGGCCCTGCTTTAGAATATCAGATGGATCCCAGCTGTGTGGCAATGGCTAAATGCTGGCATAGGGCCCCCATTCTAACCCCGACAAGAACAGGATTTTAGTTATCTCTCACAACAGAGTTTGGCAATCGCCACGGGTCTAACTGTGCTGGAAAGGAGCAGCCGCCTGCCAGGATCTGGGATGGATTAGCCTGGATCGCGTCCAAGGCGATGCCAGCTCTCTCCCTGGCCTGCGACAGAGCCCTCATTGTGCTGAGAAGGCATATTTAAGCCAGGATTTGCAAAATTATTATGACTGGGAGAGGGGGGGGGAAATGGAGATTTCAAGGGGTGGGATCTATGGAGCAAAGAATGTTAAAAGACAAGGCATGGCAAGAATAACATTCACAAACATGAAAGTATTTTTTTGGGGGGTGAACATCTGTTTTTTTCTGGGGTCATTTTTATATGCATCCTTTTCTCCCCCCCCCCCCCCGGTCGCTTCATTCTCTAAACGTATTTCTCCATGCCTGTATTAATTTTCCCCAGCAAAGATTTCGGGACAAATAAGGGTAAAACATTTAAGCAGAGTCGATGGGCAACTCAAGATGAATTTCTTCAACATTTCTCTGGAGGGCTTCTACTCCAGTGTAGGGGGCAGGCAGAATCAGAACAAGGTTTGTTTCCCAGATCAGATCAAACAATCTCCCTGTACGTCAGATGACCCCCGTGATTTCACTTCATCTCCTCCCAGCAAGGGGGATAAATTCTGTCAAGAGTATTTTAAGCAAACTGCTCTTGGATTTCCATTTCGGCCACCCAGGATCCGCTCGGCCTAATGTGCTAATAACTGAGTTTGAGGGACAAATTGTCAATGAAACCACCGTTGGGTGGATGGATCGGCTGGTGAAACCAAACCTGGAGTAACTTCCACATGTGTATCGCAGAGTTGTGTATGGTCTAATCATCATGTGCTGTCAAGTCAATTCTGACTTATGGCGACCGTTTTCAGGATTTAGAGAAGACTCAGAAGTGCTTTACCCTTCCCTTCCTCTAGGGGCGCTGTGGGACTGTGCAGCTTGCCCAAGGCTACCCAGGCTGGCTCTTTTCCCGGGAAACATAGTGGGGGAATTGAACTCTCTCAACCTTTGGATCTGCAGCCAGATACCTAAACCACCGAACTATCCAGCCTGTGTATTCTAGGCGGGCATATAATTGTTGGATTGGCTGAATGCCGCCATCATCGGAAACAGCTGCTCAGCAGGAAGAAGTAACAAAGCAAGTCAGGAAGCTGCTGATTAAAAGCTTGCCCCCCCCCCAAAAAAAAAAAGAGAAAAGAAAAGATAAGAGCCATTGCTTCAGGCCCTAAGGAATGGAAATGGCCTCTTGCATTATTTACATTTTAAAAATTATTAATGGTGAGCTTTTAACTTAACTGGCTTTCTCTTAAAGAAGATATTATAATATCCTTGGGAAAATGACAACAGATCTGAACTGGGCTCCTTTCCACCCTGCTAGAAATGCCATTAACATATGGTCAGGTTTCCATCACACTTCTCAGACCATCAGAGGGGAAGAGGTGGCAGATAGCAACCAACAGCTGTTCTCTGGCCAATTCACAGCGTATTCTAGGAAGCAGAGAGAGAATGAGAGCGGGTTTAGAAGACAGAGGAACGGCAAACATTCCTGTTACCATGACCAGATACTCATTATGTGCCATTCACTTCCGACTTATCTCAGTCCTATAAATGAGTGATCTCCAGAATGCCCTCTCCTCAACAACCCTGCTCAGCTCCTGCCTGTGGCTTCCTTTAGGGAGTCAGTCCATTTCATATTTGGTCTTCCTCTTTTCCTGTTGCCTTCCACCTTTCCCAGCATGATGGTCTTTTCCGGAGAACCCTGCCTGCTCAGGATGTGCCCAAAGTAGGAAAAGCCTCAGCTTCAACATTTTTGCCTCCGGATGTAGTTCAGGCTTGATTTGATCTGGGACCCACTTGTTTCTCTTTCTGGCCGTCCAGGGTATCTGCAAAGCTCTCCTCCAGCACCATATTCCAAACAAATCAGTTTCTCTCCTGTTAGTTTTCTTGATGGTCCAACTTCCACACATGATTGGGACTACAAGCGTGTGTGTGGATGATCTTGGTCTCCAGGGACACATCCTTACGCTTGACAATATTTTCTAATTCCTTCATGGCTGCCCTTCTGAGTCTCCGTCTTCTTCTGATTTCTTGGCATGGAGTCTCCCTTTGGATGCATGACTGAACCAAGGTTGAAGAGGTGATCCTGTCAGCAGCCACCCCTTCAAGGCGATTCTGGACAGCAGCAGTAGTTGACAGTGACACTGACGGAGGAGGCTATGACAGGGACACTCGAACTAAGTTTTGTTGGTAGTGTGCCGTAGGTGGTTTTGGTCAACCCCCCTGCTGAACGTGTCCTTACCATGAAAGCCCTATAATGAGACCAGATACTACCATGGGCCAAATAGCAGCAGCAACAATAACAAGTTCTTGTTGCTGCTGCTGTTGCTGTTGTTATTGTATTCTTGGGGTGTGTGTGTGTGTCTATCTTCTGTCCAGTACACAACCCAATTTAATATCCTCTTTGGTAAATGACTACCAATTAGGTTTGCATGATCTCTTCCCTCCTTTGGAAAGGCTGGGAAGGAAGTATCGTTCCGTTTTAAATGTGAACTGGACCAAATCTGCACCTCCAAACTTGGATGTGAGCCGAAAGGGCAAACATCCTCACGGGGATGAGTGAGTTGTGCAATAACACAATTCTCCAGATAAAAAAAAAGATGTACGTAAAAATGCATATGTGCTGAAAGTAGTGTATACAATGCTTTCTGTTGGGAAAGCTGCTTGGAATACATACGTACAGGAAAAGGTGTGTTAAAGAAGGTGTACCATGGTATCCACAGGGGATCGGTTCCCCTGAAAAACAGGGGAAGTATTGAATGCTATACATTGCATGGTCTCTGGCTCTCTCTAGTGGCCAGTTCTGTTAAATACATCCTGGAAATGCATATAAATAGGTATTTCTGGGGCGTTTTATTTAGTATTTTCAGGACAGTGGATAAGTGAATCAGCGTATACTGAGCCCATGGATAGCGGGGTCCTACTGTATTATGTTTTTGTAGATGTTTTCTCATGGATTGACTCATAGAACATAAACTAAAAATCTGCGGGGGGAGGGGGGGGGAAGAAAAGCAGACACCTTGGCAGGTCTAAGTGTCAAAGATTTGGCCTCCAACAGCTTTTGTGGGCTGCATCAAGTGCAGAGTCTGTCAGAATCAGTGGTTAATATGTAAATGACACCAAGGCGGATACATATGGGTAGAAAAACAATGAAACAATTCATGTGCTCCATTTGCACATTATGCAACCATTTGGATTTGGAGAGATGGAACATGGCAACCCTAGTTTTGAATCAGCGGACTGGTTAGCTGAGTGAGTTGGATGAGGAGACAAGGGTTGAGAGTTCGATTCCCTAACAGTGCTTCCTGGGAGAAAAGCCAGCCCGTGTAGCCCCGGACACAGTTGCACAGTCCTAGGGCTCCCCCAGAAGAAGGGAATGGGAGACCACTCCTGAGTCTTCTCTACCTGGAAAACCCTGAAAAGGGTCACCATAAGTCAGAATCGACTTGAGGCACATACTTATTATTATTGTCAGAATCCATGAGTTTTAACATCTGCCTCTCCTTGGCATCTTTTGCCAACTCCACATTCCTTCGTAATATTGCTTTGGCATCCTGCCTCCATTTTGTAGTTGTACATTTGATTTTATTCCATAAAAATGCCCATTTATGCCTGTGTGTAAAAGGAATACATATTCATAAGGCAACAGCAGATGTTAACAATTTAAAGACACATAATATTGACTGCCAGGATTAGTTAAATGCAGTTGTACCTTGCATTCGAGATCTTCGATAGAAGAGACCCTGTTGCATATTTACACTTTGAGAGGAGTGTTTGTTGAGTACACAAGACACTCCCCCCCCCAAGTAGCAACACCTCCCTCGGCATGTCCTTTCAGTCACTGTCTTTGACCTACAAAGACTTAAACAGCCCCACCATTTCACAAATTAGAAAAGTAGGTTTTTGAGGCACAGTCAGTTCTAGGGCTGGGATTGTTTTGAAACTACAAACTTCATAATTCTCCATTCCAGGAATTCCACCTGACAAATAGACACCTTACTGACACCTAAATGTGGCTCACCTGGGAGACTAGGCCTAAATCGGAAGCCTTTGAGGCTGAGCTAGGCCTAGCTCTGTCCAAGCTTCCTGTTCCTGCCCCAGTGCTAGCTGGGAGCTTTCTTTCTAAACAGGAAGCTAGGCAGTGCAAGGCCTAGCTCGGCCTCATAGCCTTCCAACTGAGGACTACCTCCCAGATGGGAGTGTGTAGATCAGGCAGAACTCCCAGAACAGAGAATTGTGAAGTTTGTAGTCCAAGACATCGGAAAATCCCATCCGTAGTCAGTTCATGTAGGATGCTGGCCAGCCTCAGCAGCTTCACTGCCACCTCAGAAGAATACAAAGCAGGCCCTAAAATAAACGAACAAAAAGTACTTCCTACCCACCCACCCTGAAAAAACAACAACCCTTTCTGGCCGGGCATTGTGAAGGAAGCTAAATCACAGCACCAAGCTGTGTTTTTGGGGGAAAGCTTGGCTGTCATTTTGGATGTGCTCACTAAAAAATTCCCTGAAAGCTTCCAAGGAGCTCCAGACTATTAGTCACCATGTTACATAAGAATAGGCAGAATCCTGTTCACTTATTTTGCTCTTCCAAACCTTCTCTTGCTGGGAGGTTGGACAGTTTCTGGGCAAGTATTATTTTACCAAGACAGAAAGAGTCCAACTCCTTGTGGAATGAATTGTTGCACAAGTGGACGGAACGAACATAATTCTGCTCTGTACTGTATGTTACGCAGAAGCCTGGATTATAGCTAGACTATTTATAACTAGTCCATTTATATAAAGAAATGTGGATTATGGTTATTAATGATATATTAACCCGTGAAACCAAGATTCGAAAAGGAATACTGAATACAAATGATTTTACAGAAATATGGCATTTATTTTTGGTACCTGTGGCTGAGAAAGGGAAAGGTTATACCTCTGGAGACGAATCATCATATTTCTGGAGAGAAATGGGGCATTATAAAACTTAAAGTAAGTATGTAAATTAGTCCTGAGGGTGGTGGGGAGCACAAAGCTGAAAATGTATGTTATAACTGTGTTTCTTTTTTAATTTCTTTTTAAATTGATATGTTAATGGAATTTTATTTATTTGTTATATTATGGAAAAGTAATAAAAACTTATATATGTATGTATATATGTATATAAACACTACTCCATTTAGCCCAGGTTTATCTGGCTTTGATCAGCATAATCTCAGGAAACATTCCTTCCTGTCTCTTGGGCGTTCCTCGCTGGATGTGAATAGGATTGAACCAGACCAAGAATAAACTTAAACAGGTTCGAAACCCCAATGTGCACAAAGATCATTCATTCATTCATTCATTCATTCATTCATTCATTCTACCACCCCATGAGTGCAATGCACTATATAACTCTGCCATACAACTCTGAATACTGGTTAGAATCCTAGAATGCTCGTGTTGGAAGGGGCCTCTAAGGCCATTGAGTCCAAAATCCTGCTTAAAACAGGAATCGAATCAAAGCAGATCTGACAAATGGTTGTCCAATTTTCTCTTGAATGTCTCCAGCGCTGGAGCGCTCACCACCTCCTGAGGTTATTGTTTCCATCGTTGTACTGCTCTAAAAGTTAAGAAGTTTTTCCTGATATTCAGCCTAAAGAGAGAACACAAGTAAGAGGGGGTTTCATTCTCTCTCTGCTGTGGGCTTCCCAGTGGGACTATCTGGAGAGAAAATAACGCTGGATGTGATCTTTTTCATGTTCCTAACACAATGGCTTGCGGGTCAACTTGGGCCGCCTACTAGTATTGAGTCTAAGCTACCTCAACATAGCTGTTGTGAGGATACAACAGCAGAAGAGTGCCAAGTATACCCAACCAGAGCATCTCCTTGGGGGGGGGGGGAATAGGAGAGAAATGGAATGATTGAAAATCAGTATGAGGCTGTCCTAGTCATTTGGCTAGTTCACGTAGCTTAGTAGAATCAACTCCAACTGGCAGCGGCTGAACACGGTTTCCAAATAATAGTCACCCCCAGCCCTGCAGTATACAATTTTCACAAAAGACGCCAGGGACCATCTACAAATAAAGCATATGGTCTGCCATGGTAGGTACAGGTCTTCCTCAACAATTAATTGAGAACAACAACAACAATGTACTGTTGAGTCAATTCTGCCTTAGGTAAAGGTAAAGGTTCCCCTTGACATTTAGTCCAGTCGTGTCCGTCTCTAGAGGGCGGTGCTCATCCCCGTTTCCAAGCCGTAGAGCCAGCGTTTGTCCGTAGACAGTTTCCGTGGCCACGTGGCCAGCGCGACTAGACACGGAACGCCGTTACCTTCCCACCGAGGTGGTACCTATTTATCTACTTGCATTTGCATGCTTTCGAACTGCTAGGTTGGCAGGAGCTGGGACAAGCAACGGGAGCTCACTCCGTCGCGTGGATTCGATCTTACGACTGCAGGTCTTCTGACCTTGCAGCACAGAGGCTTCTGCGGTTTAACCCACAGCGCCACCACGTCCCTAAGTATCTCCTGACTTAGGGTGACCCTTTTCAGGATTTTCTAGGTAGAGACTACGCAGAAGTGGTTTCCTCTTCCCTTCTTCCGGGTGCACCATGAGACTGTGCAACTTTGCCCAGGGCTACCTAGGCTGACTTCTGGAACATGCAGTGGGGAAGTGAACTCCCAACCTCCGGCTGCAGAGCCAGAAACCTAACACACTGATCTATCCAGCCAGCTAATTGTGTCCCATTAAGTCTATTCTGACTTATGGCAATTGAGTCAGGCTGAAACCTAGGACCTGAAGTCTTCCACTGTTGGAGAAACTTTGGATATGAGCGAGCTATGAATATATTCGTTTCCCCACTCTGCCTCTTGAAGTCCTCCGGTCCCCAAGAACTCTACCATGTGTTTGCTCTGAGCCTGCAGCCTGGCTTATGCCCGGTTTTCTCTGCCATGACGCACTATTGAGTCTTGAACTGCTCATCCAACACAGCTGAGCACGTTGCGTCTTCAACACCGGCTGCTACCAGACACAAATATGTTCCAAACAGATCCACTCACCAACCCTCCTCCGCCATTACTGCTCAGATACATTTCTGGTCTGTTCCACTTGGGCTTTATTTTCTGAATAATTAACCCAGCGTCAGATCCTCTTTTCGCTGATGACAGGAGACACTTTTTCAAGAGTGCTGGCAGTTTTTCCGCTTGCCATCTTGCAGTGGGCGATTATTATTTTTGAAATGTACTGGATGATCAAGAATTCTTTTTTTATGAGCAAAACGAGAGAGGCGCAACAGTCATAAATGTAATTTGCGACGTACGTTTTTCCCCCCATTAGATGACCGTCTGGTTTGTTGGGTTTGATGGTCCATGTTTCTCAGAGCAGAGAAGGGCACAAACTAATCATTTCATTGAAATAGGTTTGGATAACAGACAGCTTACATTCTGTTTTTTGTTTTTTAAGTCTGGATAGCTCAGTGAGTTAGAGATCTTGGAGTTCGATGCCCCACTCGGCCTTCCAGAGACAAAAGGCAGTCTGGGTAGCCTTGGGCAAGCTGCAAAGTCCCAGGGCACCCCCAGAAGAAGGGAAGGGAAAGCCAATTGTGAGCACTCTCTACCTAGAAAAACCACCATAACTCAGAACTGACTTGACAGAACATAATCATGATATTAGGAATTAACAGTTTTTCACCTATATTGATGCACCTTGCCTACATGTTCATTTGAAAGAGTATCCAGTAAATCGGTCATACTCAGTGTGGTGTTGTGGACAGAGTGACCGACTAGGACTCAAGAAGCATGGGCGTGAATCCCTGCTCAGCCATAGAAGCTCACTCCTTATATACCTCACTTACTTCGAAAGCTCTATTAATAATTATGTGCCGTCAAGTCAATCCTGTCTTATTTCCCAGTAGACAATACTCAAAAGTGTGTTACCCTTTCCTTCCTCTAGGGGCACTGTGGGACTGTGCAGCTTGCCCAAGGCTACCCAGGCTGGCTCTTCTCCCAGGAGGCACCACGAAGAATCAAACTCCCAACCTCAGGCTCCGCAGCCAGAAACTTAAGCCACTGAGCTATCCAGCCAGCTGAAAGCCCTATTTGGGTTGCTATAAGTTGGTTCGGAGTTGACGGTACATTACTAAGTTAACTAGAGCGAAGCAGTTTACGGTGTGCTGTTTCTTTGCTTTGAATTTCCCATGCTGTAACTACTTTATAATTTAGTTTTATAAGTATCACGCTGAATTTATTGTGGGGCTTAGATAAACAATCAGTTCTCACCATACTCATACCCTAGGTTCAATTAGGAGCTGGGTTGTACTCCAGCTTTCCATTTCTTGCCAATATTTTTGTGTTAAGTCCCCTTTCAAACCCCCTTTTTTTGGGGGGGGGGGGCTCTCTCTGTCATAATCCTCAAGAGCTTAGAAGCAGGTACATGATGTGGGATGAAAAATTGTTCTGATGTCACTTGGTGGACCCTAATTATATACTCCACTGAAAAAATCTAAATGAAAACTGACAATGTATGGAGGGGGGGCAGGATGAACAGTAGAGATGGGCACTAACCAGTTCATCCCAGTGCATCCCAGTTCATAAAGGCTGCAGCACAGGGGCTGCTGCCCCCCCCCCCCCAGCTCAATCAGCCACTCATCAGGCCCAGTTTGCTTATTTTTTCCACCTCATCAACTGATCTTCCAGTGCCGGGCAAGAGCTTAGGTTTCTCTGCCCCGCCCTCTTGGCTGATCTCCCAATCAGAGAAATGGGCGGGGCAGAGAAGCCTGTGCTCTTGCCATGACTGGGAGATTAGCTGAGGAGGTGGGAAAAGCAAGCAAGCTGGGCCTGGCGAGGGCCTGATTGGCTGAGGAGGCAGGGAAAGGGAGTGCAGCTGCCTTTACGAACCAGCACGAACTTGGACGAACTGGTTCGTGCCCATCTCTAATGAACAGCCAAAAGGAGTATGTTATAGAGAAGAAGCCTGGTGTGCAGTTACTTGACAAGCCACATAGACAAGACAGTGTTTTTTTTTAATAGACTTCATGGCACGCATAAGCAGCATCTGCCATCTGCTGTTCTGTGGCCAATGACTGTGACAGGTTTCTTCTTCAGTTCCAACCAGTTAGTGTTCAAAAGGCTATGCCCTCTAACGGATTATTTAAAAGAGATGCATTTCAAGAAATGCTCTCAAACGACAAGTTCCTCAAGGCTTATGCTGTTTTTGTAAAAATGTGTGGTGTGAGTGTGTGTTCTTTGCTGTCAAATCAGAACCGACTTACAACACCCCTAAAAGAGCTTTGAAGATCAGTGGGGTATTTAAGGAGTGGTTTTACCAGTTCCACTCCCCCAGTGAGTTTCCATGGCTGAGCAGAGATCTGAACCCTGATCTCCAGAGTCCTAGTCTGTCACTCTATCAACTACACCACACTGGGAACCTCTTTTAATGTATTCATTATATATATATATATATATATATATATACGCTCGTGTCGCTGAAATCCTTTTGCTTAGGGTTGTTGTTGTTATGTGCCATCAAGTTGCTTCCATTTTATAGCAACCCTATGAATGAGCGATCTTCAAAATCTCCTGTCCTCAACAGCCCTGCTCAACTCTTGCAAACTCAAGCTTGTGGCTTCCTTTAGAGAGTCAACCCATCTTTGGTCTTCCTCTTTCCCCGATGCCTTCCACCTTTGCCTGCATTATTGTCTTTTCCAGAGAATCCTGCCTTCTCCTGAGGTGCCCAATGCAGGACAGCCTCAGCTTCAACATTTTTGCCTCCAGAGAGAGTTCAGGCTTGATTTGATCCATGACCCCCTATTTGTCCAGGTACGCTGCAATTAGAGAAGGACCACTGAGCGAGTGGAGATTTAAGAAGTGCCTTCCATACGTTCCACTGATTCAATGGGCTAGTTGTGACTTACTGTGCTAAACAACAGTTTTGAAAGCTGTGGACATGTTAGTCTGTGCAAGCCTATCCAGACAAAATAAATAAATAAATAAATAAAAATAACCAGACATTGAAAACAAAAATGTTGCAGCATTTTAAAGACATAGTGAACTTCTGTGGATGCATCCAGTTCTCAGACAATTCTAAGCAACAGAATTTCAGCCCACAATTACTGGACCCAAAACCTGGGCCTAAAAGCACCCAGAAGATAAAAGGATGATTCACGGGGTCCCTTCCAGCTCTGCACTTCTAAGAGTATTATTATTATATTATTATTATTCTCCTTTTTCTGTCTTCAGCACTCTATGTTATTTGCATGACACAGGAGGTTCTTCCCCATCTCTGCACACAGAAAACTAGCAGGTCAGGATGAAAGGCAGGCTACAGCTTTGCCTCCAGAGTCACAGGTAATTTATTTGAACCGAGAGCCATTCAGCCAGATTAGCTTCAGCAGTGTGTAAGTGGCATTACCCAGACTTCGGTTTATCATCTCAGTTAGAACTAGGTCACAAGTTTCTCCTTCTTTCCTGGCAGTGGGTTTGGCTGTTCACTGATTCTCTTTCTCAAGCATTAAGAAAATACGCGGGCACAGAAATATGAATGGAAAAAATGCTGTACCAAAAAATAAAAAAAAAATTGAAACCATATTATATAATCCTGATTAATAAAAGTGTTTCTTTTTTTTTTAAAAAAAATAAGGATCGTGACTTTTAAAACTATGGCCTATATGATAGATCAACATAAGCTACTGCAGGAATGGTGACCTTTTGGTTAAGATAAGAGGCAACCCTATAACAGACCTTCAGGAAAGAAATTTATTTGCCCCATTTATTAGCTGCAAAACGGCTGGAGAATTTCAAAGTGACAGGAATCATTAGAATATAAAAGTGCACCAGGATTTTTATTATTTTTTTTAAAGCAATGAATGAGGGGAAATGTTTTGTTGCCTTAGAAACAGTTTGGGTCCTGTTACTGTCCCTTTGCAGCCATTAACCTTGTGCATACTTTGGTACTCGTGTATATAAGAAAGCTCCCACAAACCTGAAATTTGACATCATGTGGAAAATCCTACAGAGACAGAAGGCTTTCCTCTGAGCTGGCAACCAACGGAGGGCGTAAAGTCTCCCAGCTTCTCAACGACAGCTATGGTTGCCCTCATTCTAATTGTGTTTACATATAACTGCTGAATAGCTCAGTGGTTTAGAAGTTATGAGTACTAATTTTTGAGTCTGTTGTTGAAAGCAGTCATGTTTGTCAGTTTGCTGTTGGATCTGTTCAGTTGTAAGTAATGAAGCCTTTTATTCTTTCTACTGCTCATGTCTCAGAGTGAGTTGGGCTGGGACTCGATGGTCTATAGGGTCCCTTCCAGCTTTGCAGTTCCAAGATCTGCTGGAAGTGGAACCTGCAGAAATAATTTTGCACTGGTACTAAAAGGTTGCAGTGTAAGTGCTGAAAGACAGAATTTGGAAGGATTCCCCATGTGGTGGTATCTGTTGTTTAAAAGACTGCAGTTCTCCTGCACATCTCTGGCAACCTTTTCTCTGCCTTTGTTCTACAATACTACCCTGGGGGGTGCTGTTGTTGAGAGAAACTAGTTAAGGGTGTCTTAGAAAAAAACACCAACCACAACAACCATTGCCACCAAGAATGCTTTCCCCAGCTCTGAATTCAAAACCCAGCATGTGAGTTTCAAGTCAAGACAACTTGTTTTTCTTGAGACAAACCTGCCAGGCTGAGATTCTGCTGCCCTCCTTCACACATCTAGTCCCACACCTCAGCTTTCTAACGGCACAGGGTTATGTTGTCTTGCTTCCTGCCCCTTCTAATCTTCCACTGGCCTTTTGGGACTTCTACTTGTCTATTAGCCCACTAGCCCTGCTTAATGGGAAATCAGGTCCCTCTTCAACTCAGAGACCCCTATCCCGCGCTAAGCCTGATGGTGGGCAAGCTGGGCGGTCATTCAGAGGACCAAGCTGAAGGTGGGCTCCAAGGTGAGTCAAAAACGGTATCAAAGCAGTGGAGGCCGGGGACTTCAATGTTACAAGAGCAGCCAATCTGCTCCAGGTTTTATATCTGCAATCAAGAGGATCTGAACCCGAGCTCCCAAATAGGTTCAGCACCTCGGACACGTTTCAGACTAAAACTCAAAGCGGATTAAACGCCTGTGTGACCCTGGAGCCATCCGTCCTAGCGAGGAAGGTGGGGCAACTGGATCATCCTTCCCCAGACCCCTGAGGAGGAAAAGGTCCTGCGTCTCAGTTCCTTGAGGATCCTATCCTGACCCTCCCGCCTTCTTTACCAAAATCCTTGTATTTTGTTTGCAGTTTAGCCTAGGTCAGAATCCAGTCACCGGAGTACCATTTTAATTTCTTTCACTTTGAAGCAGAACTGTTTTAATAGGAGATGAGCCACTTCTCCAAGTTCTCAGGAGGGCTTTTTTTTTTTCATGTTAAGGTGTAATATGGCATTAATATACCACCACAGGAATGTAACAGGTACAGCAGCAGCCTTACTTGCTTGACCCTTGCTAGTATTGTGTTAGACGTCAGAGGAGGATGTGTGGTTTTGTTTTTATTTTATTTTTGGCAAACAGGCATACAACTCCACAAAAATGCGGCCGGTCACTGTGGACAGAAACGACCATTCCAGCTGATTCAGTGGCTTGTCCAAATGGCTCACGGGGCAGACCGAAAGGGAACTTGCCCTTCTCTGGTGGAATGTGTAACCTTGAGAGTGGTTCTCAGCCCCGGCAGTAAAGAATCCTGCAGGTCATCGATATTCCAAGGGGATTAAAGCGAGGAATATGTTATTACCAGAGATGGCCTGGGGCCAGGACACCTGGGCTAGAAGTCCCCTTACAGGGAGGGAAACTATGAAGTAAGTGGTGTTCTTATTTAGTCAGGAGTCAGTTTGCAAACTTCCATAAGCACAGTGGTTGTCAGAATTACGTCTTTGTTCTGCCACCTAGATTCCACATTCAATAATCATGTGCTGTCAAGCCAATTCTGACTTATGGTGACCCTTTTTTTTTCAGGGTTTTCTAGGTAGAGAATACTCAAGAGGTGGTTTATTATTCTCCTCTTCTGGAGGTGCTTTGGAATTGTGCAGCTTGCCCAAGGTCACACAGGCAAGATTTTCTCCCTGGAGGCCCAGTGGGGGAATCGAACTCCCAACATCTGGCTCTGCAGCCGGAGACCTCAACCACTGCTCTGCCCAGCAATCCACATCCCATACGGTGGATGCTTTGTCTTAATATTGGCCGAGATTCTTAAGCTACAACCTTTGGAGGTAAGACTTCCAGTTTTCAGAGGTACTTGGATGTAAACGTGCGTAAGATTCCATTGTTGTTGCTGTTGTTTTGCAAGAGAAGAGATTAAGAAGAGAAATCCTTTTGTAAACAGCAAACCTGTCTTTCCATACAAAGTATGACCTTTTACAGACCCATTGTTTGCTTTTGCCTGATGGCTTTTCCCCATCTGCTCCACACTATATTCATATATATATATTTTTAATGGGATTCATTGTTATGGTTCCTAGTTATGGGAATGCCAATCCATTGTCTTCGAGGAGGGAGAAATTCCTGTCCCCGACCCCAAGTAGAAACAGGGGAGAATATCTGACTTCACCTCCCTCCAGTTTCTTGTGGTATATTTATGCTGCCGCCAGCTGTCAACTTTTTATCAGATTCTTCTCTTTTCTTCCTTGCTACAAATTAGAAATGCAAAACAGTTTGGCCCAGGAACTCATTCCTCTTTACTGAGCTCCATTCAGCTTCCAGCTCCACTCAGCTTCCATTCAGGAAGCTCTGAGCAATTGCTTGCACGCAACACTCGAGTTCCCCTTTAACTGCACGGACCTTCCCCAACTCGGTGGTTTAGGTCTTTGGCTGCAGAGCCAGAGGTTGGGAGTTCGATTCCCTGCTGTGCATTGCAGGAGAGCTAGTCTGCGTAGCTTTGGGCAAGCTGCAAAGTCCCAGGGCAGAAGGGAATGGTAAGCCAGTTCAGAGTATTCTCTAACTAGAAACCCCTGAAAAGAGGGTTGCTGTAAGTCAGAACTGACTTGAGAGCACATGATTATTATTTACGAATTAGCTTGAAAAATGCTGCCATCACTTTAAATGCAAATACGAATCCCCTCCTCTGATCTCTTCTGAGGTCTTATCCCTCTGGAGTCCCTTTTAGGGCCAAGAGATATATATGATCTCTTTTCTCTGCTGGAGCACATGATGCACAACAAAGTGCTTCCAAACCAAGGAAAGGTACTTGTAGAAGGACACTGTGAATGGAGACAGGGGAAGTTTAAATGTGTGGACATGGGCTGAGCAGGATTCCTTTCTTTCTCTTACTGATTTTGCAAAAAACAAAGACACCCCCTCCTCCAAACCTCCAAAATAAAAAGCCTGCTGGTCCCCAAGACTCAGAGAACCCCAAGAAGCTCTTGCTTCTGCCAAAGGATGCTTATTGTGATGCAGAATGAGTCTGAGCATTTGGGGTGGCGGGGGGGCGGGGAGAGCCAAGAAATGTAAGGGATCCCCAGACGTGGAAGAAGCTTCCCGAAAGAATGTTCTGAGTTCTTAGAACTGCAGAACTGGAAGGGATCCTATGGTTCATCGAGTCCAGCCCTTGTCAAAGAGGCCCAGCAGGGAATTGAACTCCCAACCTCTGGCTCTGCAGCCAGAGACCTCAGCCACTGAGCTCTCCAGCAGTTATGAGGACTGTGAAGAAATTCGGACGTCTGCCAGCAGCGACAGAACCCTATTGGCTGATCCTTCCACTTCAGAAGAACCACTTGATTGGTTCTGATACAAATTATGATGGAGAGGAGAACAAGACTAGGTACTGTTTTTCTCTATCTGTGGTCAGCTACACAGAGCTTTCACATGGTATGTGGGCAATGGAAACATTTCCCCTCCACTGGTACACATCACGATAGCCAGTGTGGTTTAGATTGGAGCTTTATTTACAACCTTGCATGCTGCCTGTAGTTTGTTTGGCTGGGAGGGACCTTTCTGGGCTGGAGTGACTGTCAGTTTATCCAGCACTAACCAATCATTCCTTCCCTGCCTCTGATTCAAAGAGAGCCCTGACTCTCTGCTCCGTGTCGTTTCCCACTCTTTAATGTTGGAGCCAGTAAGTTTGCCTGTTTGCTGTTGATCTGTTCACAATTGTAAGTAATGAAACATTTTTGTTCTCTCTCCTACAAATGTCTCGGAGTTACTGAGATTGTAAGTGCCAGTTCATGAGAAGAGAGGTGGACTATCTGGGGAACTTGTATCTATTCTACTCTCTCTGTCTTTCTACTGCATAGCAAATGGGAATTTTTACCAGAAATTCAAAACTGTGCAACAGTTTAGTGGACAAAGTGTTAGACTAGTGCTCAGGACATCTGGGTTCAAGTCCTTGCTCAATTATGGAAACTCACGGGCAATGGTGAGCCACACTCCTGCCTGAAAGACCCTATTGCATCAAAAACAACTTAACCACACAATCTACATCAGCACATGTCTGTGGCCCAGTCTGAAGTCTGGGTTGGAACGAATGTCACACACCATTGTCCATCACCCAGTTCAAATCCCAAAGATGCCACTTACTCATTGCAACCGATAGAAGGAGAGAGAAAAACAAGGGAGCCATATATAAGCCACTCTGAGCTCTTTGGTGAAAATGCCAAGTGTAAGTGAATACATATATAAATACATAATCATTCCATAGAAGAGCTTAAGAAATCAGGCCCTGGCATCCAGGCAGACATTCCCTTCATTATCATAAGAGGCTGCACATGCTTTTCGTAAAGGGGGTGGGAGGGGGCGTGGGGGCGGAGCTCTTTTTTGTGCCAAGAAGCAAAAACTACGGAAAAAAAGAGCTGGGTTTTGTGACCTGAAAAATTATGCAGAGCGGCATTTGTGTGTGTGTGTGTGTGTGTGTGTGTGTGTGTGTGTGTGTGTGTGTGTGCATGCAATTTGCATGGTTTATTTTCCTTCTGTACACCCCAGCGAAGGACAAAAGAGCTGTGGAAGAATGGAGTCTCCATCCTCTAAATTTTGGAAGGCCAGCTCAAACTCTACCGGCCTTTCACCAGGGACAGAAAGATAGTCTTCCCTCCCTCCCTCCCTCCCTCCCTCCCTCCCTTTCTTTCTTTCTTTCTTTCTTTCTTTCTTTCTTTCTTTCTTTCTTTCTTTCTTTCTTTCTTTCTTTCTTTCTTCCCCCCCTCCATGATAGCTAAGATCTTTGTGATAAAGGTAAAGGTTCCCCTTGACATTTAGTCCAGTCGTGTCCGACTCTAGGGGGCGGTGCTCATCCCCGTCTCCAAGCCGTAGAGCCAGCGTTTGTCCGTAGACAGTTTCCGTGGTCACGTGGCCAGCGCGACTAGACACGGAACGCCGTGACCTTCCCACCGAGGTGGTCCCTATGTATCTACTCGCATTTACATGCTTTCGAATGGCTAGGTTGGCTTGAGCTGGGACAAGCGACGGGAGCTCCCTCCGTTGCGTGGATTCGATCTTACGACTGCTGGTCTTCTGACCTTGCAGCACAGAGGCTTCTGTGGTTTAACCAGAGTTCAGTTTAGTCAATAAAGCCCCCCCCCCTCCCCACTGCCTCAGAGGCTTACTTTGGAACAATGGGTCAATATAAGCCAAATCCGTGCATTCATAATCTGTTCTGCTAAATCGGACCCAGATTCTAAATCAGACTCTTCTTCCTGGCAATGGAACAGCAAAGCTGTTTCTAGGAAGATGAAAACCAAGGTACAAAGGTACTGGCTGTTTCCTGTCTGTCCTTGGCAGCTCTTGGGGAGTGGTATCGACAAAGGTGCACTGCTCCTGGATGTGGAGGTTCCAAGCCTACCACTATCGGCTCTCTGTCCTGTCTTCCCATGCAGAGGCTTTTTCTCCTCTATATCCCAGGGGAAATGATTCGGAGAGAAAAGATATTAATAGAACATTGTGACGCCCAATCCCATCATGCCTCCCTTATCCTTCCCTTCTTTTTCACCCCATAGTTTGAGAAGGTTGTTGTTAGGATTTTGTGTACATGAGTCTTCCTCTCCCTCGCCTTCCCCTCCCATCTGTTCCGAAAACAGGCTGACATTTAAAAAACAGGGAGAGAAAAGAACGTCATGTTGCAGCTACCCATACGGAGCTCGGGTTTGGAGTCTATAGGAACTGGCACTTGCAAAAAGCAGGACAGTGTGACTTTTTAAACACTTGCCAAGATCTAGCACGAGGGACAAAAAACGTAAGCGGCATATGTTGCCGTTAAATTGCGAGATCCGAGCGGATGGAGGAACGGGCTCCAGAAAAGAGAGACGAACAGTCCTGGGCAGGATCCATGCAGGAATGTTTTTTTTCTTTCTGATGTTTTTTTTCTCCCCACTTCTCTCTGCAAGACCCCAATCCAACCCTTTTCTTTCTCAGCCCGTGGAGACCCAGAGTGTTCCGCAAGTAACGCCACGGCTTCGGAGTGGAACTGCTACCCAGGCAGGTCTGGGAAAGCTTGGTGGGTGAAGGTGGAGAGGTAGCCATGCTTATGACCTGTTTTGAAATCGTAGCATTTCAGTGCTTGGACAAGCTGCTCCTAGCGCACTGTGGAAAAATCGAGACTAAACTTTTCAACATGCAAAGGACCTGATCTCCATGCCCCTCTCTGTGTATATGTGACCTAACTCCGTTCTTTCCACCTCCGTTCATTTCACTTCACCCAAGTCGGTTGACTTTGGGTGCTTCTAACAAAAACAGAGCAAGCCATAATGATGCAAAGATTTCCTAAACTTTTGGATGAGGGCAGTAGACAAAGATACACTTTAACAAAGCTTGGGAAAGTGGTTTCTTCAGATGAATACTCCAAAACTAGGTACTTCTGGAAAGCTGTAATATCTAGCATAAACTCTCCCAAACCCTGTTGCCCTGGTCATGAAGCCATGTGATCAAAATGAGAAGCCACATTCAGAAGAACCCAATACCATTCCTCTTTAACCATGTGAACCGAGCCTCAGTTTACAAGCTCTGAGCATGAATGTTTGAGAACATGCCGTAGAAGTTCCCAGACAGCATTCTGCTTTGGTATGACTTTCCGTTCCTTCCCAGAGGTGGTTTGCTGCTTCTCGTCATGAGGACTGAGATGTGAAAAGGCTCCTGAAACACCCCTCATCATTCAAAAGACACAAAAGTTGTTATGGATCATGCCAAACCAACAGAAAACCGCGAGTCTCAACAGAGGAACCTCAAATTAACACGGAAAGACAAATGAATCACCCAAACTGAGACAAAGAGGCTTTGAAACCAAGCCCCTCTGGATAATTTTGTACAGAAATCTGTGAAACCTAATGAAAACATTATCCATCCTCATGGCGTCGTGACCTGCGCCGACATGGCTCCCAAAATCAGTGACCCGTTTGAAAAATGAGCTGCAAAATATTGAATAAGAGGCAGAGAATCCAAGAAAGAGTACCTGGTGATGCTCTGGTGACTTTCCCATCATTCTGATCTCTGCTTTCCTTCCATCTCTCAGCTGGCACTTTGGAACTGCAGGAAATGAGATGATTAAACACAAGCTGTATGGGCAATGATGTTGTTGTTATTATACTCTGAAGATTGCTAATAACATATATATATATCTCCCTTTTGCATTTCTGTCGTCAGACAAAGACCTTCCTCTTCAGGCAGGCTTTTAAGTGATAAGTGGTTCCCAACCTTGGGTCCCCAGATGTTCTTGGACTACAACTCCCAGAAGTCCTGGCCAACACAGCTAAGTGTCCAAGGCTTCTGGGAGTTTTAGTTCAAGAACACTTGAGGACTCAAAGTTGGGAACCACTGGAATGCTCTAGTTTTTCTTTTCTTTTCCAAATTTAGATATTTTTGAATGTTTTAAAAATTGTTTTTAATCCTGTCCCATGTTTAATTGTTTTTTTAATATACAGTTTTGTATGGCATTATTATATGATTTTAATTGCTGTGAGCTGCCTCAGGTACCCTATGGAGAGAAAGGCAGCATATTAAACAAACAAACAATCAAACATGATTATCCCTGCATATTACAGATGAGGTGCTGGTTTGCCCAAGGCCATTCTGTAGGTTCGTGAAATAAGTGTCAAAAATGGAATTATCTACAACGAAATTAGGACAATACTCCAAAGACAAGCCAATAGTCAGTCAATAACAGCAGCAGCAGCAACACAAACAACAACAAGCCATTGAGCTGATTCCAACTTATGGTGACTGTTTTCAGGGTTTTCCAGGTAGAGAATACGCAGAACTGGTTTACCACTCCCTTCCTCCGGAGGTGCCCTGAGACTGAGCAGCTTGCCCAAGGCTATATAGGTTGGTTTATTTCTTGGGAGACACAGTGGGGAATTGAACTCCTGAACTCCAACACAGTAAGTATCCAGCCAGCAAAATTATAAATAAATAATTGTATCAGTTCTACAATGCCCAGCACTTAGAAACATTGTATTTTTGGATTAGAACTCCAATAAGTCTCCAGTGTAGAGCAGTGGTTCCCAATGCTGGGTTCTCAGATGTTCTTGGACTAATACTTAGCCTCATAGAGTTGGAAGGGGTCTATAAAGCCATTGAGTCCAACCCCCTGCTCAGCGCAGGAATCCAAATCAAAGCAGATCTGGCAGAGGGTCCTCCAATTTTCTCTTGAATGCTTCCAGGTTTGGAATGCTCACCACCTCCTGCGGTCATTGGTTCCATTGTCATACTGCTCTAACAGTTAAGACGTTTTTCCTGCTATTCAACCTAAATCTGGCTTTCTGCAGCTTGAGTGCATTATTACGTCTCCTCCACACAGGGATGATTGAGAACAGATCCTGCCCGAAGGTGTTCAAGGTGTTCAAGGACCATTTTTGGCGCCCTCCTCTTTCACCCTCATTAAGAGGTTCTTTAATTCCTCCTCACTTTCTGCCATCAGAGTGGCATCATCTGCATATCTGAGGTTGTTGATATTTCTTCCGGCAATCTTAATTCCGGCTTGGGATTCCTCCAGTCCAGCCTTTCGCATGATGTATTCTGCATATAAGTTAAATAAGCAGGGAGACAATATACAGCCTTGTCGTACTCCTTTCCCAATTTTGAACCAATCAGTTGTTCCATATCGAGTTCTAACTGTTGCTTCCTGTCCCACATATAGATTTCTCAGGAGATAGATAAGGTGGCCAGGCACTCCCATTTCTTTAAGAACTTGCCATAGTTTGCTGTGGTCCACACAGTCAAAGGCTTTGGCGTAGTCAATGATGCAGAGGTAGATGTTTTTCTGGAACTCTCTGGCTTTCTCCATAATCCAGCGCATGTTAGCAATTTAGTCTCTAGTTCCTCTGCCCCTTCAAAATCCAGTTTGTACTTCTGGGAGTTCTCGGTCCACATACTGCTGAAGCCTACCTTGTAGGATTTACCCTAATAGAGTCAAGATATTTAAGGAATGGTTCTACCAGTTCCACACACATATATTCATGAGCTTGTATGAGCAAGCAAGGATTCAACTTCAGGTCTCCTGAGTCTTAGTCTGTCACTCTATCCACAGTGGGTATTTCAATAAGACTTACATCTGAGTAATCATGGCTTAGGACTGAAGGCTTATTCATTGCCTTCGGCTCACTTGTGAAAGAGTAAGTCTCATTGAACTCAATGGGGCTTCCTTTTGAGTAGACATACAGGGTTGTGTTGTTAGCCTACTTTTTAGAAATAATTTATTCTGCATTATTCACTCACATACCCTGCCTGCTTCTTAAAAAGGAGGTGAAATTAAGGGGCGGAGGGGGGTGTGTGGAATAGGCTCCCAGTGGACAAGTAAAAAATTCAGAAATCACAACCAGGAGGGGGAAAGAAGATAAATAATTTAGCACTAAGAATAACTGAAGCCTGATAGTTTGCCAGCACTAGGAGAAAAAAAAAAGTGTTACAAGAATCTAACTCCCCACCCCCCTCTTTCTAACAGAGCCTCTGGAGGGCTAAAAAAGCAAATACAGAACAAGAAAAGAGTTCAGAAGTAATGTGCAGGAATAAATTTTGAAGGGAAGGATTAAAATGTGAAAACAATAGCCTGCATGGGTTCCATTAACTAAAAATCAAGTTGGTCTGCACTCTTCAAGATGTCCGGATCTATTTTTCTTTAAAAAAAAAAAAAAAGCACTCTAGATTCCTCAAACAGAGCCTGGTGCAAAATATATAGGCCAAAATCCCGTTAGGAAGAAGGGTTTATGGAAAGGAAACAATATAGTTTCAGGTACACAACAGTCCCTTTATTGCTGCTATTCTTAAATGACTGGGTGACTCGGGAATCTTTGCTGCGCTACTGTGGAACATTCAGAAGTCTTCAAGTCGATCCATGTCTATCTTCTGCTGACATTGGATCTCTCTATTAATGTCTTTGCACTTCTTTAAAGTGTTGACGGTGGGTTACATTTTGTGCTTGTTTGAGCAGATCTTCGCTGCTGGAGAGGTCAGGGGTTGAGGTCTCTGTGGAGCCAGGAGTTGGGAGTTCGCTTCCCCACATTACCTCCTGGGAGAAGAGCCAGCCTGCGTAGCCCTAGGCAAACTGTACGGTCCCAGAGCATCCCGGAAGAAAGGAATGGGGAACCATTTCTGAGTGTCCTCTACCTAAAAAACCCTGGAAAGGGTCGCCATAAGTCAGGGTCAACTTGACGGCACATCATGATGGCAAAGCCCAAAGTAAGTCACCCTCTATAGTAATTATGCACATGGTTGCAATAATGCCTTGTGAACTTAACTCAGAGATTTTATTAGCAGCTGGCATGTTTTGGTTTGGTGGTTTCTGTTACATTGTGGAGTTTTAAACCACCATTGTCTCTTTTAAGTACAAAGAAGCACAAAGGTCTCCCTGTGTGTTTCCTGGAGGCATGACAAGGGAGTCTTCTTGGAAGATGAGAAAGTCAGGATGAAGTCTTACACTTCAAAACTGCCACCACATCTTTTTTTCAAATCAGCACTTCCTTTATCGTAAGGTGCTCACCCGTTTCCAATAGATGGTCCCAAGTCTTAATTTTTTGAGCAGGGGAAAAGAACGGTTATATTTATATTTGACTTCTTGAACTCTCCACTTGATTCAAAGATACATCTTTCTTAGCCACTGCAAGAGCACAGCTCAGATCAAACAATTATTTTTAAGCCTGGTTTGTAGGCCTCTAAGCTTTATGTAGATTCTTTCCTGCACTATGTAACCTTTAACATGGACTTAATTGCCAGCTACAAACAAATGCATCATTTAGTAATAAAAACAGTTTAATTGGGTCTCTATTAGATATTTAATTGCTTTCAGAATGTTTGTCCAGGAACTCCTTATAAACCTTTGAAAAATACTGCCCTAACCCATCTGTGTAAATTCTCAATTCCCTTACGAAAACATACAAAAATTTGCATTCCGCATTTAACTTTTCCTTGTGGGCACATCAGATCTTCCAGGGGGTAGGTTTTGTTTGTTTTTTGCCCCTCGTTCTTTAATTTTTTGTGATGGCCTCCCTCTTAAACCATGTATTTTGTTACAGCTGATAGGTACTGTGGTTTTGAGGTCCGTTTCTGGGTCAGGAGATCTGCAAAGTTTCTCTTTGCTTTAGAAACAAAAGGAATCTGAAGGCAGTTTTCAGGACCTGCTCTATGAAAGCAGGTTTTAAGCCAAGGAGTTCATATCATGCATTAACAGGTCTCCAAATCACCTGAGGTGCTAGTTCCCCTCTATTCAGCACTGGCTAGACCTTATTTAGAGCACTGTGTCCAATTCTGGACACCGCACTTTACGAAGAATGCCAACAAACTGGAACAAGTTCAGAGGAGGGCAACAAGGATGATCAGGGGACTGGAATCCCAGCCCTAGGGGGAAAGACACAAAGAACAGGACATGTTTATCCAAGAAAGAAGAAGACTGAGAGAAGACAGGATAGCACTCTTCAAAGACTTGAAACACTGCCATACAGAGGAGAGGCAGGATCTGTTCTCAATCATCCCAGAGTGCAAGAAATGTAATAATGGGCTCAAGTTGCAGGAAGCCAGATTTCAGTTGAGTATCAGGAAAAACTCCCTAACTGTTAGAGCAGCACGACAATGGAACCAGTGACCTCAGGGGGAGGTGGTGAGCGCTCCAACACTGGAGGCCTTCAAGAGAAAATTGGAGAACCCTCTATCAGATCTGCTTTCGTTTGGATTCCTGAGCAGGGGGTTGGACTCAATGGCCTTAGAGGCCCCTTCCAGCTCAATTATTCTATTATATGATAAACTTTGTTAGTGTTGCTACAGCCATGCAGATGATTTGATATTTTCGAGGCAGAAACAAACACCTTTCTCAGAATCTGGGTAATGGACAAATTAACTTCCTCCTAATCTTCTACGTATTTATCCCTACCACAATTCCACAGATGGCGAGAGTGACACCGTCCGTATTGCCATCCTGCTCTACTTCCCAAATTTTTGCAAAAATGTGTTTCAAGATTAATTATGCTCTATACTGTAGCGTTCACAGGATGTCACTTCACTATGTCATATCTAGAGATAAGGGGCTATCAGGTATCAGGAATACACCTGGTGCCATTTGATTTGGCTTCATAGTCTTGCCTGAATTTGGAAGAAATAGAAATTGTCCCGAACCGTATAAAATTCTCTGTCTATTCCTCATTCACAAACCACTCAACCTCAGTCTCTCTGGCACACAGGCGAGTCTAGAGAACTTTGATTAATTCTGTGCCATTACATGATGGCCATAACTATTCCTACAGTACACTAACAGCTGAGGAGAACTTGATCTAAAATGTTGGAAAAGGATTCTACAGCCAATACCTGGGTTTTTTTCGTTTTTGGGGTTTTTTTTTGCAAAGACAACAACCTGTGTTTACCTCAGGATTTATTTGCTTTTACTGAGCAGTACCGTGCTTTGGAGCACGGATTGCCCAAAGCACAAATTTTCCACTAATATAGGAGCTCAGTGCCTTAAAACCTTGCTTACCTCTTTGCGACCATGATAAATGTCCCAGGTGTTTATCTGAACCTGGCCCTTAGATCACAAAGAGGTTCTGGAGGTCAGTTAATGATCCTGTGCTTTTCTGGTGACATAAGTTAAAAATGTGGATGGGTAAATAGAACTGAGACAAAGCAGCACTTTGCCCAGAAAAGGTGTTGAATGGATAGCCCTTGGAGATATTCCAGGTCCAGCTAAGTCCTCTTATCTTGACCCAATGAGATTCTTTCAGGCACAATGGAAGTTCCTTCCAGCCTTATCATTCAAGAATTATTGCATCTTATTGCAGCCAAGTGTGGAAATCCAAGAATCACTGCTGAGCCATGGTGGGGTGAGGTAGTGGCCAGTGGAAACCTTCTCACCAAGAAATGTCACCCTACAACAGTGGTTCCCAACCTTAGGTCCTCAGATGTTCTTGGACTACAGCTCCCAGAAGCCTTCAGCACAAGCTGGCCTGGCCAGGATTTCTGGGAGTTGTTGTCCAGGAACATCTAGGATTCTAGGGACTCCAGGTTGGGAACCACTGCCTTACGAGATACATCCATAAAGACACCAGAACTGTACGGCTGCATGCAGTACTAGAGTCTACTTGAGTGGATTGCGCAACAGTTGAAATCTCAGCAATGAGTAACAAACTGTATGCTTGGTGGTAGGGTAAAATAAGTCTTGAAAAGTAAAACAATTTGTCCCACGGTGACCGTACTGAAACTGGTTTCTATCTTGAGTCATGTAGACCCTGGGGAAAGTGCTAGCTAGTATAATGGGTACAAAAAAAAAGTTCAACAAATGTTCGGTGCGGACAAGCTCATGGTTACATGGCTCAATGAATACATCCTGCTCTCCCTTCACTGCAGTGCTGCATTTTAAGTTCTCCAGATTAATCCAGGAGAGCTTAGCTCTTCGTTAGTGTGGGTAGTATATGGAAAGGAATGGTCCCTTCAAGGCAGATATGACGGCAGCAGGAATATTAACTGCTTAAATGATACTTACACTCCAGATTAATATACGACTCAATTATACAACAGCAGTCACTCCTTCAACTTTCTCTCCCTCTTTTTTTTTTTTAAAGAGAGAGAAAAAAGGGTCTTTTATTTTTTAAGGCATTATCTCACTTTCATTTCATATGCTTGGCCAAATCCTTTCTCATGTTCATCCTTTAGAGAACTCAAAGTCTTTGCTCAAAAACAAAACAAAAACCCCACTTCTGGGTACACTGAGTATTCTTGATGTTCCCATTTCAGGTCGAGGACCGTGGTTTCATTCAACATGGGCAACTGGGAGCTCTTGCCAACCTAAACGTCTCCCAGTACATCCCACTTTGCATTCTGCTTGCCCCTCTACAAGAGTGGGCTGATCTAATAAGTCCCTGGCGGAAATTTCAGGTTGGCCTAAGGCTGAAGCACTGAGCGCTACTGCTTTGGCTTTTTAGCACAAAACTATTGCACATTAAGGGACGTGGTGGCGCTGTGGGTTAAACCGCAGAAGCCTCTGTGCTGCAGAGTCAGAAGACCAGCCGTCGTAAGATTGAATCCACACGACGGAGTGAGCTCCCGTTGCTTGTCCCAGCTCCTGCCAACCTAGCAGTTTGAAAGCATGTAAAAATGCAAGTAGATAAATAGGTACCACCTCGGTGGGAAGGTAACGGCGTTCTGTGTCTAGTCGCGCTGGCCACGTGACCACGGAAACTATCTTCGAACAAACGCTGGCTCTACGGCTTGGAAACGGGGATGAGCACCGCGCCCTAGAGTCGGACACGACTGGACTAAATGTCAAGGGGAACCTTTACCTTTACCTATTGCACATTTATGCAGAAGTAAGGCTCGGGACTTTCAGTGGAATGGAAGAACACCGTAGAGTGTTGCTTTATAATAATAATAATAAATAAATAAAAATCGTGTGCCATTAAGTAGATTCTGACATGGTGACCCTTTTCAGGGTTTTCCAGGTAGATAATTCTCAGCAGTGGTTTTACCATTCCCTTCTTTGGTTTTCATCATGATTTAAATGAAATCAGTATTAAGATTAAGTCTTGCCCCCGGTTAATTCATTCAATGTTAATTTAATGTGTTTTAATCCATTTTTATTTATATGCTCACGCAAATTCTAAACAGCTGGCTGTAGAGGTGTGCAGCTGCCTAGTGAATTGTGGGAGAAGGAGTCTAAAAATCACAAATCTGCCCAGCTCCAGCAGGCAGTGTCTTAGAAGAGACATTTCACATTTAGAAGAGGACACCCACTGTGATATATATGCACAGAAATGAAGTATCCTTTCAATGCTACAAGATTTGTGTCACTCGCTGTGGCTCAATTGCGACTAAAGGATGAGGCTGCAGACTTGTTTCAGTTGCACAATCAGACACCTGACCATGACGTGCTGTGGCACCTCATCAATTAGCCACAATTAACTGTGGCAAAGGAAGCTAAAGTAGAGAAGAAGTGACTAATTCAAAAATGCTGATGGACTCCATAGCTACACAATATTAATCATGTGCCGTTGAGTCAATTCTGACTTATGGTGACCCTTTCCAGGGTTTTCCAGGTAGAGAATACACAGAAGTGGCTTACCCTTTCGTT
This sequence comes from Intellagama lesueurii, assembly GCA_037013535.1. Classification (NCBI taxonomy): domain Eukaryota; kingdom Metazoa; phylum Chordata; class Lepidosauria; order Squamata; family Agamidae; genus Intellagama; species Intellagama lesueurii. Next base: position 7,204,064 of record JBAJHW010000016.1, on the reverse strand, counting down.
CCTCTAGGGGTGCCCTGGGATTGTGCAGCTTGCCCAAGGCCACCCAGGCTGGCTCTTCTGGGTTGCACAGTGGGGATTAGAACTCCCAACCTCTGGCTCCTGCAGCCAGACTCCTACACCACTGAACTATCCAGCTAACTCCATAGCTACGGGGGGGGGGGGGGGGCTTCAAAGTGGTTCCTGCCTGTCCTAGTGGTGTCATTCTAACTGGTACACCCCAGCAAAGAACCTTCATCTGTGTTTTGTCTGTACCTGCAGCAAAGAAAGCAAAACAAGAGGAACCACCTTCTGGAACCCCTTTGCCTGTTCAGTTGCTCTGGTTTCCTGCAAAGTTTTGCTTCTCTTCCCTTGCCTCTTCTAGTACACTGGCTGTGATCCTATGAATATGGCTGGAGAGATGGCATGACTGAGTCAAGGAAGGAAGCTGAGCAGGGTCCGGTTGATCGTCCCAGCCCCCTCCCCAAACACTGCCCCTTATGCAGCCATTAAGAGATACCCTCCCCTCCGTTAACGCCGTGCTTCATTTATTTTTTCTGCATTGCATCAGAGGCGAAATATTCACACTAAGCCACAGGGATTAAAGACTGAAGCCGTAGGGAAGTCAGATCACATCCGTCATATCCATCTGTTTTCGATTCCAACCCTTCACACCTGCTTTTATTTATTATTCCTCGCTTCAACAAGACAGAGCTCATTTTTCAAGCCTGGAAACCTTTCTCTTAAGAAATGGATAGAAAGGCTGTGGAGCCAGAGGTTGGCTCTCTTTTCTTAAAAAAAAAGAAAAAGAACAAAATCTACTCTTACCCCATCTTCCTCCTCCTTTTAAAGATGACACCTGGAGGAAGGGATCTGAAAAATGACGACAGGACGGGGCCTTGGATCTGATGGAGAGCCACAGAAATGTTAGGACCTGGACAGCTCCTCCAGATATCTCTTGAGAGTGGAGAAACCACGGACGCTTGAGCATCTTTCACGAGCCTTCACTTTACATTGCTACAGGCACTTTAAAAAGTGATGATCCTTTGCTGGTGATAAACCAAAGATGCGAGTCGTTCTTTTTAAAAAAAGTCAGCTACTGAACAGTCACTGGCTCCTTCCTATCCCAAAGAAAAGGCGGCACTCAAGATGACCCAAGACTTGGGAATCGCCAGTGCGAATAAATATCCTGATGGCTTCTGGATGGGAAACAGCACAGAAAGAGGCCAAGGACAGCAAGATCATGAATGGACCAAGAAAGGTGATGACAACTGAACACCAAACAGATCTTGAGATTATGGTTGGATGTCGATGGGAATGTGAGCCTGGCATGAAGCTGCTGAGGAAAGGGCACTATTTGTGTTGGGCATAATTGGAGCAGCAAGTGAAAATAAAATTGTCAGTATCCTTCTACCTTTATAGAAATCTAGCTGGCTGGATAGCTCAGGAGTTTAGGTCTCTGGCTGCAGAGCCAGAGGTTGAGAGTTTGATTCCCCCACTGTGTTTCCTGCAACTACAGCCAGCCTGGGTGGCCTTAGGCAAGCTGCACAGTCCCAGGGCACCCCCAGAGGAAGGGAATGGAAAACCACTTCAGCGTATTCTCTACCTGGGAAACCCTGCAAAGGGTCACCATGTCAGAATTGACTTCACGGCACATGATTATTATTACACCAAGTTCAGGAATGAAGCTCGCATGCAGGCAACACACCGGTGTAAAACGCTATGGTTATCCATTGCATCAAGAACAGGAAATCAGTCAAGCTTCCTAGAGCAGTGCAAGCTAAGGAATCAACGTAGAAAACAAACCAAAATAATTTTTTTTTAAAAAAATCAAAAAATGAATGTATCCTTTCGCCGTAGCATCAAGGATCTATTCAAGTGTAAAAAAATTAATTGACTCCATCTGTATTGGCTTAATGACTGATTAAATGACTAATCAAGGAAGTCTTAATTAAAACTTTTTTTTTTTCCTGTGCAAGAAGAGCATGGGGGGAGAGGGTGAAAAAGGGAAAGTGGAGGAAAGCTACTCATTAATACCTTACAATGCATGTCGGATTCCGCTTGTGTCATTCGCCAACAGTCATCAAATGAGTAATTATGTGCAAGGTCATTTTCTGGGTTTTTGGTTTTTTTTTTTAAAACAAGAATTGCATACATCATCAACTTGATGAGATTAGGCGTCGGTGCTGCTGAACTGGGTTCAGCTAGTAGCGGCGTTCTTCCTGGGACGAAACAGGTAATTAAAAGCTGCTGAGAAGAAGCGGCTGGAGAAGACAATATTTTCTCTGTCGCAAGCCAGAATGAGGCCTGGCTCGGACTCTGCACAGCTGTCCCTCAATCCTGGATGGGTGTGTGGATGAGTAACTTGATGAAGGCTGAGGCTAGCGAAAGACTTCAGCTTAAAGTCTGGGCAGCTGAAGGAGATGCTTCTAGTATTTACATCAGTCTTGGCCAGTATTTATTTATTATTGCTTCCTCTTTTTTCTCCACCCCATATTCGCTCAAGGTAGTGCATGCAGTTCTGATTTCCCCTATTTTATTCTCATAGCAACCCAGCGAGGTAGGTCAGACTGAGACTGTGCGACTGCCTAGCCCAGCCAGGGAATAGGATTACTCTATGGGGACTAGAAACGGGTTTCCCCACCTCCCTGTCCAGTGCTCTAACCACTATTCCCACAGAGGTTTCATATTGCCTGTTAATCACACAAACTGGTGTCATCTTATAAGAATTTGGGAGTGTCATCAAGATTATGGCCACAGAGATCGGCATGTAATCTCTGCCAGGGCAGATACGGTGTGTATACCTACAAACATGCGTACATTGAGTTTCCATGGCTGAGCAGGGATTTGAACCGAGTCTCAGTCTATTGTTCTATACCGGATATTTCGTATACTTAGGTGCGCAGATTTACCCCAATCCTGGACACTCTGCAATGGCAAATTCTACATGCCCTGTGCTCAATTGAGAAGGAAATCAACTTAGACTGATTTGCACCAGTCACTTGGTGTCTCCTTTGTTGTCTAAGGGGTAAGAGGAACAAGGAAGGGAGGCTTCTGTGTGCCTTACCCTATTTCTATTCCCAAAGACAGAAGGAGAGATCCCAGAGATTACGAGAACAGGTTTTGCTGGTCCCTGTCAAAGACGTAGATCAGTGTTTGTCAACCTGGGAGTCATGACACCAAAGGGGGTCAACAAAATGTTTTCCGTGGGGTTCGTGGGTTGCTTTGCATGTGTTGCAACCCTTATCCTTCCTTGACTTTTCAGAGCGGGATATTAAACTTAGCACGTGTATGCATAGGTGTGGGAAACAGACCCTTTCAGGGGAGAAAGAAGCCTCTGCTTTCCGAGAAGGGATGACCTTACCCCCTCCAAAATGCCTCAGAATCTCACAGAATGTGTGTCTATGTCAAGTTACTTGGCTCTTATAAAAGGGGGCAGCCATTCAAAAAAGGTTCAGAACCGCTGACCTAGATCAGTTGTTCCCAGATGTTCTTGGGCTAAAACTCCCAGGAGCCTTCGCCACGAGCAGCGCTGGCCATGATTTCTGGGAGTTGTAGTCCAAGAACACCTGGGTTACCCAAGGTTGGGGACCACAGCACGACACCATTTGAGACTTTGATGGCTATCCCTGGCTAAAATGGCCGCCCCCTCCTGTCCCCTCTCAATCCTCCGCTTCCTAAATCATCTTTTAACAGCGGTAGCAGCTGCTCCAGGAACTTTATTTGGGAATTTCCTTGGTGTTGAGTTACCGAAAATTCCACAGGGCACCAAAGTAGTTCTTTGCCTGAATCAAGTGTGGTGTGTGTTTTATTGGCTCCACATTTCGCTGTTCTGATGCTTAGCAATCTTTGCTATGGAAAAAAAAACAAATGCCCTCAACTTGCCACAGCTGAGGCCAATTTACTTAAACAATATGAAAATAAGGATGGGAATCTTCTCCCCGCCTCCCCCCTCCTGTGCGCACCACTGAAATATCATTTTGAAGCAGAGGGTGGGAAGGTCTGCCTTGGGGATTCTCCGTGCCAACTTTCCGTTCGTCAGCGACTTGTGTCATAAACATGCGTGCTTTCTGAGTGGTGCACGGGGGCTAGGAAAATGCTAGCGCCGGGCCAAAAGAAACTTAAGTCATGGCTACAGGGATTGGCTTTTGCCTGCTTCGGGGCCTCCTTCCTCCCTTCTCCTGCTGAGACATCTTGGGCTTCTCTAGATCATCAGCCAAGACACATCCCAAAGCCATTTTACATAGAAAAAGTTACATTCCCCTCCCAAACTATAATAATAATCAGATTCCCAGTGTGGTGGACAGAGTGACAGATTAGGACTCTGGAGAGAACAGGGTTCGAATGCTCACTTGGTGGAGAAACTCACTGGGGGAGTAGAAACGTAAAAAACACTTCTTAAATATCTCACATACCTTGAAAGCCCTATTAGGGTCTCTATAAGTCAGTTATGACTTGAGCAACAGAACACAAACACACACAAACACAATAATAATTATCATGTGATATCAGTCAATTCTGACTTGTGGCAACCCTTTTCTGGTTTTCTAGGTACAGAATACTCCGAAGTGGTTTACCATTTCCTCCTTCTGGGGGTGTTTTGGGACCGTGCAGCTTGCCCATGGCTACACAGGCTGGCTCTACTTGCAGGAGGCCTAGTGCGGAATCGAACTCCCAACCTCTGGCTCTTCAGAGATCATACAATGGCTCAGTAGTTCTGAACTTTGGGTCCCCTGATATTCTTGGACAACAACTTCCAGAAGTTCCTGGCCAGCAGAACTAGTGGTGAAGGCTTCTGGGAGTTTTAGTTCAAGAACATCTGGGAGCCAAGGTTGGGAACCACTGCAATGGCCGAAGTCCTGTTGCATAGTATTGTTAAGTAGCACTAGAATAGACCCACTCATCCATTGGGATTTGGTAAATAAATGCCTCTGTAAGTTCCATTGATCCAATGGGCCTAGTCTAGTTTGATGTACGATGCTAAGCAACAAGATTTGACGCAATCTTTCCCAGCTTTTGAACAACCGGCAGTCAAGAAGGCAACGTAACTCCAACCCCTTGCACGTAACGCCCGTAAGTTAGCAGGCAACTCAACCTTGCACCCCTAAGTTGTTGAGAAGATGTAACAACTATGAGTCAAAGCTGATCTTTCAAAGTTAAATGGAGATTTATTCCCCCTCTTCTTCAATTCCCTCACACACCGTGGAACAATGTAGCACAATCCACGCCTCCCCTTCCTAATGCAAATGAACAATCATCCTACAACTCCCCAAATTACAGGGTGATGTGTCACTCTTAATCTTCTGAGAATGTGGGAGTTCCTGTTTCAATGGCTCCCATTGTTCGCAACCTACATTATCAGGGAAGAGCTGCCAGCACCGGCAAAGACTGATAAGCAGGCGAAGCTATTGAACCAACCAGCGCTATGGCACACTGCAAGTTAGCAGGAGAAAAAAAAAAAGAAAAGAAAACCAAGAGACAGGTAGAAGTGTGCGAAGCAACCTCAGGGCCTTACACGCTGGCACAGATGCCTTTGCATAGACACTGATTAGCTTATGCCTTCATTTTTTGACAGCACAAAAATGAATTAAACAAGCGATCAGAACGAGATGCTGGCTCTGTTCTTCCGTTACCACGTAGGTGGCTGAACTGCAGGCATGACAAAAATAAAATAAAATAAATGGAAGGACTGTGAGAACAAGAACCAATTAGAAATCAAGAACTAATTAGAAACGTTGGAATATCCAAATTTGGAGAGGAAGGGGCATCTTCAGGAAAACTATCAAGAGGACCCCTAGACTTTAAAAACTTCAGCTCAGTCCTGCTGTCAGGGTCTCTGCAAGCCCTTTGGAAAAAAATAAACAAAAAATAAACGTATTTCAATTTAAAAAAAATCTAAATTTCTAAAAATAAAATAAAATGGGGGGGGGGGGACTCTTGAAACCAGTATCTTCTCAGGCTTCAGACCATCTCCAGAAAATGGAAGGAAAGTGGGAAATGATGACTTACTGTGAACGTCTTGTTTTTTTTTTTGAGCTTTAGGGATTGGGCTGATTTATTTCCTGGAAAACCCTCTTCTTGGTTAACAGGCTATTCTTTGCAAGAGTTACACCCAAGGGAAAAAGCTCAGTTCCCCCCCACCCCCCAAAAAATGTGGTGGCCTTCTGCCCTTCCATTTGAACGGCTGCCTTCTGCCCTTCCATTTGAACGGCTGCAGCTCCGTCCAGTGTTTTCCCTCGGGAAGAGATCCTTGTTTTCTGACTGAGAGGCAGTATTTGGCCAAGGATATGAAGCCACACGCTCTGGTTTTGCCTGGAAATTTAGACGGGGGCTTGAAAACCTGAAGCCAAAGGTGCTGAATTAGAGAGAGGTCAGCCACCGGTGTAATTTATTTGAACTTTTCAGCTGTTTTTCCCCCTCTTTTTTTAACAGTTATGTTCATTCTTCTTAATCATTGCTTATTCTGAGGAGCTTTATGTGATGTACAATATATACTGTATAAATATAGACAACCCCCCCACACATATACACACATAAACACCCATGAATAGTATTAAGATGTACACATGCACACACACACAATATTGTGTGTGTGTATATACATATATATATATATCTACACATGTACATACATACACAATATTAAGGTTGTTGTTAAGTGTTGTGTTGCATGTTTGTATATCACTGATTTCATTGGAATGCACTCTGGTGAAGATGCAACATCAATAATAATAATAATAATTATAATTTATGAGAGGAAAGAGGAACCTTTCCCCCCAAGACCTTGGTCTCTGAGTACTAACAATAATAAGAGCAACAATAATACTTAGGTTTTTGGTTAAAACTTGTATCTGTTATATAATACCAGTCAATGTTTGTATCATTTTGACTGTGCCTGGTGTTTTTGAATAAAAACAACAACACAACAACAACAACAACAACAAACAACAATAATACAACCACCCCGACCCCAGGTCTTCAGGGACGGCTCCTTTCTCCCTCCACGACCCAACGCCCTCTTCTTGGCTTCATCTCCATGCGCCAGAGATATTTTATTGGTTTGTTGGCTTCGCTTTCCATCCCATCCCCTCCGCGCCCAAGGCCAGCCGGGCACGTTTATCCTCCACGATAACACTGTAGCCAACTTTAAAGACCGACTCAAGAGGGGAGAGGAGGATACAGGAGGGACCGGCAAACCCACAAGACGCCGCCTCACCTGCCCATCTTCAGGCTCTGGGGCAGCGCACGGGGCCTTCGCCGGGCCGCATCCTGCACGCACGTCTCCTTTGGTCTGAGGTGGAAGAGGCAGGTTGTGGGGGCCGAGGCTTGAAGTGAAGGCCAAGCCCGGCGCCTCAGCCTGGGCTCCTCGGCTTTGCTTCTTCAGCAGCCCCCCCCAATGGGCCCGGGGCCACCCCACCGGCCGTGGACCCCCCTCGGCGCCCTCACGAAGGCCCCTCCGGAGGTGCCAGGGTGCGGGAGGTCCTGTTTAGGCTTCCTGGGGGGTTTCCCAGCTTGCTTTTTCTCCCCAGTGGGCCTCGTGCAGGTGCCCTGTCGAACCTGGGGGAAGGCGCTGCTGGGGGCCTTCCCTGGAGGAAAAGCCACCTGGCGCGCTTCCGAAACCCTGCCAGGTCCTTGCACGGACCCTGAGCAGGCGCTGGACGGAAAAAGTCCAGCCCAAACCTCTTGCTGGTCCAAAGCTGAGCCCTCTTGCATTTCTAAGCCTTGTGAGGGGAAAGGACTTGCACCAGGTGCAGGGCATCAGGCTGGCCACACCTGCGTTCCATCCCCTCGGGGGCTCAAGGGTTAAAGGGACAGGAGCCTGGCCTTGGTTTTTTTCCCCCCAGGTATGGAGGGCTCAGTGGGTTGAGGTCTCTGGCTGTGGAGCCAGAGGTTGGGAGTGTGATTTCCCCCCACGGTGCCTCCAGGGAGAAAAGCCAGCCTGGGTGGCCTTGGGCAAGCTGCACAGTCATTCCAGGGATCCCTCCCCAGAAGAAGGGGATGGTGAACCACTTCTGAGTTCTCTCTCCCTGGAAATCCCTGAAAAGGGTCACCCTAAATCAGAATCGACCGGATGGCATGTCATTATTTTTTTTTTTTAGCCTCCCTGGGGTGCCATGCCCTGCTCCTCCAAGCATCTTCCCCTGAAACTGAAAACTGGCCTGGCGTCTGGAGGTATTTTGGACTTGCCTTCCCCTCCTTCCTCCACTTCGTTCCTTCCCCTCCTAAGCAAGTGGCTCACGCTGTTCATGGCAAAATGCAGGGTTGGTGTTTAAAGGGGGGGGGGGGGGGAAACCAAGCACATCCCTAACTCTTACCCCTTCTAAACCAAGGGCTCTCCTTTTATCTTATTAGATGTAATTAAGGGATAGGTACAGAACTTAGAAAAAACTACTCTTTTCATGCCCATCCTGGATATTTGCACTTGGAAAAGTCACGACTACAATGCCCAGCACCCCCCCACCCACCCCACCCCCATCTAGCATAATTGCAACAGATGGTGGGTTCTGAGAGTTATCACTCCCAGCTCTGGGCAGGTGTGCGTACAACACCAGCGGCTGGTGTGGCCATGGTGGATAATGGGAATTGTAGTCACATAGCTCTGAATGCTTTCCTAAGCTCTGAATGCTGGAGGTGTGCAGTGTCTCCTGAACACAGGGATGGGTGTGTGTGTGCGCTGAGCCACCTGCTGCTCTTTTGGCAACTGTGAGATCTGATTGTTGTCCAAGCCCTCAATGTTATTTGTGTATTTTGAGATCCACTCCTCTACACAGGTGCTTCCCAACCTTGGGATCCCCAGATGTTCTTGGAGTACAACTCCCAGAAATCCTGACCAGCCCAGCTAGTGGTGAAAGCTTCTGGGAGTTGTAGTCCAAGAACATCTGGAGGTCCCAAGGTTGGGAACCACTGATGTATTGACCAGAGCATTTTTCAGGCTTTGAGACACACTTCCAGGATTAACAGCAAACTTCAAGGAACACCCACCAAATCTGGATTACGTTGAGGCCAGTCATGGTCCTGATGGTTCCGAACCTATTTTACAATCTGTATCAACGAGATGCCAGGTCAGCCATGGTGGCAAAGTCAAGTCGACACGCCGAGGGCTGATCAAGCCGCACAGAGTCACCTTTTTAGAAGAAAAAAAACCCATGGCACTCTATGGGTGGATGATCCGGACTGCTCTTGGAATGGCTGTTGAGAAGGTACACTCGGCTTGGCAACCCTGACATGACTTAAGGCACAAGAGAAAGAGAAATAATTAAAACAAATTGGACCCTAATTTAGAATCTAAAATAAAAAATAGATCTCTAGAGAGAAGCAGGTGGGCCCGAGCCGGTTTCAATTTCCTGATTGTACTTCTCTTTTTAGAATAGCATTTATGCTGTTATTTACACTTGTGGTTCTCATGTGTATCCATTGTCTCTCCTCATTCATCTTTCCAAACCTGGGCTGTGCTTGGTCTCCTGATCGTGCCACCTTGTGCTGCTGGGTATTTCTAGTCATTTTGTAGACCTCATTCCATTGCAACCAGATCCTTTCCCCTTCAGTTCTTGTCCAGGGCTGATGGATTCCCCACAATGGTCCTCGGCTGTTGAACATTATCTCGGCTAAGCATATTTGCAGCCCGACGTTTTTGCCGAATCCCCCGGGGTTCATTTATAACCCTGAGAAGCAGGGCAAGTGTGTGTGCGTGCACAAAACTGTGTTTGTGTGTGTACGCAAAACTGAGCTATTTGGCAGGCATGCTGTTTAGGATGATGATGCCTCCCCCCCCCCCCCCAACGCTCCATCTCCAAACACATCTCTGGAAGATCTTCTGCAGACATTCCTTAAAGAGCTCAAGAGAGCCTTATATTTCAAATCTTGATGCTGCCTTTGTGTGGGTGTAGAAGGATGGGTTTCAGACACACCGATCCTTGGGTTTGTTCAGCGGCACAATGTCACGCATGCGCAGTGATGCTTGTGTGGCTGAGGCAGGCCGGTTGGACTCTGTTGTCCCATTAGGCATGGAGAATGGTGTTTTATCTTCCTCTTTCTGACTCGACAGGAGGATCCAGAGTTAGAGCCAAAATTTGGTTGCTGTGAAAGAAAGAGAGAGAGGGAGAGGGAGGGAGAAATCAGCATGCTCAGGAAAGCCTCAAGGCTTACAGGAAAACAAGTACAAAAATATTTAGGGCACAAAGCAAAAAAAAAAAGCCATTAAAAACTGAGTATGTTTGCTCTTCACAAAAAGGCTGAAAATCCACTTGCAAATTTTGCAGCATTACTGAGAAAATGGATGGAATTCTACGGGCCAATTACACCGGTGTAAGTTCAATGGAATAAACAGCACTGGCAATACTGATCACACAATTATATTTTCCAAAAATGGTGTGCTTGGTGGGGACATGGGAGAGGGCCTTCTCTGCGGCTGCTCCCAGACTCTGGAACTCCCTCCCACTGGAGGCTAGCCCGGCCTCATCTTTGCTGTCCTTTTGCAAGCAGGCAAAGACCTTTCTGTTCAGGCAAGCTTTACCTCATTAACTAGCTACCTGTGTGTGATTTTTAGATGGATTGTTGCACCCTGTTGCTTTGTATGTATTTTTGGTGTTGATTTTGTTTACCTTTTTTTATTGTGGTATTTGTTTGATACTTTCAAAATATTTGTATATGGGCTAAAAATATTTTAAACAAATAACAAACACACACATACACACAGAAACACATATACAGCTACCATGTTTTCCCGAAAATAAGACAGGGTCTTATATTAATTTTTGCTCCAAAAAACGCATTAGGGCTTATTTTCAGGGGATGTTTTATTTTACAGTCATGTCATCATCTTCTGGTTGCTGCACAATGCTGCACAATGGTGGAGGGCAGGGTTTCACTTCACTAGGGCTTATTTTGGGGGTAGGGCTTATATTACGAGCATCCTGAAAAATCATACTAGGGCTTATTTTCAGGTTAGGTCTTATTTTCGGGGAAACGGTACTGATAGGCTTCCCTTCCATCATAACTTCCAGCACATCTTGTGGTGGTCGGTTCCATGGACGAATCTTCTTTTTCTTTTCGATCAGGAGGTTCCTGCAAATTGACTTGGTTGGATGATCCCGGGCTGTTTTGAAAAAGAGAAAACTCTTCTCTCTTCCTAGCAGATCTGATAGATGGTGGTCCAATCTCCTCTTGAAGGCCTCCAGCCTTGGAGCGCTCACCACCTCCTGAGTTCATGGGTTCCATTGTTGTACCGCTCCAACAGTTAAGAAGTTTTTCCTAATATTCAGCATGCATGTGGCTTCCTGTAGCTTGAGCCCATTATTATTATTATGTGTCCTGCACTCTGGGAGGATCGAGAACAGATCCTGCCCCTCCTCTGTAGGACGATCTTTCAAGTCTTTGAAAAGTGCTATGGTATCTCTCCCCCCCCCCCCCCCAATCTTCTTTTCTCAAGGCTAAACATACCCAGTTCTTTCAGTTGAGAGGATGAATGCCATCAGAGGTAACAGCACTGCAAAACCAATCAAGGTAATATCTTCATTGTTTCTGTAGCTGTGCAAAAGCAAAGGACTGCCTTGCCCCTGGAGGGCAAACCACTTGAAGTCAAGTTGTTCGTGCTTTAAAGGATCAGATCACACTTAAGGGCAAAAGCCTGACTTAACTCCTATGGCGCAAATGCAACCATGGCATTCTTGATGGGAAAACAACGGATTCTTTAGGAGTCCTTGAGTCAGCTGTGGAGGGTCCCGGCCGCCTTCCGCACTTTCCCCAGGGATTCATCCGGTTGCAGGTCTGGGCAGAGCCCACTCAATCAGCACCTTGGGTCACCCTGACCCAAACACCTAGGACGGGAGTTTAATAACTTCTTTAAAAAGCTGGCCGCACAACAATTAGGCGAGGCAAGTCTGAACTTAGCAGCTGTGAAGTCTTTATTGGAAACTATTAGTGCATTAAGAAATTGGAAATTATGCAGTAAGCAATATGGTTTCCATTCATTGCTTAGGACATAAATACTGACACTCCAGCAAAAGCTAATGAAGAGAGAGGTGTTAAAAAGAACGTCCTTGCAGAAGTGGGAAGGCTAACTTTTTAAAATATAAAGCTGCTTTAACGATCAGAGGGAGACAGTGTAGAAAGAATTGCGGGACTTAATGTGACAGCTATGTATCTAGGAAAGGATTGACCTTCTCAAGAAAGGATCGGCCCTACAAAAGAAGAGCAGTGGCTTCTATCTAAATGCATTAGTTGCACCCAACAGTTTTCCATGTTTGAAAGTCAAATTTTCTCTCCTACAAAGATCGTCTTAGAACGGCAGAGCTGGAAGGGAATCCTATGGGTCATCGAGTCCAGCCGCTGTCAAGGAGGCACCATGGGGGAATCGAACTCCCAACCTCTGGCTCCGCAGTCTCATACCTAAACCACTGAGACCCAAAAAAGAGAAGTAAAAGGTGGGATCCTGCCCAATGGAGATGACATGCCCATCCCCCTGCCCAGCACCATGTGGAGAGACCACAAAAGCGAAGGAGGGCGCAGAGACAAAAGCTGGATGGGATGGACTCATTGGGTTGGCTGGGACAGGGCGGGTTACCAACAGCCAGCTCTGTAGCTGCCATCACCGTTCCCATGAGCTTGCGACCAGAAGCTCATGCTGGAGAGCTCAGTGGTTGAGGTCTCCGGCTGCAGAGCCAGAGGTTGGGAGTTCAATTCCCCCACTGGGTCTCGCTGATAGGGGCTGGACTAGATGATCCACAGGGGCCCTTCCAGCTCTGCCGTTCTAAGATGATGATGATGATTATAAACTAGCTTAATAAGTGTAGTTGGGGTTGATGGGAGAGATGAAAAGAAGACAAGGTTGTTGCATGTATTGGCTTGCGGCTGATTGTTTGTCTGAGCTGCCTGGAGATTTGCTCGTGTGTTTTTGGCTCTTTGGTTTGAGCCAGGTGCTCTGCTCCAAGCACAGAGGTTGACAACGTGCGGCCCCTTGGCTGCCTGCAGCCCCCAAGGAAACCAAACACTGCACCCGTTTTCCTGGCTTCCCCAGCCTTTCCAATTCTTTTAATTTAAAACAAAATGGTTCTGAATTTTTCCTTGTGCCACCTAAGGGAAAATTTGCCATGTTTTGAGGCTGCCTGTTTTACTGATTTTCCAAATTTTCCATTTATTTCTTTTAAATAAAGTTAATCGGCCAGTTTGGCCATGCCATTTGTCGGTGCAGTCCTTGAACGGTTGGCCCGTCTAAAAAAATAGCTCCCACTCCCAATAACTCCTTGGGATAAAAAGAGCCATAATTAGTTTGCTGACAAAAATCAAAAGAGCTACTGGTTGGGTCTCTCCTTATGGGAATATGTTTTGGGCAGTGGTTCCCAGTCTTGGGTCCCCAGATGTTCTTGGACTACAACTCTCAGAAGCCTTGACCACTAGGCTCTGCTGGCCAGGATCTGCTGGCCCTCTTGGCAAGCAACTCTCTCTCTCTCTCTCTTTTACAGCTTAAAAAAGAATAAAGCTTCTCTTTATAGACAAGCTGTAGTCCAGGAACATCTGGGGACCCAAGGTTGGGAAACACTGGGCTAGGAGATGTTAATCACTTCAAACTTTTATCACAGTGGCATCGATGCTGGCAAATACAGCAGGCTGCATCATCCCTGCTGGCATAAAGCTGGTGTTTGGAGCTTCTCTGGGCAATGATCATAGGCTCACAGAATGCTAGAGTGGAGGGAACCTCAAAGATCATCTAGCCCAATCCACAGAAGCTGGCCATTGTGCTCTATGTGACTGGGAGGGCTATAGAGTTGAACTTTACTGGAATAATAATAACAATGGCTTTCCTTGCTCAGGTTGGTTCTTTGGTTCCAACTCACTAGCATATCTACTTGGTGACCCTATGAACAAGTGATCTCCAAAACGCCCTGTCCTCAACGGCCCTGCTCAGCTCTTGCAAACTCAAGCCTGTGGCTTCCTTCAGAGAGTCAGTCCATCTCGCATTTGGTTTTCCTCTTTTCCTGCTGCCTTCAACCTTTCCTAGCCTTATTGTCTTCTCCAGAGAATCTTACCTTCTTGTGGCGTCCTCAGGACAGCCTCAGTTTCCACATCTTTGCCTCCATACAGAGTTCAGTCTCGATTTGATCTTGGACCCGCTTCTTTGTCTTTCTCGCACGCAGTCCAGGGTATCTGCATAGCTCTCCTCCAGCACCACATTTGAAATCATTTTCCCCTCTCATCTTTCTTAACTGTCCACCCATATGGGGTGATAGGAAATACAAGAGTGTGGATGATGTCTCCAGTGACACCTCCTTGCACTTAATGACCTTCTCTAATAGGGCCAGTTGCTATACAAAAAAAGTAACTTTTCCAAGCTCTGCTTCAGTTTCCCGCCTCCTCACTCTGTCCAGAGTTTTGCCCAGACAAGATGTGAAAGCCAAGCCGAATCAGAGAATCCGGTGTCACACATGTCACTTCCCCGATCCTCCCTCTGTGCCTATTTTAATTACGCCAATTATGTCTTGATCAGCATGATAAAGGTCATCCCATCACCTTGGGTGGAGCGGGCGGGCGGGAGCAGGCAAGCGCAGAATGACTGGTCTCGTAATCAGAGCCGAAGACTGGGGCAGCTTGACCTCTCTGGGAGTGAAATGTCAATTAATTATCTTTTTACAACCAGCTCAATTACAACATGCTAATCACCTGTGTCGGGCATAAAACGAGGAGGAGGAGAAGGTGGAGGAGGAGGAGGAGAAAAGAGATGGGGAGAAAGGAGAAACATGGCTAGCGATAAGCACCAGTGACTGAGGGCGACGGAGTCATTATCATTAAATGGTAAGCGCACCTTCTAAAAGCTGGGCGTAAAGAGTTATTGGCTGTTGATCCTAAATGTTGTAACATTTTCTTCCTTAAAAAAGGAAAGGAGAAAAGCAAAGATTGGGTTATGGGTCTTTAGGAGGGGGCAGATACATTCCAGTTAAAGGTGACCAGACACAGGGCATTAGCCTTTTAATGCCTGATTCAATTACCAATAAATGTCAGTAATTAACCAGGTGGGAGATACAGGGTAGAATAGGTGTCATGGATGGAAGAGAATCCAAAAGCTAAAGACAAGCGACAAACCTGGGCATGGTGAGCAATTCCCTGGCATTCTGAGGGGTGTGGAAGAGCATGACTGCAAAAAAAAACCTAGCAAAAAAACCAGAAAAAAACACACACACACACACACACACACAACCTACCCCCCAACAAATTACTGGACATAGTGGTGCAGTCTCTTAGGGGGAAACCATATTGATGAAAAATGCAAGAAAGGCTGTGGGATTGGAAATGGAAAAGAAAATGCAAATTAGGCTGGAGTCAACCTCTCCCCCCCCCCCCCAATAATTTTTTGTTTCCGCTCCTGGGGCTACTACTTTTTAAAAGGGGGGATCCATTTGCATCGGTTCAGACATGTGATTGCTTGGACTGATGCAGAAAATGTCTCCTGCCAGCACACACAACTTCCCCTCTCTTTGCAGGCAAGAGTCTTAATTTTTTTTTACAGTTAAAAAAAAAAGGAGAATAAAGATTATCTCCATTGGCAAGAGTCTTCTTTTTTAAAAAAATGAGATGAGGAAATGAGGAAGCACAGCCTTGTTTACAACTTGTTAGGTCGTTCCTCTGTAACAGCGCCACCTTACTAGAACTGTAAGCCATCTGAAAACAAGACACTCTGCCTGTGTGGCCAGTCAATATGAAGACACCCAGGAAAACCCAAATTCCCTGGTGCGACTTCACAGTGGGTGGAATCTGCATTTCCCTTGTTGTCTGCTGCACCCTCAGTTGAGTAATGCCTGTATTTAGATCAGTGGTTCCCAACCTTGGGCCCCCAGATGTTCTTGGACTACATCTCCCAGAAATCCTGGCCAGCACAGCTAGTGGTGAAGATGCAACTGGGAGTTTTGGTCCAAGAACATCTGGGGACCCAAAGTTGGGGACCACTGATTTAGATCAACGAAAGCGTCAGAAACATGTGCAACCATTTGGGTTTTCCAGAATGCTTCACTGGGCAAAATGATACAAAAGATTAGCAATGAGGAATAAAAAATAAGTCTCCCAAAATCTGGCCGGATGGCATGGCCATTAAAACTCCTACGGTATCAACATCCAAAATGCAAATGGCAAACTGGGGTGAATATTTCAGAATCCCTTGACAACTGACCCATACAATGGGACTCATGTTAGCACTGGACAACGGGCCCTGCTCATTTTCAATGCATCTACTCAAGCTGGATCTCTTTGATTTAAGGTTCAAAATTTGTTCATGTAATTTTTTTTAAATCTTACACCACTTAGATTTAGCAACACAGCCATTACAGTGTACATCCCTTGACACCAATTTCTGCCACCCTCCCCCAATTCCAGATACCGTAAAGTGTTGGGGGCTCAAAAGAGTCCAACTGATCATCTCCTACCTATGCAGAAGGCATGATCGTGTCCATTTCGCTGCCCACCTGATAGATATGGGACAACCAAATTCTGTATTGGGAAGGTAAAGGTAAAGGTTCCCCTTGACATTTAGTCCAGTCGTGTCCGACTCTAGGGGGCGGTGCTCATCCCCGTTTCCAAGCCGTAGAGCCAGCGTTTGTCCGAAGACAGTTTCCGTGGTCATGTGGCCAGAGTGACTAGACACGGAACGCCGTGACCTTCCCACCGCAGTGGTACCTATTTATCTACTTGCATTTGCATGCTTTCGAACTCCTAGGTTGACAGGAGTATTGGGAAGAGGTGTTTTCAAATATTCTTATATAATATAATAATATAGTATAATCTAGAATGTTCTCTAGACTCACAAAGAGAGTATGGCTCAATAAGAAGCTGACGGCATATACCAAAATCCAGGTCTATAGAGCCTGTGTCCTGAGCACACTCCTGTACTGCAGTGAGTCCTGGACCCTTTGTGCACGGCAGGAGAGGAAGCTGAACATGTTCCATATGCGTTGTCTCCGACGCATTTTTGGTATCACCTGGCAGGACAAAGTTCCAAATAGAGTAGTCTCAGAACGAGCTGGAATTTTTAGCATGTATACATTACTGAAACAGCGACGTCTACGTTTGCTTGGGCATGTCGTGAGAATGGCTGACGGTCGGATTCCAAAAGATCTCCTGTATGGAGAATGAGTGCAGGGAAATCGCCCCAGAGGGAGACCACAGCTGCTATACAAGGATATCTGCAAGCGGGATCTGAAGGCCTTAGGAATGGACCTCAACAGATGGGAAACCTTGACCTCTGAGCGTTCAGCCTGGAGGCAGGCGTTGCATCACGGCCTCTCCCAATTTGAAGAGACCCTTGTCCAGCAGGCCGAGGCAAAGAGTCCGTCCCGAAAGCAGCAAAATCGGGGAGCTGGACAGGGGACAGATTGCATTTGTCTTCAGTCTGGAAGGGATGGTCGCTCTCGAATTGGCCTTCTCAGCCACACTAGACGCTGTTCCAAGTCCTCCATACAGAGCACGTTACCATAGTCTCTCAAGACTGAAGGCTGCCTAATCTAAATAGTATAATAAACTTAAAACGGCAGAGCTGGAAGGGACCTTATGTCAAGGAAGCACACTGCAGAATCATCCATAGGATCCCTTCCAGATTGCAGTTCTTATATCTTATCTTATTTGACACCACCTGGACAAAATCCCATGAGCGATTACCCATTGCTTGATTTTCTGTTTCTTTAAATAATTTTTAAAAAAGGAATGTTTCATTTCCATTCCATCCGATGCAAACCACGAATAACAGCCTTAGGGAGGCCTCTTGTTTCGTTCGCCAACACCATGTTCCATTTGTTAAATCTTTTCTGGACCGCTGTGGAGAAAAGCACACCTGGAACAAAGAAGAAGATCCCCATTAACATGTAAGGAGAGCACAGGGTGGATAACTGTGATTTTGTTTATTTTAAGTTCTTTTATTGGTCGTGTTTTGTGGATTCATGGTTGTTTTTGCTTGAAAATTAATCAAAATATTTATTTTTTAAAAATAATACGTATGAGGATAATGTGCAACGTTTTCCTTGCAGGTCCCATTCATAACAGCTTAAAACACCAGCCCATTGATGTTAAACTGCTCGCTTTTCCTAAGGAAAGCACATTTCGTTTTTCTAACAGGAAAGTCCAACCTTCCTTTTAATGGAAAACACAAGGAAAAAGTTTGAGCAAAGAGTTTGGCTTTCGGAGCGCTGGCTGGAAAAGCACAAAACAATGAATGCCGAGATTTCAATCAAACCTCTCTCTCTAAAATTACATTCCACGGAGGCCCACAAAGCCAACGCCAATTAACGCACAAAAGAAACCTCAACAGTATGTCAAAGCAAGGGTGTAACTTTATTTGATGAAAGCAAGGAAGCGAAGGAGGCCAGAGTTAACATTTCATCCTTAAAATGTTTGGTCTGCGTGGGTCTTACGTAAGACATGGAAGTTAAAAGCTGTTAGAAGAGGGAGGAAAATATGTTACAGGTGGCTGTACAAATTTATACAATCAGCAGAATTAAGCAGACAGCCTTGCCTGGACTATACCGGTTTGGGTTACACAAGGAGACGGTGTCATGGAAATCGCTATTGGAGAGTTTTCAATTCCTGGTGCAGCAGAAGTGCATGGACTCACACAGCAGAATAGTTTCAAGTTCCTCAGTTTGGTCCACCCCTTTTTTTACTCATCCACTGGCACTTACAGTCTCAAGAGCTCACTCAGACATCAACAGTAGAAAGAATAAAACATATTCCCTTACCTGCATTTTAATTCAGAGTCAGGAAAGCAACGGTTGTTTTGTGCTGGAGTGACAATCACCCCAGCCCAGAAAGGCCCCTCCCATCCAAATGTTCTTGAGGCTGCATGCAAGGTTGCAAAACTCCAAAAATTACTACCTACACAAAGAAAAAAAAATGATGCTGTCAGGGAGAAGGCTTAATTTTCACTTCTGAAGTGTAGAAATTTGGCTTTTCAAGAAGGGAGTATTCAAATTACAATCCCACTCATTAACCCACACCTGAGTCACCCTTCCCCTTAGTTATACCTGACTTCCTTTACAGGTAATGTGTTGTGTGATGTGATTTCTGCCATTTCTACGGTTGCACTTAAGTCATGCTGGGTTGTCAAAAACCTTTTACTTATATATGGCAAGAAAAGAAAGAGGCTATGAAGCCTTTGTACAAAACCCAAAACCAAAGACTTTACTAAGCATGTGTTATAGAATCACAGAATAATGGAGTTGGAAGGGGCCTATAAGGCCACCGAGTCCAATCCCCATCTATTCTATTCTATTCCCTCTTTGACTGTCTGTTTACTGAGGGCATAACCCCCCTGCATCTGAAAAAGTGGGCTACGGAAACATACCAAATAAATGCCATACTTTGGAAACATACCGAATAAAATGTGTTAGTCTTCCAAGTGCCCTAAGACTCTTCTGAAAAATAATGGGGTATGTGTGTTTAGCTGAAGCGCAATGGACCAAGCCTCACACAGACCATAGGAGCCCATAAAGTTGCTCCAGTCCCTTGCACACTTCCCAAACGAGAAGCAAAAGTTATCTTTAAACTTAAAAAGCCAGCCCTCAAATCCAATTTGCAAGGAATTGTTTGAAACATATTCGTGACTGCCAGCAAAACAATAGCGATCCTCCAATTATCAGCACCTGCGTTACCACTGAATGAGCTTAAATTGCTAAGGGACCATGGCTGATACCCAGTGACAACAATTAGCATGTAAAACACACACACACACACACACACATTCTGCAGTTTAAAAGCAGTGGGTGGGGATTATGAAAGGTTAACAGACTAAATATAAAAATGGTTTTGAATGTAAAAATCAGCGTGTTTTGTTACTAAAAATCCGGGTGCTGTAATTTAACCAAAATAGGGTTTAGAGTTTCTGGAGAGGTTCCAGATGCAAGAGAGAGAGAAAGAGGGAAAGAATGAGACACAAACACACCCCAAAAGAACATTCAGAACTACCAATGAGAGAGTTTCTGTGGGCAAGGTAGTAGGAAAAGATACGTCATTAAACAAAAGGAGGAGGAGGAGGGAGGAGGAGAAGTCAAGATGCATTTATCTGGAATTCTCTAGATGAAATTCCTCCTAATGTTGAAGGAGAGGACATGTCCGATTATCAGCTTAGAAGAAATACCATTGATCGGGGACACTGTTCATTTGACCTTCTTCGTACGGTTTAAGAATGCAACTGAGCAAACGGTGATTTCTGAAGGTGTAACAGCCCGGGACGGACGCTGAGGCTTTCGGGGATAGTGGCACACCAGTTGCCCCCCCAGTCCACCCACACAATCTGTCACAGATTGCTGGCCACCGGTGCATGAGGCCAGGCTGTGCTCTGCAGAGAGAGGTTGGCAACATTCCCTGGCTTAATGGTCTTCGGGGACTCCGAGGGTTCATTTCAACAAAGAGGCGAGAACTTGGAAACCCTCCAGCTTCCGATTAACATCTAGGTTCTAAAGTTATAAGGGAGGAAGACATTCTTGTCCCTCTCGACTTTCTCTGCACCACACATCGTGTTACAAACCTTTCTCCTATCCTGCTCATCCTGTTTCTACTGTCTTCCTTCTCAATCTGAGAGGCCCCAGAGTGTCGCTGTCCTGCAGAGGGAAGTTTCTCTCGTCCCTAATCCTTCTGGTCACCCTTCTGTGCACTGTTCCCAGTTACAATATCCTCCTGGACACATATCAGCATGGAGCAACCAGTAAAAATGAAATGGGCCCAAGCAACAGGAAGCCAGATTTCAGCTGAATATCAGGAAAAAGTTCTGAACTGTTAGAGCAGTACGACAACAGAACCCACAACGTCTGGAGGAGAAAACTGGACAACCACCTGCCAGATTTTCTTTGATTTCGATTCCTGCGCTGAGGCCCCTTCCAACTCCTGAGGAAGCCAGAAAGGGAGGTAGAATCTTTCTATAGCCTTTGATACCGCCAACCACAGCAACCGTCTGAGATAGCTATCGAGTTTAGGACTTGAGGGCTCCATTCTTTGGTGATTCCGATCCTTCTTTGAGGGCTGATCTCAGACAGTTTAGTTTTGGGAGGTGATTCCACAGACCCCCCCCCCCCCCGGACCTCCATTATGGGTTCCCTCAGAGATCGATCATTTCCCCAATGCTTTTTAATATTTATATGAAGCTGCTGGGAGAAGTAATACAGAGATCTGAAGTTTGTTGTCACCAATTCACAGATGACACACCGCTCTAGCTCCCCCTTTCCTCCTCTTCCGGTGATGCTCTACAAGTCCTTATGCATTGCCTAGCACTGATGATAGACTGGATGAGGGTCAATAAATTGAAACGGAATTGTTTCATCAAATGGGAGTTAGTGAAAGAAAGTACTTGAGATGCAACCAAGACGGTCCTTCTCTCACAACCAGCAGTATCTTTTTCCCCCCAGCACTCCCCAATTTGTCTGCAAGGAAGGCAGGTAGATTTCAAGAACGGCTCTGTTTTCAAGTGGTGAAATATCAGCAACAGATTAATCCCCACAATCAGAACTTCCGTGGGTGGAGAAAAGGAGATTACTCAGTGTTGTAAAGGTTGTTAGCAAGCTTGTTTGGACGCCCTAGTGAAACAAAGGGAAAATAAATACAGGCACAACAGCGATGTTGCAAAAGGATTAGTTGCTTATTTCTTCAGAGAGATCTGCAGAGTGAAGACTGGGTTGCCAAAACGCGGCTCTTTGTGGACAGAGACCTATCCCACTAGGGTTCTCTCATCTTTGGACAGGTGACTTGCCCATCACAAAATTTCCCAGTACTGCACTGCAATTTCTTTAAACAAAAGTTAAAACCAAGTGAACTATAGATGGAAGCTAAACTCAACCCTTGAAAAATCTGAAGGAAACAGGAAAAAAATAGTAAAGGTACAAAAGGACCCCTCCCTCCTTCGCAGAATCAGTATTCACGGATTCATTTATCCACTGCCTGCAAATATTAAATTTAAAACCCCAGAAATATGTATTTATAGGTATTTCCAGGAGGGTATTTATCAGAACTGGTCACTAGACCATACAATATATAGTGTTTCATAGTCCACACCTTTTGGCATCCACGGGGGGACTTGGAACCGATTCCCCACGGATACCGCAGTTCTACTGTACAGAGATCAAGTGAGTCAAGGAAAGTGTATTAATTCTTCAAAGGCCTCTATCAACCTCATAAACCCAGTTGTGAGGGATTAACATGTAGGCACATCACCAATTAAGTATCCTTGTGTTTCACTAACTGCAATGGAATTACCAAGCACATGCCTGATCATCAACATCCAAGCATTTAAATCAGGGCTTTTCCTTGTGTCACATGTGGACGAACGTGGACGTCTTCCATTTGTGAACTGTAACAGATCCTTGCAAGCCATTTTGTCATGTCCACCACTCCGCTAGGGTCTTCCACCCATTCCAAACAGACTTCTTTCATCATCTGGGGAAGCATGACAACCAGACATCTTCCATTGCTCGAGAAAGCACCTCTTCTAAAAATATGCTCGGCGTTATCATCTAGTCTGACCTCCAGACAAACGATTCTGCTCTGGATGTATCAATTCAGTGCAACCGAGGAAGCTGACTTATGTTGAGTCAGATTATTGATCCATCCGAGGACAGTGTCTGGTTTCTCACACAGTGGTTTTCGCCATCACCAGCTCCTGCGGAGATACCAGAGCTGAACCTTTCACATTCAAAGCATGTACTGCTGAATAGTTCAGTGGTTTAGGCACCTGGCTGGGGAGCCCGAGGTTGGGAGTTCAATTCCCCACTGTGCCTTCTTGATAGGTGCTGGACTTGATGATCTATAGAGTCCCTTCCAGCTCTGCAGTTAAGATGATGATGATCTTACTGTTCTACTGAGCTATGGTTTTATTCTGCACTGTGCACCAAAATCCTAGCTGTGCCAGATTTATGCATGCTTACCTGTGGCTATAAAATCCTAGCTATTGGCATTCTGAGTCAACCTTAAAGCAAGCCATCCATGAATGTGCTTTTCTAATACTATAACATATTGGTTTGGTTTTCTACTGTCATCCCCTTCAGTTTTGAAATGATAATGCATTATTGTTTTAAAGTGTCTCCACCCCATGAACTAATGGGCTCCAAGCAACAACTCGGATTTGTTTGTTTTAGTTTTACATAGCACTGATGGAACGATACACGCGCACGGAGGAAGGATATTCCCCTCGTGGTCATTGGGTTTTGTAAAACAAAGCGCAACAAGATGGTCCGTTTCCAAGCACTGACAATAGCAACATGATTTCTGCCGGCTGTCCAGTTCCTCTTAATCCATCTGTTTCAAAGTTTGGTTTCTATCAACTGCATTTTGTGCTGCATCAGCTGAAATATTCCTCATCCTTCTGGGCCGAAGACGGCTATTTTGTTACATGTCTGAAACTGTAGGAAATTTGTGAGACAGGGAAGTGAAGGTTCAGTGAAACAGGGCTTCAAGACATGCAGGTTGTTGTTGTTGTTAAAAAATACCAGGCACATTCAATCAAAATTATAAAAACCCAGATACATGTTTTAACCAAATACCTAAATATCTGTTAAACAGTGATGTACTATATATGCTCTTCCTAATATTGCTGTTTTTTGTAGCTCTCATGGTGTGATTTCTGAGATCTGCAACTGCTTATAGTACTGTGTGAAATTTCTTGATATTGTTCCCAAAGCCCCAATGACTATGGGGACCACTGAAGTGTGTTTCATCCACAAGCGACAGGTTTCGATGGCCAGGTCTCTGTATTTTGTTAATTTTTCTGATTCTTTATCTTTAACTCTGGCATCCCCTGCAATTGCAATGCCAACGATCCAGACATTTCTTCGTTCTATGATGATGATGGTCTACTTTGGGATCCATTCAGTGACTGGTTTCGAAGGGAAAGATTCTGAGACACAGTAAGTTAAAAAGATATCAACCACATGAGAAACGGAATGAAAGTGTGTGTATCATTCCATGCCAAAGGGAGAGTTCAGAGAAGTTACTTTTATCAACTATAATTCCCAAAATCTCACACTAGTCTAACAGTTTCCTGTGAGAAGAACTGCTGAACCTTAGTGGTTTAGGTTTCTGGCTGCAGAGCCAGATGTTGGGAGTTCGATTCCCCCACTGGGCCTCCTTGACAGGGGCTGGACTCGCTGATCCACTGGGTCCCTTCCAGCTCTGCAGTTCTAAGATTATTTTTTTTATTAAGTTACCCTCTTTTTCTCTCTCTCTGGATCTCCCTGATTCAGCTTCAGTGTGTGACTCTGGATTCTAGAACAGAGAATGACTTGTCATGTGCACTGAAAATTAACGCTCAGACACACATAAATCAGGGTACCACAATACTTCGGTTTTTTATTCGCTTTGGTTTTTTTTTAAAATGTTCTATCAAGTTTTTAATCTTTATGCATGCATTGACATGCATTTCTGTACATGCACGGACACCAGGATTAATGTCTCAGTGTTCAAAACACAGGAGACTGTAGCCAAGAAATCAGAAGAAGACTGAGACTTGGAAGGGCAATGAAGGAATTAGAAAAATGTAAGGATGTGTCACTGGAGACCAAGATCATCCACACCTGATCACTATATATGGGTATGAAAGCTCAACAGTAAAGAAAGCTGACAGGGGGAAAAAAAAGATTCCCTGTTGGACAGAAAGTTGAACAAGTGGATCCTACATAAAATTGAGCCTGAACTATCTCTGGAGGCAAAAATGTTGTCCTACTTTGGGTACATCATGAGAAGACAGGATGTTCTGGAAGACAATAATGCTTGGAAAAGTTGAGGGCAGCAGGAAAAGAGGAAAACCGTATACGAGATGGGTTGACTCCTTAAAGGAAGCCACAGGCTTGAGGTTACAAACGCTGAGCAGGGCAGAAAAGTGAAGACAAGAGGCCTACATCTGCCTGGCTATCTATTTGTCTATCACCAGTTCAGGGCACTTGTTACTTCCATTGATAATTTTTACTGCCAATAAGTATATCAGCAATCCTTATACGTATATGCCCAGTTGCTGACTGAAATCTTCCATGGAAGCCTGGCCTGGTTGTCCCACAGCCAACCGAATGCCATCTAGCAACGTCACAAAAGCAGGTTGAGTCAGTGGTGGCACCAGTCTTGAAAACAGTGAGATTAGAGGCGTAGAAACAGTACCCATCTCCCAATACCAACCGTTTATACAAGTGGCGCCCAACCTTGGGAACCCCAGATGTTCTTGGACTACAACTCCCAGAAGGCTTCACCACGAGTTGTGCCAGCCAGGATTTCTGGGAGTTGTAATCCAAGAACATCTGGGGATCCCAGGATTGGGAATCATTGGTTATACAGACACTCCTCCCGGTAGTCATTTTCTCCACTCTGTCTCTTGTTGATGGTTGAAGGTTTTTATTTACTGCATGATTATTATTTGGTAAGCATCTTCAAGTGGGTTTTTACCAGGTTTCAGATTTACTTCCGAGGCAAACCACTTGGAGACCTCAACAGATCAAGAGGAACGCTGAACGTTACGACTATATAAATAAATAAATAATGCCGTGGCTTTTAACCCTGCTTTAGGATTTCATGGCCAGTGTAAAAAGCAGGCGGGCAGGTGCCTCCATTCTTGAAAGCAAAAAGGCTCCCTGCTGTTCCGTAGAAAGTTCCGAATTCTGCTGTGCTGACAGCTCATCGATAAATAGTTCATGGTGTCAGATGCATTTCTATTACCGCGTTATTACTACCATACTAAAAAAAACATGAAGGCCTCAAGGACGTAATAACTTACCCATCAGCAGCCGTTGTTCCTGAGGTATGCTGAGATTCTGCCAACGAGCCATGAAGCTTTGCGAGAGGAGAAGAAACACAAATCACATCAGGGGGAGGGAGGGAAGGAGGAAGGAAGGAAGGGAGGGAGGGAGGGAGGGAGGAAGGAGCTGATGATGGGTGGAAGGAAGGAAGGAAGGAAGGAAGGAAGGAAGGAAGGAAGGAAGTTACTCTGACTGAGCTTGTCAACTCATACAAGTCCCGCTTGAACATCCACATTGTTCTGTGGAATCATCAGTGGAACCTAAACCTGTCTCGGATAGCTGTGTTGATGACACTGTTGTTATGTTCCACCAAGTCAGATGTGACTTACGGCAACCCAGGTACAGTTTTCAAAGTATTTGAGATCGTCGAGGAGTGGTTTTACATTGCCACCCCCCAGTGAGTTTTCACGGCCAAGTACGAATTTGAACCCAGGTCTCCTGAGTCCTAGTTGCTCGCCACCCCACTGCTTGATCCCAAGTAAGCCAGACTCCACGGCTACACCACACTAAGTATTATTGATGATGACTTAACTAATAGGTAAGCATAGGACGCCATGGGTGAACATGTTTCTTTTCCCTAATGCGTGTCTCCCATCGCTGTAATTGGATGGCTATGGGGTGAATGCAGAAGGAACACCAGCCAAAACCCACATTAAGACAAAGGAAGTATTCCCAAATGTTACAGAGCAAAATAATACAATACGTGATGTCTCATGTGCTGTAAGACTTGGAAAGACATCAGCTTGAGATCTCAGAAGGCTTCTGCAGCCAACAGAAAACAACCCCGGTTGTCTTCTTATTCCACTCTTAGCGGACATTGGGTATCATCGTACCCTTACGGATGTCGGAAGGAGCAACTTCCCCCCCCCCTCTCTATTTGCTATTGCCTTCTTCCTCTTTCCGGCTGGTGAAATGACATCCCAACCTGGCCCTTTGATAGTTGGCTGAGACCCTCTATTAAAGCACAAGGTTCTTTATTATCCTTATCCCTAGGTTGTTGTTTATTTAAAAAAAAAATACAAGGAAACTGTATCTTGTTTATTTATTTAATTATTTATTTGCCCGACATTCTCCTTAGAAAAGAACCAAGGCGGATTACACCAATTAAAATACAGCATTTAAGACTACTAACAATGAGTATGCAATACTAAAAGGATCAATGAATAACCAAAAAAACCCAACCCATAAGCAACACCAAAAAAATATTCGATGCAGGAAGGTACAACAATCCATTTTTTTAAAAAAAAACCCACTCAGCAACCATTCACTCCGCAAAAGCTTGCTTCACTTGCTTAGACAGCAAACGTGGGACCAGCCTGGCCTCCGGTGGGAGGGAGTTCCAGAGTCTGGGAGCAGCCGCAGATAAGGCCCTCTCCCTGTTCTCCTACCTCTTACCATCCTTTCCTTCTCCTTCCTGGATGAAGCTCATTTCTTCCTTTAAAAGAGACCAACAGAACAACCATGAAGCAGGCCAAGCAAGACGCAATTAGGGAACGTGAGAAAAGCTTTGTAGGAAAAACTTGGGTTGCACTCAGAAGAGTTCAACCCAAGGGGAGACTCCTGGTTAAGGCCCCTCTAAGTCCAAATTAAAGCCCTTAGTTTCCTTAGCCAGTGCTTCTCAACCTTGGGTTATCCAGATGTTCTTGGATGGCAACTCCCAGGAATCCTGGCCAGCACAGCTCATCGCGAAGGCTTCTGGGAGCTGTCGTCCAAGAACATCTGGAGGACCCAAGGTGGGGACCCACTCGCCTTAGCCGAACATTTACATCTTCCAAGGAGAGCACAACGTTTCCCATCCTCTCTGCCACGGCCTTTCCCTTGACAAGCAAAATTAATTTTAATCTATAGGCACTAATATTACTATCAAAACACACTAGACGGGAGATTACCCAAGTTTATTTGGTATTCCACATTTTCTGCTAATTTAATGTAGGGGTCAGGTGTTAAATAAGGGCTCTTATAAATATTTATTTTGGTTAGATTGGAGGTGGGGGAAACTCAACCAAGTTTAATATGACAAAACCAGAGCTGATGAGAGGGCAAGCTGAGCGTTATCACCCAGGTTGGGGCAATGAAAATAAACTCTCCGGAGTCCAAAGATAGATGCTGTTTTAACTACTATTCAGTTTCTCTCCAATTTGTTAGCAAGTTGAGTATATTAAGATGCAAACCGTGTATTTACAATGTATCAAGTTATATGGGGTGGATTTAATATTATGGTTCACAATAAACCAAAGCGATTAAACTTGGATTCAACTCCCAAGATCTCGGCATCCAGGCTCCCATGAATAATTCCAGGAATAACTGGCCTGTAAAATAATACCGGCGTGTTTATAAAGAAAGTGTTAGCTCATCTGTTACTTCATGTCCTCTAGGAAACCAAAACAACAATATAGGCTGCACATGGATATATGTATAAGAGGAGTAGACCGCTTTGACTCATTGGGATTCTAACGAACCGTAAGGCATTGGGACTGGGGTAGAAAGGAAAAAGGGCCCCTAATAGGACAATATAGCAGGATTTATTTTCATATTTACTAGCATTGTGTCCAGCTTGGCCCAGGTTAGAAACTCATCCTCAGCTCCAGAAGCTGCCATGGCTTCCTTTTTTTCACATCAACACCTCCAGCTCATATTAATTCTTCTTGCTCTTTCCAGTCCCCAGTCTTCCCAGTATGTAGTTGTATAGACATGGAAATGTAGCTTTCTCTTCAGAACTTTGAGATACTGATTCCATAGTCATATTTACGAATTATGGTGCACTTGGTGGAACCACGGGAGAGGAGGGCCTTGTCGGTGGCTGCTCTTTTAGACTCTGGAACTCCCTCCCACGGGAGGCCAGCCCGGCCCCGTCTTTGCTCTCCTTCTGCAAGCAGGCCAAGATCTTTCTCTTCAGGCAAGCTTTCCCTTAAGGATTGGCTGCCTGCGTGGTGTGGTTTTTTTTTTTTTAATGGATTGTTGTACCTTACTGCTTTGACTTTGGTGTGGTTTAAATTTTTTTTTTTTTTTTTTTGGTATTGTATTCATTGATCCTTTTGAGTAGGTTTTTTCTTAGTGACTAGTGGCCTGAGAAATAGATTGTTACGACGTCTTGTTTTTAAATGTGTTTTTTAGTATTGACTTTATTTACCGTTTCTAATAAAATACCTGTTTAATTCCTATTCAAAAATTTTGTAGACTTACTATTTTCAGCTTTTAAATATTGTCTTTTAACTGTTGTAAGCTGCCCAGGGTCCTTTGAAGGAGAAAGGTGGGGTAAAAATATTTTAAATACAAACAAACAAACAAACACATACATACTGTATTTAAAAAATGTTTTTTTTTCAGCCTATATTGTTTGTGAGATTATTATTATTTTTTGCATCATATGGAATCATCGTTTCGATGTCTGAAATACCGATTAAAATCTACATTGCTCTGTGATGGATGAGTAAAGTGGAGTTGACAGAAGCCGGGTGGATGAATTATTTAGTTCATAGCCAGAGAGAAAGAATTTCTTAAATGACATGTTGAACAAAAGTGCCAGCATTGCAGTTCTAAGTTTATTTTAAAAAAAACAAACTGCTGGAGAGCTCACTGGTTTAGGTATCTGGCTATGGATTCGATTCACTTTTTGACAGGGGGTCGGCTCGATGATCCATAGGGTCCCTTCCAGCTTTGCCGTTCTAAGATTATTACCTGTGATAAGGTGCTACTAAAATCTAATGATCAGTGAACCCAGCTGGGGATCAGAGAGAACTGACTTTGAGATAAACCTAACCCAGTAATTTAAGCTGGAAAATCAAC
Organism: Intellagama lesueurii; assembly: GCA_037013535.1. Lineage (NCBI taxonomy): Eukaryota > Metazoa > Chordata > Lepidosauria > Squamata > Agamidae > Intellagama > Intellagama lesueurii. The sequence goes on along the minus strand of JBAJHW010000016.1, from coordinate 7,174,566 downwards.
TATTTCTGGGAGCTTTTGGGACAAACAAACAAAACGTTCAAAAACAGATTCAATGTCCTTTTGATTTTAGTCTTTCACACAGTGATCGCTGCTACAGCTTTCTCACGCAATCGTTAAAACCATAAACCACAATATTAAACATCCAAAACCTTCGATAGCAAAACAATAAAACAAGAGGAGTCGCTAAAATCATTTAGCAGAACAGGATTTAATACCAAAAGCTGGCAGGGCAGTGCAGGGAGGAGACTGTCTTTCCGAAACTATGGACTCAAGCTGCTTAAAGCTGTTTGCATACAGTGTAAAGCAATACTTTGGGATGGATTCAGAAAGACAAGAGGCCTAAAGCATCCAGCTACCCAGCCGTTCTCCTTAAAAAGGACCCAAGGCAGCTTACATCATTAAAGGACAATATTTAAAAGCGAAAATCTGCATGCATGCAAATACTGAAAATGAATTAAATAAATATTATATATTAAAAAGGGTAAATAAAATCAATACTAAAAACACTTCAAAAACATTTACTAAAGACATTTAAAATGTATTATGGTGCATGTCAGTGACCTTTAGGGCCATCAACTAACATGACAAAACCTATGTCTGATTTTTCTCAAGGGTAGAAGATTCTACCACCCCCCTGGATAACGGTGAAAGAAACAGCAATCAAGCTAATTCTTTCTATTTACTTACTGTCCTGGTTGCTACTGGTATCTCCTGAACCTTTGATTTGGGTTCTGGCTCCATAACTCCATGTTGGAGGTTGAGGGGAATAGAAACGCAGGCAGGAGAAGTCCAGATTTGCCACCAAGACAGAAAGCAGTCTGTGGTTTCTAGCTTGAATTTCCTGCAAAACTAAACCGGATGGGGTGCTTCATGGAGTTTCCAGCAGTAGGTTTCAAAATCTTACAGGAAATAACCCAGATGTGACGTGGAGCTTACTCATCAGGACCAAACACATCTGGGTACCACATCAGATCACGGGTCTACCCAAGCCCACTAGCTTGTCTGATGATGGCTGTCCAGCGTCTTAGAAGATGTCTGATCCCTGAGATGCTACTGGAGTCTCTTCCACGCAAAGCAGAAGGCCTTTACTATTAAACTATTCCCCTTTCTTGGTTCAGAACATGTGGAAATCATAAACACTGGAAAAATAAGATATTTCCGCAATAAGTGCATCACCTTGTTATGCAGGAGGCACACAGCCTTAACTTGATATATCAGGTAGTTGAGGTCTCTGGCTGCAGAGCCAGAGGTTGGGAGTTCAATTCCCCGCTGTGCCTCTTGGAAAGGGGCTGGATTTGATCCATCAGGGTGGTTGAGGAAATCTCTCTCCTTTTTCTCGGTCCTGATGACCTAAAGCAACAACTGTGACAACCTTGTTAAATCACCTCCCCATCGCCGACACACACAGACAGACACACAAACACCAGCAGTTGCAAAATTCCCCTTTTGCTTTTTGACAAGGGGTTCTCCTTAATGGAGTGGAAGTGCCGTCGTCTTTTACACCGTGTTTGGAAAATGCATTCCAAGTTGATGGCCCGCTGTTAGTTTTATAGGGAAAAGAATGAAAAATACATTTCTCCAACGGTGAAGCGTGGCACCAGGTTTTCACAGGGTAGCAAGCTCTCTCTGATGGAGTGGCGAAGATTAAAGAAAATGACTCAAAAGAACATGCATAGCAACAGAAAAGTGTTATTTTTATAGTTCTCAGAGCACAGGTGAGCAAAATATGGCTCTGATCTCAACGAGACCTTCTGGACCTGCTTTTTCCAGGCATAAAAAAGTGAATCACCTTTCCTGGAACCCTCCAGGAACAGAGATTTGTCTGGCTTAGGCATCTGGCTGTGGAGCCAGAGATTGGGAGTTCGATTCCCCCACTGTGCCTCCTTTGACAGGGGATGGACTGGATGATCCATAGGGTCCCTTCCAGCTCTGCAGTTCCAAGATTATTAAATTTATTTGTTTGTTTATTTGCCACCTTTCTTCTCAAGGATCCAGGTGGCTTACAATATTAAAAAAAAAGCAAAGTTAAAAGCTAAAGTAATAAATGATTACAAGGTTAAAAAAGATTTAAACCAATATTATATTAAAACACTATAAAGAGCCATATTAAAAGCACAAGTAAAACAATAATCTCTTTTTAAAAAAATCCCCTTGGTCTACCAGCCTGCCTGAAGGGAAACGTCTTCGCCTGCTTGCAGGAGAGCCACAAAGATGGGACCAGCCTGGCCTCCAGTGGGAGGGAGTTCCAAGGTCTCTCCCGTGCCCCCACCTGGTGTACCTGTGAAGGTGGTGGGACTGAGAGAAAGGCCTCTCCTGAATATCTTAATACGTGGATAGGTTCGTAAAGAGAGAGAAATAGGCTGCAGGATCTCCTTGTAACATGCAACACAAACATACAAAATCCTGTTTTTGAAAACTGGAAGGGTTTGGTCGAGAGGATGCAGGAGGCAACATCCTTTGAGAACACAGGAGAGCTCGGGAGAATTGAGCTGGAGAAACCTGGATCCTGGTCAAACCTGGGTAAGGCTACCAGAATGGAGAGATGAAAGAATGAAAACCAGAGAACACTTTGAAGGTCAGGGCATGGAGCGGGTCTTAAACCTGGGAGCAGACAAGCCAGCGTCTGTGCAAAGCTTGTGACAGAATGGAGGTGTTATTTTGATAATAATCATCCCTAATGGATCCCTTCTCTGGAAGAGACAATCACGCTAGGGAAAGTGGAAGGCAGCAAGAAAAGAGGAAGACCCAATATGAGATGGACTGACTCTCTAAGGGAACCACAGGCTTACGTTTACTAAGTGGAAGGCAACAGGAAAAGAGGAAGACCAAATACGAGATGGACTGACTCCCTAAAGCAGTGTTTCCTAACTTAGGGGTCGAGACGATTCTGGATCAATTCGGATGTTGGAGACAAACCTGAAGGAAAGGCACACACTTTCCAAAGCATGCATTCTAGCTTAATTTCTCCCCAGATATGGAGTTCTTGGGGGGGGGGGGATGGCGGGAAAGAGCTCAAAAACTACATACAACCACCCCCCCCCCAAGCAAACAGCAAACAAACAAATAGGTAAAGGTTCCCCTTGACATTTAGTCCAGTCGTGTCCGACTCTAGGGTGGGTTGCTCATCCCCGTCTCCAAGCCGTAGAGCCAGTGTTTGTCCGTAGACCGTTTCTGTGGTCACGTGGCCAGCGCGACTAGACACGGAACGCCGTGACCTTCCCACCGTGGTGGTACCTATTTATCGACTCGCATTTTTACATGCTTTCGAACGGCTAGGTTGGCAGGAGGTGGGACAAGTGACGGGAGCTCCCTCCGTCGCGTGGATTCGATCTTACGACGGCTGGTCTTCTGACTTTGCAGCACAGAGGCTTCTGCGGTTTAACCCGCAGCTCCACCACGGCCGTTAAAACAAACAAATAAACCCACCCAAAACCTTACAAACAAAGACCAAGAACAGAACCGTCACCGTTTCCAGGAAATGTACTTAGCTACATTCATTTAATTATAATGTGCTTCAGGTAGCCTTGACCATTTCGGGAATAATTTGAAACGCCGCGTTCCAAAGCCCACACGACTTTTGCAGTGGTAAACAGAAGGCCTCGTGCCATTGACTTCTGTTTTGATGAGAGATCCTTCCCTGAAAAGTTTTCTTTTTCTAACGGTTTAGCAATGATATAAGAGAGCATACAAGCAGATATGATTTAATAAACAAGAAACAGGACTTAATCAGGTGAAACAGGACTAAATACGGGTCTCCATCTGAGTGTCAGCTTCAGCTGCTGCAGTCTTGCTGACTCAATTCTGGAATGGCAAGTCAACCTTTATGTAAATCCCATTGATTTCAATGGGATTACTCATGGACAGAGTGGCCACAGAATAAAGGCAACTGACATGGGGCAGAAAAAGGAGATGAGAGCTTTTATCGAGAAGCTTGTACCCCATTCGAAAATCTAATCGGAGATGATCTCATTGTTCAATCTGTTTCCTGCCCCTTAAAATCTTATCTCCCTGATACTAAACATTCCAGAAGAATTAACACACTTTAGAAAGGCTTAAACACACGCCTTTCGGACAAGATTAGAATACTTTTGAATTACAGCTTTGAGAAGAGAAAATTCACGAATTAAACCTAAGCGTATACGTTCTTTTGGAGAAATTTCTGCATGGGCTCTTCTGATGTGCACATCTCACACTTTTTTTAAAACAAAAAATCCTAATTCAGCGGTTGCTATTGGGTAAATCTAGTGGAGTTCCAGTCTAAATAGGAAATCTTTTATAATCCACTTTATCTGGGAGAAACCGGGGGTCAGCGAGAAAGAAGTGGGTGGAGGTTTCATTTTACCAAAGCAAAATGAAGTGCTGAGTGGAAAAAAAAGTTCAGTGTATTGGCAAAATGGCTTGCACAGACCAGACCAAACCACGAACCAGACTGTTTCATGTTTTCTTCTGATTCGTAGCTCAGTTCATACCCATCTCTACTCATGATGCTTTACATGATTCTTTTCCCTGCTCCTGCCCTCACGGGGACTCCTAGAGGCAGGTTACTCTGAAAGTGTGTGCCTGGCCAAAATTGACCCAGTAAAATTCATGAATGAGTACAAATCTGAATTAAAGACTTCCCAATTCTGGTGTGACAAGCTCTAAATGACGTGACATTTAGAGTTGTCAGATGGGTGGTCTAGAAGTTGAAAAAACAAAACAAAACCATAAACATATGACACAAAGTCTGCTTAGCAGCTTCTTCCCAATCAAATGATGCCAATAAACATCGGTCTGCCTTGACCACCAACCTGTTTTTAAGAAAGTACCTTCTCTGTATCTCCGGAGGCAAAAATGTTAAAATTGAGGCTGCCTTACTTTGGGCACCACATGAGAAGGCAAGATTCTCTGGAAAAGACAATAATGCTGGAAAAAGTTGAAGGCAGCAGGAAAAGAGGAAGAGCAAATACGGGAAGGACTGACTCCCTGAAGGAAGCCACAAGCTCGGGTTTGCAAGAGCTGAGCAGAGCAGATAAGGATAGGACGTGGTGGAGATTGCCCACTCATAGGGTCACCTAAAGTCAGAAGTGACTTGATGGCACGTAACAAACACAACTTTCTGACAAGCCTATAAGGGTCCCTGACCCTTTTGGGACTATGGAGGGTCCCACGTCTGCAACGGTTAAGATACAGAGGCTGCCGTTGCGCTCATGACTCGCTTGCAACCTTCTCGGAGGCCACGATGTCAACAGAACGATGGACTCGTCGGGCCTTTGGTCTGATCTAGCGTTCTTATGTTTTTCTCTCTCCCTGTATACAAACGGGTCCGTGGCAAAAACAGGGCCATGACTCCCCTGGCAGCAGTTTCCTGTCGCAGCTCCTTAATGCAAACCTCTAGTGAGCTCACTGCAGCCTTTAAAAACAAAACAAAAAAAACCTCTTATGAGTGACATGCCCCGGGAATCAAAAACGATGCCAGGGTGGCAGTCCAACTGTATTAATCACGAGAGTGAAAGACGGGGTATTATGCCCAAGTCTCATTACTAACCAGGTTGCATAATCACACTACATACCGACGGGGCAGCCTTTGAGCCGGTCTGTCATTGATGACGCCTGAACAATGGATTATAGAGCCATGCCTGTTGGACATGCCGTGTCTCCACACTGTCCCCTTCAAATAGAAGCCGGGCGGGGGAGATGTAGACAGGCATTCTTTCAGATGTAGACTGCAACAGGGTGGGCGACTATACCAAAAAGAAAAAGAAAAAAAAAAGATTAATCCAGATGCAATAGCAGAATGGGTGGCGCGGGAGGAGGTGTCTGTGTTCCCCTTTAGAAATACTGTTCGGAATTGTGAAAATGTGAGGTAGGAGACGTACAGGATGAACCAGAGCAACCACACAGGATTGCCAACAAAATGGAGCAGGTTCAGAGGAGGGTAACAAGGAGGATCAGGGGACTGGAAACCAAGCCCTAGGACGGGAAAAACTGGGCAGGTTTAGCCTTGAGATAAGGAGACTGAGGGGAGATAGGAGAGCACTTTTCAAAAACTTGAAAGGCAGTCCTACAGAGGAAGGGCAGGATCTGTTCTCCATCATCCCAGAGTGTAGGACACGTGACAATGGGCACAAGCGACAGGAAGCCAAATTTAGGCTGAATATCAGGGAAAACTTCGTAACTGTTAGAGCGGTACGACAATGGAACCCATGACCTCGGGAAAACCTCTTGACTGTTAGAGCAGTATGACGATGGAACGGATGACCTCAGGAGGTGGTGAGCGCTCCCGATCTGCTTGGATCTGGATTCCTGCACTCTTCATTCTGGGGGATTCAAAGTCCCATCTTTCCTCTGCTTGAAACTCCTAGGCTGCACACGAAATGGTGTGAGTTTGCGCATGTGCGTTACAGCCGGTTAGGTTCTTGGCACTGCCAGCTGACAACCGGTGGCTTGCACAGAACAAAGTGCTACTATAACTCTAAATTTATCTGAGCCGCCATCAAGTCCCAGATGGATCCAGAGCCTCCAATTCTGCCACTCTCGCTTTTTTTACACCCTTAGCAACTAGTATCCAAAATAGAGGGGGAGGGAGGGAGGCGGGGAGCGACTGCACAGGCGGCTCACAGGCAGGGACTGGAAAACATGTCGCTGCAGCGACTAAGGTTTGTTCTGTTCTCTCCGGAGCTCTTTCAAAGTGTTCCGCAAAAATATATATATATTTTATTCAGAATATCATTGTAAGAATAGCACTATGCAGGGTGTGTGTGTGTGTGCCTGCACACACATTTTTAATTTACACACAGCCTCATCCTTTGCTTTTTGCAGATCCTAGAATCATGGAGTGGGAAGGGGACCTCAAAGACCATCCAGTCCAACCCTCTGCTCAAGGCAGGAATCCAAATCAAAGCAGATCTGACAGAGGGTGGTCCAGTTTTCTCTTCAATGCCTCCAATGTTGGAGCACTCACCACCTCCTGAGGTAACTGGTTTCATTGTCGTACTGCTCTAACAGTTAAGAAGTCCCCCCCCCCTTGATATTCAGCCAAAATCTGGCTTCCTGTAGCTTAAGACCATCGGTACATGTCCTACACTCTGAGATGATCAAGAACAGATTCTGACCCTCCTCTGTACGCCCACCTTTCAAGTATTTGAGAAGTGCTGCTGGCCTATCTCCCCCCAGTCTTCTCTTCTCAAGGCTAAAGTTCTTTTAGTCATTCCTCATAGAGCTTGATTGGCAGTCCCCTGATCATCCTTAGACACTAAAGAGAAGACAGTGCCATCGATGGTTGGACAGTGTCATCGAAGCGACCAACATGAATTTGACCAAACTCTGGGAGGCAGTGGAAGACAGGAGGGCCTGGCGTGCTCTGGTCCATGGGGTCACGAAGAGTCGGACACGACTTAACAACTAAACAACAACAAAAAAGAAGAAGAACCTTATCCCGGCCAGCTCACTGACACAAAAACTGCTTCTTCATTTAGTCCTGGACCTCAGAAAGTACCAAGTCTCCAACTGTCATCCATGACAGAATCTGGGGTATAGGCGCCAATGGCCAGCAAAGGAATTCATAGTATATGCATTGAGCATGATCAAGGTCAGCCACTTTTAATAGGGGCCATATGGCCCCTTGAGGGGCCCTGGCACATTTGAAGGAGGCCACAGACTTCAATTCTCCACACACCATCTTACAAGGTTCTTTATGCAATACAGGCAACCCCAATACGGCCAATATTTCTTTCATATTGTGTGAATGGCAGTGGCCAGGAAAAGGTTGAGAATGGCTGATCGAGACAGCCCAAGAGTTCTATATAAATCAGCTCTCTCTCTATTTATTATCCTATATTAGGTTCCATTTGAGATTAACATTTGCATAAGGGCATATTGGTATGGCTTATTTTTTTCTCCCATATCTAATCACTTCCATTTTCTTCCTGCTGTTGTGTCAGAGCCGATTGAACAACGTGTTGCATGTTTCCACTAATGAGGGTGTGGGTGGGTGGTTGGGCCCTGTATGGAGGTGTGCATATAATTGATTAGGCAGTCTTCCTGATGTGTGTACGTGGACCACAATTTCCTAATGCACACATGCCGATCTGTACACTTGTCCCTCTCAAGGTATTGTGAGATGTGTGCCATCTAAGAGAGGAAAAGGAAACTGAAGATGTAAGCCCATGCTGTTGCCCAGTCATCGTACAGACCACAAACCGGACACATTCATTCCAAAAATTGGTTTGCATCAAATCCGTCTTCCATTTCTGTCTTTTCTCAATTAATTTTAGAGCTTCAGAGCTGGAAAGGACACGATCGATCACCGAAGTCCCCATCTACTCCCCTTGTCATTGACATTCCTTCCTCTTCTTTCCACATTCTTCTGTGGGATGCCCTCTTCTCTTAGGACACTGTATGTATGCAGTTGCACGCAAGCCACATCCATAAGGATGAGAGGTGCTCCTCTCTGCAGGCCATCCGGACCTCCACTAAAGGCACTTCATGTAGGGCATATGGCACACCTCTGGACTGAATGAAGGTCCCTTCCCTAGAATATCTGAATATTAGGCGTGAACATCAGCGCTTTCTTTTAGCAAGAATCTACAGTGCATCAGCCCCAAGGAATAGCCTAGCCTAGTTCTTACACAGCTGGGGATGATCTGTAATGTAGTCAGCACTTCCAGAGGACTCAGGCTTCATGGGTTTCCTCAGTTACAGGCTTCATTCGAAGGAGCTAAAAGGTTCACTTTTGTAAACTGTCAAACAACACAGAGATGGGGGGTTGGGGAAGAGACACACATACCCTCTCGTTTCCTGAAATGGATTGGCTGAAATCCAGCTGTCGGTCACAACTAGGGTAGACCCATTGAATCAATGGGGATCTGGTCAATCCAGTCTTCCCTACATTCCACTGATTCAATGGTCATACTCCGGTTGCAGCTGACCGCTGGATTTCAGCCACTGGGATTTAGTAAATCTGGGAATGTCTAAAGACTGTTTCTCCCCTGGGTATTTTCTGCTTTCAGTGGCTTTCCCTGGTCGTTTTACTGTCCTCTGAACCAGATGGAGCACAGCTGATCAGGGAGCTATCTAGCAAGCAGTATCCTTGGACTGGCTTGGCCGGAGGACTGAGGCCCCTTGTGGCATTAGTAGCACTCTCCTATCCTTTTCCAACCAGCTTGCTCCAAGACTCGGATGATGTTTTAGTGCCTTAGGGGCTAGCTGGTCTTTTGGGGCAGGAACATCCACAGGGAAGAGACACAGTGGCACATGGAAGCCAGGAGTGATTCAAAGGCACAAGGCAGAAAAGCCACCAGCACCCAAATCTGTGTGTTCTGTCATGGCCACTATGCATCACCCAGGCGTCGATATTTTGTTCTCTGTGGTTTTTTTTTTTAAAGGCGGTCCACATCTTGCCAGCTCTCACAGTTATTCAGTGTTTGCATCGCTGGTAGCCTCCCCCTCCGTGCAATGTGGCTTTGCTTCTCCTCCTCCGTCTCCTTCCCTGGCATGCCTGTGTAGACCAGCCTCTTCTCCCAGATGGCACGAAGGGTTTGCGCGCGGGGAGGGGAAGTGTTTTCTAAAAGTTGCTTAGCAATGTAACACACAGAGAGTGTGCTTTGCAAATCCTGACATTCTCCAAAGCATTCACTGTGCTGGCTCGGTGTGGCAAAAGGGTGCCAAGCGCATGAACAGCCGGAGGAACAGAGGGGTTCTGAGGCTGGGAGTGGGTGGGAGGAAGGGACCGGGGAAGCCACTCATGATCTAGACCTCGAAAGGGAAAGGTGGAGGAGCCACAACCTCCTGCTAACTGGCTATCTCACAGTGCAGAGTCCCACCCAACACCCAACACCGTTCCTTGGTTGCTGGCCTTTCTCAGCACCCACTGAAACATCACACGCAGGAAGCCCTCGATGGCTGTGCTCCAAAACACAGCACCGTTCTGGAACCACTGGGGTCCCTATTCAGGAGCCGGCAGACTAGGAGCAAACAGGTCCGAGGAAGGAGCTGTGGTTAAAGGCAGGCTGACACTCTGGGTGAGACACCTGGGAGAGCTTTTGCTTATAAACAAGGAAAAGGTGTTTTGAAATTAGTGGCAAGCATCATTGATGTAACTTGGAGGATGCATTGCCACTTCATTGATAATGTTTCTGTTCCCAACCGAGCAACTGTTATGCCTGTTATTACAATGAACTCTGGTTTCTTCAGTCTCACTGTGCATACCTCTTGACAGCGTTATCATTTCCATAAGCTTCTGTTTGACTGATCCACGGTCCAAACAACGCCATTCACTGACTTTAATCTGTTGCTCTCTCTTAAACAAACAAACAAGGTTTCTAAGCAGTCTTGAACACCAGGCTGGAGACCACGGTTCCACGGTCTGAAGGTATGCTGTATTTGAGTCCAGTCCAATCCTTTGGAGGTCTGTTCTAAGGATAAAGGATGCTAAGAAAGGCGATGCAGAGCCTTGAAGTTGTCCATTCTTAGTCAGCAGAACCTAGAGAGCTGATCCAGCAGCAGGCATCTAGGTAAGTCCCAGGGAATTATCCTTGTATGTACACTTTAATCGCTGTTCCTTGATTGATCTCTGTGCATGTGTGGGTGTTCTGTGCCGTCAAGTTGAAACCCATTTATAGTGACCCTGACAGGGCTTTTCAGGTAACTATGGTATTTAAGGAGTGGCTTTACCAGTTCCACTCCCCCAGTGAGTTGCCATGGCCGAGTGGGGATTTGAACCTTGATCTCCAGAGTCCTAGTCCGTCATTTTATCTGTGACACCACACTGGAACACATAGGACCTCCGAGCACAGAGATTACCATATGCATGTTTTGTGCAAATCTATGAAATCCTTCTCTTCGGGTGAGAACTTTCTTCTCTTTTGGTGATACACAAGTGACCACCTTATACGGAACCTATCTTTTAGGGTCCCAGTAAGTCAAAGCAGTAAGGTAGAAACGGAATAGGTGGATTCTGGGAGCTTGTAGTCTAGAAAAAGTAAAAGCAAATCCCGGCTGAAGCATCCTTGACAGATGGTAACCCAACACTCTAGAATGGTTTAAAAACTCCCAATGAACTCTTGAGTAGTCTGTAAGCTCATCCTGAAGTTTAGTGGAAATCTCTGCTCTTGTCCTTCGAGTCCTCTGGTTCAGGTTCTACCTGAACAGGATGAGTCCCTGTTGCTTCCACTTTGGATAGCCCTCCACCATGGCTGTTTGCTCTTAAGCTCAAAGGGTGATGCTTTCAGCCTGAGGGATCTTTAAGAAAGAGATACTTAAGACTTTCTGTAGCAACGGGTGAGGATGAACACAAGACATCCCCTCATGGTGACTGGGATCAAGGAGCCATCCAGATTGCTATTCATCCCTAGTGTAACTAGCATTGCACGTCCCAAAGGTCAGGGGGGGGATTCATTCTCAAATTGGCTCTCCAGGTCTTCTTCAGTTGAAAAAGCCACCAAATTAACCCTTTAGCCTAGATGCGATCACGACTGAATCTAGGACATAGTAGCGTGGAAGGAACGTACATGACTTTTGCAGCGATGGCTAAAAATAGTTCTAGCTGACAATCTCTTCTCCCTTGTCCGCCACCCTGACATTGGCATGCAAATCTCTTGCTCCAGCTTGGCTTCCCCTTAGCAGATGCTTCGATGCAGCCTCGCTCTTGAGCTGCTTCTTTGGTGTATTTTGGCTGCGTTGAGTTTGTCTTCTTTCCCGGAGGAAGGCCTACTGCTCGATACACCTGTTAACAACATTGAACAGGTGGCTAACCTTATGGGCTTCTCCCACCTGCAAAGATGGAGGGTGTGTGCGCTTTTTTTTTTTTAAATCTCCTTTGCAGACTGAGAAAAGGGCTTGCAGCTCACTCTGCCGAAATAAAAGCCACAACACACACAGACACACTGAATTTAGAATGAAATGGCTGATATGGGAAACTTCAGAATACCTCTGAATTATGCACATGGCTGAACTAGGCAAACACAGGAAGCTCCTTCAGGCTGACTCAAGTTGTTCATCCACCTGGCTTTGTGCTGCCTTCTGTGCCTGGTAGCAAATTGCTACGGTCTGGAGTAGAGAACAGTGTTTTCCATCATCACCTACCTTTTGGTGATCAGGAGGTCTCCCAATTAGGATATCTGAGATCCTCCATATGCAAAACGGCAAGGCGATCTTGTTCCCTTTTTACTTCTCTCAAGTAACGGCTCAGAACACATTCAAGAACTACTGGCTAATACTGCCTTCTACTGAAACAGGCAACTGGTCCATCTAGAATTTGCATATGCCGATTTAAATGTATGAGTAAAAAAAGTAGAATGGATTGTTTTGTAATTCAAACAAGAATGATGATGCATCTCCCTCAAGTGGGGAAGACAGTGAGCAGGCGACTTGGCTGGTGCAGTGCGGTTGGTTGTCCGTGCGTTGCTGTGGATGCACAGCTTCAAGGTCCCAATCTCCCAACATTTTCAGATTCTTTTATCTTTAAATCAGATCGTGACTGGGCAGGCCCTAAAATGGAGGAGACCATCATTAGGAAGACTACTCTACAACAGCATCAACTGGAGGACCGTCCTCTCTCAAAAATGTCATGCGTCTCTCCTTCTCCTGGGAAGCCAACCAACCGCAAGACTCAAGCTCAACTGGGTTCCCAGCTTCACGCTTACTAGAAGCTTTATCTGTTCTGAATTCCCCATGGTTTAGACCATCTGAAGAAGGGTGAGTGTTTCCATTTAGCTCTACCCAAAACTTTTTACTGTATCAGTAAAAACACAGTGGTATTTCTAATCTTTCTTACAGCTTAAGATGCTCTAAGGCACTGCTTCCCAACCTTGGGTGACCCAGAAGTTCTTGAATTGCAATGCCCAGAAATCCTGGCCAGCACAGCTAGTGGCTTCTGGGAGTTTTAGCCCAAGAACATCTGGGGACCCTAGGTTGGAAACCACTGCTCAAAGGACGTGGTATTCAATACACTCAGTACGGACAAGGAGAGATGCAGCATCCCAGAGATACATGAATGATAACGGCAGGGCCCTTAGTACTGTAGGCTCCTTGTGATGAAAAGCCAAAATCTGATTGAGCCTCGTGTCCACTCAAGTCCCAGAAACCGTATTCGGGCAATGAACAGAAGAGGGAGACATAACAGTAAGACGACTCTGGATCTGCCAAGCTTTCTCTGCTTGCTCGGTTGAAGTGACTGTGAGGCAGGAAGACCTGGGTTCAAATCTCTATTATGTCATCATGCTCTCCAAGCAGCCCTCTTTCTCTTGGCTACTGCACAAGATATTTGTGATGATCAAAAAAGGCAAAGTGAGGTATGTATGCCACTCAGCATTCTTGGAAAGGTGGGAGCAAAAGATCTATAAATACCTGCTATACATAGCACTTTTGTTTTCTGGAGGCTGATTTTAAATTTACTAGCACCCTGCCTGCCCCAAATTTTCCTCTGTGGGCTTTTTTTTTTTTTTTTTTTGAAAGGTATAAGCTCAAATTAAAACAAGAAAAAAAATCACTTCCATGCTCCCCCCACATTGTAACTAAATAGGACCAGCAACATGCTGGTTTTATTTTTAAATAAAACTTCTCAAAGAGACCATATTCTGCTGCAAATACCAAGCTGTGAAACACACATTGTCCCCATCTTGCTCACTTCTCTTCCTCCATTTCCCCAGCAGAGCCGCGATAGCCAAATTTTTGCAACAGCTTCTCCCCTTCGCCTGACCAATTATTGCTGTTGGCAGTCTGGGGAACCTTTAGATGACATGTATGCACAGGGCAGAAGACAGGAATAGGATGACTAACAGATCTGAGAACATTCCATCCCAGAATTTCTAACAATCTAAATAAATGCACCCAAGAGCTAATTTTAACTGAGTGGGGGGTTCTGCCTCTTAAAAAAAACAAACCCAGAGGAAAATGTGTCACAATCCCTTCTTTTTCTCCTTCTCTTTCTTTATTTTCCTTCTTTCGGTAGAGTCACATTTTACGCACTCAGGGGCACACACAGAGATGCATTTCTGCCTTTACACAGCCATCTTTCCCTCTTGAACAGAAATACAGGATGCCTCGGCAATTATGTTCAAATTATTGTTGTTTAGTCGTTAAGTCGTGTCCGACTCTTCGTGACCCCATGGACCAGAGGTTCAAATTATAGAAAGAAGCAATTTGATGGCACGTAACAACGACAAGGGGTCACGAAGAATCGGACACAACTTAACGACTAAACAACAACAACAATCATTTCCTCCTTCGACTTTCAAAGCCACACATACTTTAGACTCTCCTAAAGAGGAGAAGCATCTCACCTCTGTCTGATCTGCCTGTCTGCTCTGCTGGGCTTACATATAGGGAAGCAAAAACACACACAAAAACCCACTTTCCCCACAAACTCTGCCTGAGTTCCCAAGGATTGCAGGCTCTTTAGAAGCAGGCTGTGTCTTTGCTCCACCTAGCAATGTTGTGCAGGAGGAGGAGGAGGGCAGCTGCAGTTCTTCAGCCCCCAGGATGGCCTCAGCCCTGCCTGGACCCTGATCTTTCGCCCTGCCCTCCTCCCGACAACTTGTGAGCTAGATAAGCCAAGAGCCACAACAACGTTCCAGCTAGCATGCTCCGCAAGCAGAGAACCCTGGAACCGGTTCAAGGAAGAGCTATTTTAAAGCAAATGTTAGAGAGCCATCAAGTGGTAGAAAAGGAGACTGAGCCAGCCACTTGAGTTCTATTCTATTGCTACTTAACACTATGGATTGGTAGCATTTAATGATCAGCTAGCTGGATAGATTGGTGGTTGAGGTCTCTGGCTGCGGAGCCAGAGGTTGGGAGTTGATTCCCCCACTGGGCCTTCTGGGAGAAAAGCCAGTCTGGGTGGCCTTGGGCAAGCGGCGCAGCCCCAGGGATCCCTCCCTGCAGAAGAAGGAAACGGGAAGCCACTTTTCGAGTCTTCTCTACCTGGAAAACCCTGAAAAGAGTCCATAAGTCAGAACTGACTTGCCAGAATATGAGTATTTCATGATCAATAAGTTCAAAACATAGGGTGCAGTGGATAGAGTGACAGCCCTTCTTTGATGGGATTTTGCCAGATGTTTGGGCCCTAAGTGAGAACTTCTCTGTTTATTTGGTCATGGAAACACAGGATCTCCCTAACCCAGTATTGTCAAAGGAAACTAGAAGGGATTCAGGTATTTTTCTTACTCATACCTGGAGGTGTTAGGGATTAAAACAGCAACCTTCTGCATGTAAACAACGAGTCTTAACCCTGGGCTGTGGTCCATCTCTTATAATAATAACCTTTGAACTGCAGAACTGGAAGGGACCCCATGGATCATTGAGTCCATCCCCTCTGAAGGAAGCACCGTGGGGGAATTGAACTCCCAGCCTGTGGCTCCGCAGCCAGAGACCTAGGCCACTGAGCTACGAACACATACGTTCAACTCTTCCTTTTGACTTCCTGAGCAAAGTCAAAAGCTATCTCAAGTAGTACCCCATGGAGTCTCTTCAGAACAGTATCTTCCCAGATTTCTGCTAGCTAAGATACTTTTCATCTGAAGTTGTATCTGCAAGGTTTTTATCTCACCTACAGAGGGGCTCCATTTTAGAAAGCACAAGGGTAACCTGCGTATACTGGCACTGGCTGGGGGTGGATGATTCTATATGTCTCTGCAATAGGAGAGATTCAGAGGCCCACTGTCCTGCAGGCCAATTCATCTGGCATCTTCAGAGATGCATCTGATCCGAGGAAGTCTGCTATAATCAGGCTAACATCAATCTGCTCATTTTAAAGGGGCCTGAAGCCCCCTTTTCCCCCCCATTATTCAGGGACTCAGTCATACTCGGTGTAGAAAGCTACTGCTCTCAACAGCCACCGCAAATGGTACTTAGAAAGAACCAATCAGCACTAATATGATTAAAGCCAGGATTTGTAAACCATGCCAATTCAGAAGGGGCAATTCCCCCACCCCAGTTGTCGAGTGATTTGAGTTCACAGGATCAAAACCCATTTGCAGTGGTCTTTGTGTACAGCTCGAATCAACTGCTCAGAAGCAGAGGTCTGTAATATTTTACAATGGATACGGCAACAGAGGCCCAGCATCCTTCTCCAAGTTCTTATGTTTCCCTAGGAAAGAATGGAAAACACCCGCTCTGACCTGTCGCTCTCAACGTTGGACAAGAGTTGCAGTCTTGGCCATTAGCTGTATATTGACAAAATCGACAAGATGGCAACAAGTCCTGTTTTCAGGGAGCGAACAAGAGGAAAATCCCTGCAAATGGAACTGTTTAGGTCAATTTGAAAAGCAGCTAAACCAAAAGGCTTGGATTTTAGATGTCAATCTGCACAGGTTACTGTGAAATTATTTCAGATCTATTATATTACCTCTCTCTTTCTTTCTCTCAATCTCTCTCTTCCGCCCACCCCCGCCATGTACTCATGTATGTAAGACAGCCTCTGAAAGCATTTGAGATTTTAACAGACAGATCATCAGCAGGTGCCCATTTTTTAATTTCCTGCATTATTATGCATGAATGATATTTCAGCACGTACCGAGCAATATGACAGGACAAGCCATGTGTCATAATGAATATCAGAATATCCATACTAGCAAGGGAAACAGAAACACGGCTACCTAAAAAAGAACTGTTGTCGTTAAGTCGTGTCCGACTCTTCGTGACCCCATGGACCAGAGCACGCCAGGCCCTCCTGTCTTCCACGGCCTCCCGGAGTTGGGTCAAAGTCATGTTGGTAGCTTCGATGACAAAAAGAACTAGAAATCTACAAAAGCCAGAACTCCATAACAAGACATCCTTAAAAGAGAAAGAGCTGTATAGAGCATGCGAGGGTGACAAAGAGTAAAGACATCACTTAACATCCTATATTCAGGTGCAGTAAAATAGGAATATAGAATAGTTAATTATTAAGGCTGCAATGTTTGGATAATTGGCACATTATCAATGAAAGTGTTATGATTTATTAAAGGGAAAAGGGTAGGTTACTCCTAGACAATTTGGAGCAGAAATGGAAAAGTAGAAACTTAAATTTGTAGAAAAAGAAATTATCGTTGTTTTATAAATTGTGCACTAAATAATAACACTGTATTGGGTGAAAGTGTGTCAACAATCACAAGACAGCAACAGTGTTACAAATCGCATCTTGTATGCCTTTAAGTCTTCAAGGTGGAGAATCTTTTGTGTGACGCAAACTGCAATGATACCTTGGAAGACAGGAACAAAATTCAAAACGACCTTGATAGGCTTGAGAACAAGGCGGAAAACAATGCAATGAAATTTAACAGGGATAAGTGCAAAGTTCTACACCTGGGGGGGGGGGGGAGAAACACCAAATGCACAGTTACAAGATGGGAGATACTTGGCTTGGTAATACTATGAGCGAGAAGAATCACAAGCTGAATATGAGCCAACAGTGCGATGTGGCTGCAAAAGAGGCAAATGCTATTTTAGGCTGCGTTAACAGAAATAGGGTCTCCAAAACCCATGAGGTACTTGTTCCCCTCTATTCAGCACTGGTTAGGCCTCTATTCCAGAGTACTGTGTTCAGTTCTGGACACCACACTTGAAGAAGGATGCCAACAAATTAGAACAAATTCAGAGGAGAGCAACAAGGGTGGACTGTAAACTGAGCCCTGGGAGGAAGGACTGAAGGAACTGGGTGTGTATAGCCTCGGGGAGAGATAGGATAGTACCCTTCCAATACTTCAGAGAGGGGGGTTGGTCCATCGACTCGAGACCCGGACTTGAGGCTTTGGCCCCAGGACTCCGGCCCAAAGACTCACACTTGAACTCAGAACTCGCACCCAAAGACTTGCACTTGGACTCGAGTGTTGGACTGGAGGACTTGCCAACATCCCTGGAATGATGCTGCCTAGTTCAGTGTTTTGGGCCTCTGGCTACAGAGCAAGAAGTTGGTTGGGAGTTCGATTCCCCACTGGCCCTCCTTGTCAGGGGCTGGACTGGATGATCCACAGGGTCCCTTCCAGCTCTGGAGTTCTAAGACTATTGCTATTATTATTATTATTATTACCACCTTTGGATATAAGCCAGTATCGCTTACCAAACTGGAGACTTGATCTAACATCCGTGACTCAAGAACGGTCGAAGATGTAAAATTCAAGCCCCATCTCTTCCACTTCCTAAGAATTCACTTGAGCAGCTCCTGTACATTTCAGTAAGGCTTACGCAATAAAAGTTGACGGCTCGTTGGGTTTCATAGGCAAGATCTCTCTATTTCTCATTCTACCAATCTTCCATGTACCCCCAAATTCACCATCTGGCGGGGTGGGAACACCTTACTGAGTGTCCTAGCTTTGGTGAGGGCATTCGGCTTCCCTTCTGTTAACACCACTGGAAAACTCCCCTTCACCTTTTCCAGGGCTGACTCCATTCAGCGCTCCCAAAAGAAGATGGCCCAAGTAAGTGCTCCCTTGAATCAAATATATGATAAAGTAAAAAGGCAAGTGTGAAATCGCTCCGGCAAATGTGTCTTCATAATCCTTGGTATTCCAATAAAGATTCTGAGTGCGCCTTTCTCCACATGAGACATTACAAATGAATAATTACCCGCCGATATTTTTTTTTATTATCAGGGCAGCTTAATGAGGAACAAAGGAAGTACTCACGGGGTCTTTTATCTTTCCAACGAGTGGAATCGTAACCCATATTCCTTTAGGTCTTTAAAACCAAGGTATCTTCAAAGACATTAGTGCCACATTTAAAAAAAGATTCATAGTATATTCTTTATGGTTAAGTGATAAGTAAGGAGCACTTTCATTTCATAGTCAACTTAACAGCTTTTTGATAGCACACAGTCACTCAAATCATTCATTACGGAGAGCGGGAACATGGGACTATGAATACAATGAAAGACAGGGTCCGAAGCCCACTTGGACTGTGTGAAACTCACATCACAGTAAGTCTACTTAGGACTGGTGGTTGTGGTGCTTGGGTCACTTCATACATTATGAAATGCCTACAAGTAAAACATGTTTTAGCTGGAAATCAAAAGAAATTTGGAATTCAATGTCATCTTGATGAATTTATAGGCAGGGATTTTGCCACACCTTCACACAACACACGGCGATCACCCACAGACAGTTTTGCACAACATACGACATACAGAGAGAAATTCCCATGCAATTGCATCTTCTTAGTTACACACAAACAACATTTTGCTTCCGGCACAGCAGGACCTTCATGTGAATACTTTGTCACATAGAAATGAAACCAAACAGGGAAATCTCAACGAAAGAGAAGTATATTTTTCATACTCATACTGTATGTATATTACTCTACTTCCCCTGACCTTTTAGAACTGACACAACTCAGCCGGTGTGAATGGAGGCTTTTATGCTGAAGCCACTGACAAAACAGAAATACTCAAGAACAGAGCAGCTTGCCCAATGGGGGTGTGGGGAACAGTTTAAAAGGTCTGCCCCCCAGAAGAGGAGGTTGTATGTGTTATTCAGAAAGGTGAAATCAGAGAGAGAGAGAGAGAGAGAGAGAGAGAGAGAGAGATCTAGAAACATATGTTGTTGTTGTTGTTATTATTATTATTATTATCTCTATCTACATATGTATAGATTATATATTGCGTATAGATATAAAACAGATAAGATGTACGTATATAAACAGATAATAAAAAGCTAAACAGCACTTTGATCAAGGTTTTTCTGGATCCATTTGGGAGATGCAATTAATTACCAAAATAGAAACACACTTATAAGAGCGACAAACAGAATTCCCAGGGTGGTGTAGTGAACAGAGCGATGGACGAGGACTCTGGAAAAGAGGAGTGGAATCACCACTCAGCCCTGGAAACTCACTGGGGAAGGGGAACTGGAAAAACCAGTCCTTAAAGATCTCACTTACCTTGAAAGTCCTGTTAGGGTCTCTAGAAGTCGGTTCTGACTTGACAGCCCAGAATACACAAACAACACACACAGACAAACAATAAACAGAAACATTTCAGCAACACGTTTCTGCTTTTGCAAAACACCGGTAGGGTCTACACACTCGCCCGCCGCTGGCTTCTGAGGAGTTTATAGGCTGCCCTGTGCCCAAGGAATGGATTTGTGCAGAAATTTATAAGCTGTCTAAGGCAGGGGCAAGATGATTGTACCTCTTCACCTGATCCAGACAACAACTCCCATAATCCCCCACCATTGGATGGGGCTCCTGGGAGTTGAAGCCCACAATGCTGACTATCTAAGAGGTTTTAAAACCAGATCGTTGGGGCAAAAATGCTTTTAAATAGATAAATATTTTGTTGCTTCTAAATCTATTTTTAGTTACACTTCTACCTAACATTTTTAACATAATGTTCCTAAATCTTTTTATATATATATATATATATGAGTAATTCACCATTCGTAGCTTTTAATGTTTTTAATGATGTAACCCACCTTGGATCCTTCTTTTAGGAGAAAGGCAGGGCAAAAATATTTAAAACCAAGCAAGCAAACAAACAAATGCATGCATACACACTTGGAAAGCCACAGGTTATTCCCCATACCTGCCCTAGGGCTTCTCCTCTCAGCGCCTGGTACTCGCAGATATACTGCTCCTATACATGGAAGCTCCACCTAGCAGTGACAGCTACGTTTTTAATAGCCAACAACCGCCTTCCCGTCCCTGCCATTTCCATTCCTTTTCTTCCTCCTTCCCGTCCTCCTTAGCAACTCCCCCCAGCAAAACGTCCTTCCGTAGCTTCGCCGAAGCCCTTGAACCTCCCTGCAAAAACTACCCAGTCCTGGAGGCCGCCATCTTGCGCCTCGGTAACAAACGCCGGCCGCTGATTGGCTACTTGGTTGCTAGGGGGCGGGACGTCCGCTACAGGGGGAGGAAGCTCTAACTTTGAAATTTTTACAACACTGAGTTCTATAGTATTTATATTTGTGTGTTTGTTTCATTGATGGGAATAAAATAAGTTTGAATTTCTTCAAAATCCTGATATGGGGAGAAATTTAGAGTTTTGCCCTTATAATCGCTATGTATCATTGATTATAAGGACAAAACTCTAAAACTTTTGCAAGGCTGCAGGATATATATTTTATGTATTTATATTAATTTTTTATATTATTTCTGTGCTGCTTTTCTCCCCATCGCCCGCTTACAACGGCTAAGACTAGACAACTATTAACCGTTTTGAAAAACCAGCTCTACCATATATATTTTTTAAAAATTAAACCTTATATCAAGTTTAAAAAAACACACAAGTTTAAAACATTTAAAAATCTTTGTTTAATAAAGCATTCCTTAGACACTTATGGCTTAAAAGGGTGTATGTTTCATTGATGGCCAGACCAGAGCAATATTTTGCAAGTCCTTCAGAGAGATGCAGTGCTTGCATTAAAAAAAAAAAAAACCCTTTCCATTTTTGCAAGACTCCACGGGATATTTGTGTGTGTGTTTCTTTGATTGCAATGGAATTTTAATTTTTTTTTTTACAAGTCTCAGGGATATAGAAATGTGTCCTTTTCCTTGACGCCAAGAACCAAACTTTAAATTTTTCAGATCTGTTTGGTTTTGGATCATGAGTTGCAACCGTAAAAAGTCAAAACGACAGCCAGACTCCGAGATGGGTGTTTTTTCTTTCACACGGACGGCAACAGCAAAAAAAAACCCTTTCCGTGTCACGTTTGAGAAGTGCGGGTGTGTGTTTTCTCTGATGGCGACACCAAAGCTTTCCACTTCTGCAAGACTGAGACATGCGTGTTCTGTGGGCCTGTTTGCAATCATTGACGGTCACAACCCCCAAACGTCACATTTCAGCAAGACCGCGAGATAGACACGTGTGTGTGTTTCATGGACGGCAACGACAAAAACTTCAAATGTATGGCAGGCTCTGAAGCTGTCTGCGCGTCACTGATTTTTCCAAGGCTTCGTGTGTGTGTGTGTGTGTTTGTGTGCATTTTCCTCATTTTTGCAAGACTTTTTGTGTGCGTTTCGCTATTATTATTTTTTTGCAAGACTTTGTGTATGTGCTTCGCTAAGTTTCGCAAGGCTGTGTGTGTGTGTGTGTTTTGCTGATCTGTGCAAGGTTTTGTGCGTCTGCGTTTGGCTGATTTTTTTTGCAAGGCTGTGTGTGTGTGTACGTCGCTAATTTTTTTTTTGCAAGGCTTTGTGTGTGTGTATGTGTGTGGTTTTTTTTGCAAGGCTTTGTGTGTGCGTTTCGCTGATTTTTGCAAGGCTCTGTGTGTGTATGTGTGTGGTTTTTTGCAAGGCTTTGTGTGTGTGCTCCGCTGATTTTTGCAAGGCTCTGTGTGTGTGTGTGTATGTGTGTGGGTTTTTTGCAAGGCTTTGTGTGTGCGTTTCGCTGATTTTTGCAAGGCTCTGTGTATGTGTGTGGTTTTTTTGCAAGGCTTTGTGTGTGCGTTTCGCAGATTTTTTCAAGGCTCTGTGTGTGTGTGTGTATGTGTGTGGTTTTTTGGCAAGGCTTTGTGTGTGTGCTCCGCTGATTTTTGCAAGGCTCTGTGTGTGTGTGTGTGTGTGTGTGTGTGTGTGTGTGGTTTTTTTTTTTTGCAAGGCTTTGTGTGTGCGTTTCGCTGATTTTTGCAAGGCTCTCTGTGTGTGTGTGTATGTGTGTGGTTTTTTGGCAAGGCTTTGTGTGTGTGCTCCGCTGATTTTTGCAAGGCTCTGTGTGTGTGTGTATGTGTGTGGTTTTTTTTTGCAAGGCTTTGTGTGTGCGTTTCGCAGATTTTTGCAAGTATCTCTGTTTCGCTTTTTTTTTTGCAAGTGTGTGTGTGTGTTTTTTTCCCCCACGTCTCTGTGTGTGTGTGTTTCACGGCGGGCCGCCCCAGAACCCAGCACGCAACCCCCGCCCCCTTGGTGGGCCTGGGGCTTCGGCTTCCTTCCGAGGAGACCTGCCCAGGAAAGGCTGGCCTGACCCGGGGCCGCCGCCACCTCCTCCTCCTCCTCCCCGCCCCGGTAGCGGAAGCTCCGCCGCGTCGGCCTAGCGCGCCGTCGCCATCTCGGCCAGGGGAGGAGGAGGAGGCGGTGTCGGCGTCGGAGGCACCACCAGCAGCAGCAGCAGCAGCGGCTCTGCCTGGTGAGGCAGGCCCGGAAGGGAAGCGGAAGGTGGGACTCCCCTCCGACACGCACGCCGGCGCGGCCTGTAAGTCTCCCCCCACGGCTAGGCCTCAGCCCGGCCTCGGCCGTTGCCCCTAGCAACCGGGCCCGGGCCATGGAGGGGGTGGGGGGCGCGCTCCCTCCCTCCCTCCCTCCCTCCCTCCCTCCCTCTCTCTCTCTCTCTCTCTCTCTTTCTCCAGGGTTACGCCCCGAGAGTGTGTGTGTGTGGGGGGGGGGGGAGGACGACGATTTTCTTTCCCCTCCAGACGTAGCCTCTGGTCTTATTCTCTTTATTTCCAGGTTTCACAATTTGCCTCTGGGACCTTTGCAATTATGAAAGAGAGAGAGAGAGAAATTTTTTTTTGGGGGGGGGGGTGTTTCTGGTCAAGACAGCCTGTGTGTGTGTGTGTGTGTGTGTGTGTGGATATCCTTGCAAAAGGGAATCAAGATCACCCCCTTTTTCCACTTCCCTCCTTCCAGTGCGATGCAATTGAATTGCATTGGCCTCGCTTGTGTGCAAAGAGAAATAAATTGCTTTTTAAAAAAAATTAAATTAAAAAAAACACCTCTCTTAAATACTGACCTGGAGGGAAAATAAACAAACAAACAAATAAATAAGTAAATACATTTATTTATTTAATTAATTAAAGAAGGGTTTCCTCCTTCCACCCACCCACCCTGCACCTTTTCCTGAGCCCCCCTGTTTCTAGGTTTCGTATCCCACCCACCCACAAATAAATGATGATGGATAGCCATTACATTTTGCTCTCCTGTCACTGGATAGCCAATCCCGTGGGAATGGGCAGCCATTCGTGTTGCACCGCCTGCTGGAAGTTCCTTGTTCTCTTCTTGCCCTTCCCCATCGCTACCTTTGGCCATTCCTCCCCCTCCTTTTAATTCCTGTTTTAGGGTTTAATTTCCTGCTCCCTCATCGGAGTCTTAATAATGAGGGTTTGGTCAATGACCAGGTTGCTGCGGAACCAGATGTAGCAAGGTCGCACCTCTATGACTAATTAGTTTTCATTTTTTATAAGGTATTGTGAGTCCACACACGTTTCTTGAGTTTTGTTTTTGTTTGTCTAAACAGACAAATAATTTGTTTTTGCCCCACCTTCTTCCTTAAAAAGGACCCAGGGTGGCTTACATCATTAAAAAAACAATATTTAAAAGCGAAAACGGCAAGTATGGATGTAGTGGTCGTGGCTGTGGGCTTGGTAGCTATTCTTTCCCACAGCTGAGACCCAGAGAATGATCTGATGTCTTGTTCTGGTTCCCTTGTGATGAGCAATGGGGTACAAAGGAGGTGTATCTCTCCCACTTAGGGTGCCTTTGGGTGGGTGATCATCCCTGTCGACGTTTGTGTTGTACTTTAAACTCAGTTGTGCAGTATTGTGCGGTACTACACCATAGTACAGTTATGGTAGGATTTGTTGCTGTGATTTATGTGGAAGTGGCTGTCCTCCGCATCATCACTAGAGAGGTAATTTTGTGGAGAAGGCAATGCACTTCAGTGGTCCCCGTAGTCATCGGGGCTTTGGGAACAAATATCAAGAAATTTCAGACAGTATTACAAGTAAGCAGTTGCAGAACTCAGAAATCACACCATCAGGGCTACAAAAAAAATCAGAGTATTAGGAACTGCGTACATACTGTGGTGATATTTAGCAGATAGGTTTTTGGTTAAAACCTGTATCTGTTATATATTATCAGTCAACGTCTTTATCATTTGTGGATAATAGACTTCAGCTCCCGTCAAGGAGGCCTGGTGGGGGAATCGAACTCCCAACCTCTGGCTCTGCAGCCAGAGACCTAAATCATTGAGCTGCTATACAACAGCTCACTGTGTGTGTGTGCATGCGTGTTTATATATTTGTTTTGAGTGACTTTGCAGGACCACCAGAAGTGGAGGGTCTTACACTGATCCGTCTCAACCGAGATCAAAGCTTGGACCTGGACTGCGGTTCCCATGTCCACGTGTGGTAGCTTCGTTCTTCAGCTGGTGGTATCTAATGGCCTAGTGAATGGCTTGTTCCCAACCTGGAGTCTCTAGACGTTCTTGGACTGCAACTCCCAGAAGCCCTGCCCAGCACAGCAAGCAGTAAGTCTTCCGGGAGTTGTCGTCCAAGAACATCTGGAGACTCAAGGTTGGGAACCACTGGCTTTGCCCTTGGAATTTGACACTAAGTTATTGTGGCTGGAAAAGTAATGCAGAGTATTGTTGTATGCTGTGCCTTTTGCAATTCGAAATATTCAAGGGTAGTTGGGCAATTGAGATCCAGTATCTGTACAAACCACCACCACCATCATCATCTCTCTCTTGGTAATCTTGGTGCAGATTTCTAATTTTTCTGTGCATTCCATTGGCAGCTTCACTATTTATATTATATACACCATTGGTAAAGAGTTTGTATAGTTCTATACAGTATTGGATTTCTAGACTGCTACATGCAGGGATCTAGTAGCTTACTACATGCAAGGACTCATTCAGCTGCCACAATGGGGTTGACTCTGAGACCCAGCTCCCTGTTGCCAAATTTCATATGAGAAGCCCTTGAGAGTTACCTGATGCCCTAAGAGGGTGGGCTGTTCCAGCAGGCGAAGGCCAGTTTAGTTCAAGGAAGAAGACTGGATTTGTCTGTTAGGGTGTTAGATCAAAAGGGTGTGTCCCTTGCAAATTGTTAAAGCCTTCCTCTACTTCAAGTTGTGTTGGTGGATGATGGAAGTAGCAGGTGGGGGCAAATCACGGTCATTGGTATTTTTACGTCATAAGTCATGGAACTTTTTAGATCTTTCTTGCCTTTGAAAAACTGGCCTGACAACTTTCTTTTCATTATTTCATCTGCCCTCTAATGGCGAAAGTATAGCGGATAGATTTAGACCTTTTCCTGATGGACCTGAAGTGAGTCGCGTTTACACCCAAACTTACAAAATGCTTTCTCTGGCGTTTTCATCACAGTAGCCTTTGTCACAGTTAAGAATTGGTTCCATTTTAAAATTTTGAGTCCCTGGACACCAGAGAGGCTTTCACAGGGAGAGACCGTCCTTTAAGCAAGTTGGAAACAGTTCATCAGGCCTTATCCCAGCTGTATTGCTCATTTAAGATGTATTTTAGCTGCCGGGGTGGTGAAGTTGAGGAGAAATGGACTTTTTTTGCCTGTTTTCTGGTATTAGTCGTTGAAAGGTTTTTACTACTTTTCATATGTTTCTTCCTCCCCCCCACCCCCGTTTTATTGCATTTTTGCTTTCTCTCTATAGCTGTTGTATTTCTTCTTCCTTGTTTGCTACTTTGGGAAGGAAGGTTATAAATACCTTAAATAAAGACAGATTTTACCTCCCCGGTAGCAAACTGAAGTGGTGGATGTCAACTGATTTGTAATGAAAATGAGATGATTGAAAAGCAAGAGAAAATAATCCCCATGTTCAAGGTCCGTGAAATAGAAAAAAAAATCTAATCTCTTCACAAAACAGCTGGCTGGATAGCTTGGTGGTTTAGGTCTCTGTCTGTGGAACCAGAAGTTGGGAGTTCGATTCCCCCTCTATGACTCCTGGGAGAAGAGCCAGCCTGGGTAGCCTTGGGCCAGCTGCACAGTCCCAGAGCACCCCCAGAAGAAGGGAAGGGTCAACCTACTTCTGAGTACTCTCTCCCTGGAAAACCTTGAAAAGGGTTGCCATAAGTCAGAATTGACTTGACGGCACAATGATGATGATTATGAAGAAAATGCTCTCCCCGGAAGTAGAATCAAAAACGTAGAAGTTAAATGTCTTGCCTGAACACTCTACAACCCAAAGCTGGCTGGCTGGCAGGAACTCTCTGTCCAGGAAATGAGGATGAATTGTAAACTATTACTGTATTCTTGTGTGCCCGCTTGTGACAGGTTGATAGACACTCCATGCGCAGAGGCAGAATGCCACTGAATATTAAATGCATGGCAGAAACGGCAGACAGACTTCCATCTCCTGCTTATTGCTTGGCCCCAAGCTTTTGGCTGGAAGCTCTCAGCGAAAAATGTGGGTCTAATTCAGCGGGGAAGTTCCGGGATCCTCGTGGAACCACTAGCCGACGGCTTCTTGGCGTCATCATGCTGGTGGCACGGCTTTTTCTTCTCCCTGACATCGTACCTCAAATCAAAAGTGTATTTATTGGGCCTGACAACCAAAACTGCTCACAACACACTGTCCTCCGTGGCCATGTGTTAAGGCATCTCCAACTCTTAACACATTCAACCGGCATTTCTCTTCCGTCGTTAAAATGCCCCATTACTGATCTTCAGCATACCAGAGTAAATGACAGTGAAATATAGATGTTTTTTGGGTCGGGTTTGATTTATGAGCGGGTGGCCTGAGGTGCCCGTTCCTTTGAGCCAAGATTTGTCGAAGGGCAGCTTTTGGGCGACCTTTATTTATTTATTTAAAATATTTCCATGCCGCCTTTCTCAAGGGGGCTTGCCTCATTTATTTAAAAGCTAAAACAGTAAGTATACAAATAATTTTTTAAAAAAAAGATTTAAACAAGTATGATATTAAACTCAGATCAATATCAACCAAAGCCATGTTTGATACAACCTCCTTAGTAGTAACTCTGCCTGTAGAAATTCATACTTAGCTGGGCAAAGACAGCTTTATCCCAGCCGGATTTATCTGTGAGGCTTCACGCTATTTTTTAAAAAAAAGTTCTTCTGTATTTTCCGACTGCATTTCTTTGTATTCGATGATCCTGGAAATATCTTTGACCGGAGAGTGACATCCATTCTTTGGGCAGTGGCTGGCGGTGGGGCTCCCAGACTCCCGTGAGATGGGTGCTCGCCCTCTTTATAGTAGCCTCCGGTGCCCCTCGAAAAATGAGCGTGGGAGGGGGGTTGGTTTGCAAGCAACGTGGGGAGCTGCAGAGAAGAGGAAAGGAAAAGGGGGTGTTCTGCCCATGCCATGTCTAGGCGTTTAAAGTTAGGTGGGATTAATGTTAGCTTTGCTATGAAACTGCATCTGATTCCTTTGGATAAAAGTCAATGAGTACGTAGTTCATTATTATTATTTTGCATGCTCTTACTACTTTCAGGCAGGACTCTTGTGTTTTATGAATCGGCTTGTCGGTGTGCCAAAATCTCTTGATTCCCTCCCTTGCTGCTCTCCAGACGGATTCCTTCCCTGGCCCCCTTTCCCCCTCTGCGTTTTTCCACCTTGTGTTGCTGTCAGTTGTGCTCTAGCCCCTAGTCCTTTCCTCTGGTTCTCTGGAACAGAACGGCTTTCATTCTTGCTGGGGGGGGGGGGGGGAGCCTAGCTCCGCCCCCCGGCCGATGACAGACCAGGAAGTGGAATCGGGGATTACTTTGGGTGATGTGGCAGAGCCCTCGCCCTCTTCACTTCAACCAATGGTAGCTTGAAGAGGAGGGTGGTCCCGCCCCACCCGAGTCGTAAATCAGAATCATCAGATCAGAGAGCCTGCGGTTTGCTCCTGAGGCTTCAGACCCCAAAGCCCTTGAGCTCTTCTTCACGTTGCTTAGGGCAGAAGAGAAGCCTTCTGAATCATTGTTATGCAACCTTCTTCCGCGTCTGCTCCGGACCCTGAATGGGAATCTTGCTTGATCTATTGGTTGCCAAAGAACTGGACTTCATCTTTTGGACCCAAGTGATTTCTGCTGTGGTGTTAGCAATGCGGTCATAAAACGCACAGCAATCAAAGACATCTGGGATCAGCAGCCGGGAGAGCCTCTGCGGAACAAAGGCCACGATTGTGTTTTGTGAAAAAGTCCAGCAAAACTCATGGTTCTCGATCCAGAGCCAAACCAGAGCAGGGCCTCAAAGACGTTATTCCATAATTGGGTTCTGTGATTCTGCTTATGCAGAAATTCACTTTAGAAGAATAATTATGGGGTTATAAGTATTTTAACCCACTTGTGTGTGTGTGTGTGTGGGGGGAATGGAACTCTTTACTCCCCCTTAACTTTGTTCCTGCAGGAAATTCCTTCCCTCGAAGCTGTAACTGGATAAAGTTCCCCATCTGGTGTGAAACAGGAGAGGACATTTCCAGTCCCTGTCTACTGTGATCCTATTATTAATAGTTTCATCCACTCCCTCCCCTTCTCTCTCTCTCTCACACACACACACATACTCACGGGTGTTGCTTGCATTTTAAAAAACTGGATATGAAGTGCAATTTTAGATGCATTTGACATTTACGTGGGCCTCCAGTAGAGCCATTCTCCACCTGGTTTTGGCCATGACCACAAACACCATATTAAAAAAATATATAGGCCAAATCATGATTGTGTAAGTCATAGCATCATAGAATAGTGAAGATGGAAGGGGCCTATGAGGCCATCAAGTCCAACCCCCTGCTCAATGCAGAAATACAAATCAAAGGATATCTGCCAGGTGGTGGTCTACGTTTCTCTTGAATGCCTCCAGTGTTGGAGTGCTCACCAACTCCCGAGGTAACTGGTTCCACTGTTGTACTGCTCTAACAGGGTTTCCCCCCCCTGATATTCAACCGAAATCTGGCTTCCTGTAACGTTTGAACCTTGTAAGGTGGCATGCGAAGAATTGCTTCCATTCTGTGGCCCTCTTGAAATGTTTTGGGGGCCCAAATGTGCCAGGATGTCTGCTCTGGAAGACAATTAGAGAACACTCTTATTTATTATACCTGGGGCCAAATCTTGTTTGGAAGCCTCAGCGCTGTTTCTGTGGAATCCCCATGGATTCCCACCCTCATATGCCCGGGATCCACATTCTCTAGCTTCAGAGTTTCCAAGGGGTTTGTTACTGCAAAGCCAGCCCCTGTTTAAAGTGTAACCTGCCCCAAATTCTGTTGAGTCAATGCCCTCGCTTTTATTTCCACAGCAACAATGTCAGAAGGGGACAGCACTGGTGATTCCATCCATGGCAAACCTTCAGTGGTGTATAGATTTTTCACAAGACTCGGACAGGTAAGTTTCGAAACGGTGGCCGAGAGATGCATTTACCCCATGAAAGATTTTTCCCTTTGGCAGTAATTCAAAGTTACAAAGACTCCCACTAATAATGATAGTATTCTGAGAACTGTAGAGTTGGAAAGGGACCCTATGGATTCATCAAGACCCAGTTAAGGTGGCCCAGTGGGGGAATTGAACTCCCAACCTCTGGCTCCACAGCCAGAGGCCTGTAAGCCACAGAGATATGCAGAACCTCACCTTCCATTCTCCATGAGGATGGGATGGGAGAAAGCATCAGGAAGGGCAAATATATATTATGTTTCTGAAATTTAGTTGTTGTGAGGTAGTATATTCCTTTTCTGGAGTACCGTTTTACACATGTTTTTTTGAATGTTGTTAAGGTCACAGACGTGCCTTCTACAATGGTTCCCATACTTGGGTTTCCAGATGATAGATAAATAGATAGATGGCTAGATAGATAAAACCTTTATTGGCATAAGTAAAAATTGGACATAGTCACGGTGGTTCATTAGGTAACTACATATATAAGCATCAAGAGGGCAGAAAAGATGATATTCTGAGAAGCTCTGGCCAGCATGACTGAAGCTGATGGACGCTGGAAGTTGTAGTCCCAATAACATCTGGGGACACAAGTTTGGGCACCCTGCTCTGCAGGAATGCTAGATTATCCCCTATCAGATGAGTCAAATTGGGGCCAGCTGCTGGACTCCCAACTCCCACACCACTCCTCACTAGGTATGCTGGCTAGTACTGATGGGAATCGTAGCGCCCAGACCTCTGGAGGGCCACAGGATGGCTACTGTAGTCATTGGCTGTGTCATGCTGTTGTAAATAACTTGCGATATTTAAGAGATGGCCGTCCTAGCCTTGCCACGGTTGACTTTCTATGTCATTCTGCATTTCTTCCAGATTTACCAGTCCTGGTTAGACAAATCTACTCCGTACACTGCAGTGCGATGGGTGGTAACGCTGGGTTTAAGTTTTATCTACATGGTTAGAGTTTATCTACTGCAGGTAAGAAGGCTGCGCTTCAAGTCCTCATGGGTAGCCGCTTTCAGAGATGCTGTCTAACTTTATGTCCCTTGCTAATTTGCAGCAGCAGGTTATTCGTCGTTTGGATTCTGTGCTGACCCAAAATCGTTTAAGGGACTGAACAGCAGTATTGGTAGAGCTGGCTCCCTCCTGCTTTTGCTCTGCTTATTTCACCAGCATCTCTGTTCATCCGTTTGCCCTTCACCAGATTAAGCCCGTAAAACAGAGGGGAAAAAATCACTGTGTGTTAAAGTACAGTAACACTACCCTAATAGGAGATTTGTCTTTGAGTGCTTTGATTTATACTCATCTGCCTGGGGGGGCTGATCACATCTGTCTTCCCCCACAGCAACCTCTCTTCATCCTGATTTCTTCCTTGTTCATGCACGGGAAAATTTTCTACCACTTCCCTCCGTTCTCCCACTCTGCCCACAACTGTCCTGTGTCTCTTATTTCCCTCCGGATAGATCATTCATCCTCTTGTTGCTTTCTCCTTGGTGCCCCATTTCTCCTGCTTTTTGCCAATTTAGAGTTATGAAGAGGCGCACCCTCCCCGTGCTTAAAACGACCACACAACAATCAAGAATTGTGGGACATTTGGGCTAAGGAGATCTGGAATGTAGACTCCTGGTTGCTTACCTGTGCTCGGTCTTGGCTTTATTCTGAATTGTTCTCATATTCTTCTTCTGCTAGTTACTTTTGTGCCTTATACTGCTTCTGCCACTTCAGAATAGCCTCTGGTTTATACTGGCTTTCTTGTTTCTCAAGATGTGGGCGAATGACATATCGGTGGCTGTGTATCTTTACATAGGTTGTAAACTACTGCTAATTTTTTTTTGTTTGACTTTACGTTTTGGTTTTCTCGCCTTCTCAGGGTTGGTACATCGTGACGTACGCCTTGGGCATCTACCACCTAAACCTTTTCATAGCTTTCTTGTCGCCAAAGGTAGATCCCTCTCTAATGGAGGATTCAGGTAAAAGGAACTTCGTGAGATTTGCTTTAGTCCTGATTCCTGTTATTTACTGTACTAGAGAAGGTGGCATATTAGGAATAGATACAGTATACAGTTATATGTTTCATACTGCCCTGAAGTCCAAAAATACATGTATTGCATGTCACTGTCTTTGCAAAGAAGCGTTTTCATTTTTAAGATACCTGGATGAACAAGTAACCTTAAAAAGGCTGGCAAAAATATGACAGGTGCTTTGTTAGAATTCCTGAATTATCCTACTTCACCTTGCTGATACAGGGGATCAAAAGAAAAGAAAATAAGCTTTCTGAATGAAAGCAGGTTTCCGTGAGGTTGGGATGATGTGGCATTTATACTCTGGGCTTTCTAATCAGCTGTGTCACCTGTCCCCCTTCCATGTTAACCAGTCCTTTGATCAGTGCCTGATGCTTTTACGTTTCCTGTCCTAGATAAGATTTATCTGGTATAAAGGAAGTGCTAATGAGAGTATGAGCTGCCTTATTCTAGCTTGCGCTCTGTGGATGCCAGTATTGTTAACGCTAAAATTACTTCTGTCTGGTAGAGGATTTTCCCCATTATTGAATCCTTTTAATTGAAGATGCCGAGGATTTAGCCCGTGGCCCTCGGCATGCAAATCGGAGCTTCAGAATTTTTCCTGGCCTGTGGTTTCCAGACCTTTTGCCCAGCTAACTCTTGAGCGAGACTAGCTCTACAGGGTTTTAGGCAGGATTGGCTCTCAGTCCTGCTTAGAAATCCCTTGTATTTTCCCTGCCAGTCTCCCATCCAAAGACTATCCAAGCCGAGCTTCCTAAACTGAAAGAGGACAGGCGTGTCACGTTGAACATGAAATTCTGTGTGTTGCAATACAGACAAGTGACTCCGGTCAAAAGTATGCGCTCTCCCCCTGAGCTGTGTCGTTCTTTGAACTCAAAGAAGGCGTTTTACCACGACCAAGAGGCCAACCAAGGAATTCGTTTTTCTGGCAGATGCTGAGATAACACGCATAGTCTGGCCTTGGCGGGCTGTTCCTGCCCTGGTGTCCTAAATTTAGTACCTGACTTTTCTGATGCCATCTTCCTCGGTGTATCTGCTCCGGGCCATCACAGGAGCTGTGCACCTTGACAAAACGACACTTGCGTTTCACCGCAATAGCATATTACACAATGCTTGTAGGAACGTGCCTATAATCTGTCTATAGACGTGGAGGCAAGCAGTTGGTTTTACATCTTTCAAGGGGCCGCCTTGTGACACCCTGTCCCTCAAGTTGTTTCTGCAAGGCCACCCTCTCTCTGTTTTGGGACTTAAGTAACTACAAGGTCATGGCTTTAATTTCCATCTGGGGTAATTTTTGCATTTTAATACTTATTCCACTGGAGCTAAGCCTTCTGAAAGACTTCAAGACACTTGCTTTTTTAATGATGTTTCAGGGGTCCAGTAATAAATAGCTTTGTGTTTTGATTTCCATGGGAGAGCAGTCTTAAGCTGTGTAGGACCTTGTAGACAATGGACTAACTCAACCCAGCTTTGTGTTTTGATTTCCATGGGAGAGCATGGAAATCGCCTTTAAGATCTTGTGCTTTCTGTTTTTCCTCACAGATGAGGGTCCTTCATTACCGACAAAACAAAATGAGGAGTTCCGACCCTTCATTCGAAGGCTACCTGAATTCAAATTCTGGTGAGTGAATTTTACTCAAAATAGGGACGATTCAACATCCTACCCTGGCAAGAACATACGGGGGGGAGGGGAAGGGGGTCACCATTCCCACACCAGTTTCCCTCAGTTTCTTCACGTGCTCCAGGTCACATCAGCATGTAGACTTCAGATGATGGTTTGAAAGGGTCCCTTGCAGCTTGGGGCTTAGAAGTGAGCACAGAGTTTAACATGTCCATTTGGAGGTCATGCCCAAGAGTGGTCAAAGGAAGACCGGAAGCGGAGCAGGGTTTCCCTGTCAGAGCACGAGGGTCAACGCACGCCAGGAATGACGTCTGGGTTGAGTTAGTCCATCGTCTGCAGAGGTTTCATGGTTGGGGCTGGACGCAGCCATCACACAGCCTCTCTGACAGCAGCTCCCCTGGCTGCCAAGTCCTGGCTCTAACCTAAAACACCCTAAGCGGCCTCGGCCCAAGCTATCTCAAGGATCACGTCTCCCTTTATGAGCCTGCTTGGGGGTTAAGATCATCCGGGGAGGCCTTTCTCTTGGTCCCACCACCTTCCCAGGTGTGCTTGGTGGGGACCCAGAAGAGGGCCTTCTCGGTGGCGGCTCCTCCTCCCAGACTTTGGAACTCCCTCCCAGGGGAGGCCAGGCGGGCCCCACCTTCGCTGTCCTTCCATAAGGAGGCGACGACCTTTCTCTTCAGGCAGACTTTCCCTCCACAAGTGGGGTTTTTTAAATGGAGGGTGGTCCCTTTCCTGCTTTGAGTGCATATTTGGTGTTGCTCATTGTTTTTTTTTTAGCATGGCTTTTGTTCGATCCTGTTTATTATTTGTACGCTCACTGTGGTTGGCTTTATAGGTTTTCTTTTAATAACGCAAGCCACCTCGGGTCTTTTGTAAGAAGAAAGGTGTGTGTGTGGGGAAACCAATCAATGCATGAGCAGCTCCCTTCCTTTCCCTTCCAAGGCACTCCGCTACGAAAGGCATCTTGGTGGCAATGACGTGTACGTTCTTCGAGGCATTCAACGTTCCTGTGTTTTGGCCCATCCTCGTCATGTACTTCATCATGCTTTTCTGCATCACAATGAAGAGGCAAATCAAGGTAAGGATCTTACCATTGGGATGATTGTGCTCGTGATTCCGGTCGTCCCCCCCCCCCCCCCCGGCCCATTCTCTCTCTCACACACGCACACACAGAGACACACAAAAAAGTGACGTTTCTAATACTGAAAGTTGGGTGGGTGTTACATTACGATGGTCGGCTGTTGTGGATTAAGGACCAAGGATGGCCTTCTGGATCTTGCGGAACTACAACTCCCAGCAGCCCTGGGCAGCCCCGCCGGCAGTGAAGAACACTGGGAAGCGTGGCCCAAGGAGGGTCACACTTTGCCCAGCCTCTCTTAGAGGTCATGAATGGCTGCTTCTTGCTAACAACAGCTCGGCGTGTTAAGAGATTTGGGGACGTTGTTTCACGAAGGCACACAGATTGGGGAATGACGTCCTATGTTTGTCCTCAAAGTGGTTCTCCCCCCCCCCCTTCTTTTGTTGCAGCATATGATAAAATACCGATATATACCCTTCACGCATGGCAAGAGGAAATACAAAGGGAAGGAAGACATGGGGAAGACCTTTGCTAGCTAGGAATCACGCCGGAACCTGCTGACCAACTCCTTACCATTATAATTAAAAGCCCAGTTTTGAGCCCTTTGTCGCTATGCCTCTTTCCTTCCTATCCCGCCATCCGTCCAAGGGAGGTGATGGAGAAGATGCATTTTCCCCTCCGGTTTATGGTGGGTCAGGCTTCCCCCCCCCTTCCTTTTGACAAATCCTTAAGAAGGATCCTCTTGATTCTGTGGTTTGTGGGCTGTGTCACCCGTCCTAGGATGCTTCTGCACGCCTGCCTTTGGTGTTTGTTTGTTTTCTCTTTTTCTCCCCTGTGCAAACACAAGTCATCCTATGTTCTCACACCGATGCAGCCTCCTCGGAACTAAACCCAACGGGCTCCAACGTATTTTTCCACAGTAGGGGTTTCCTGGACAGTTCTGTGTATCTTCGTACTGGAGATGGGCTCGGGTGTCACCTAAGGCAGAATTCTCACGTCACGACCCCTGCTGCAGTTTCAGGGGGAAAGGTTCCAACAACGATTATTTATTTATTTACATTTCCAGTCCTTTATTCTCTCAAATGCAGCATGCCTCTTGTACACTGTTGAGATGTCATTTGTGTAGACCTCAGAGGATGATGGCACTCCGTGATGGGTGTATTCTGCTTTGTCCTGTCCCACACTGAAACAGAACTCTGTCTTAGAGCATAGAAGGTACCTGGGTGACATGGCTATTGAAAGGGGAAATTGGAAATCTTAAAACAAGCCTGCCCTCAATTTTTCAAATTGGAGGAACTTATTTTAGCTTTTATGGTAAAGAAGAGGCTGATCTTTAACTCTTTCATTGATAACTCCATATTATTGTTAATTACCATCATCTGCTTGGGGTTCTTGTTCCCTCCCCTCACAAAAAAAAGCCTGGCATTATAAATATATAATTATTAGGTGGTGGGTATTCTGACCTATTTTTCATACTTCGGAAACAAGTTGTTTTTTAAAAAATTAACTTCAGTTTGCTTCCCGTAGTCCTTTCCAAGATGCATCTCGACTGGCCGTGGCAGACAAGACTCGGCAGGTTTTAACACCGCTTTTAATTTTCTAGGGAGAGGAAATGGGAAAGGGACAGAGCTGCATGTGAAAACTTTTGGATGTGATACAGCTATAAACAATTTTATGAAGTGGATTTTTAAATTCCAGACTTTATTAAAAAGACAGTGTCCCTGTCTTGGGTCCAGTAGTCTTTATAAAAGCAACCTCTATCAGGAGCTAAGGGTTACCTCTCTCTCTATTTCATCCCTTGGGGCCTTTTTTTTCTCGATTTGTGAATTAATGGTCAAGACTCAATGGTGTCTTTCAGTATCTGGCGCTACCAGATTCGGGATTCCTTTCCTTGCGGTTGCTGCCCTTTTTAATGTGCAAACGGGACCCAGAAGGTTTCTAGGGTCCATGCGAGAGAAGGAGGTGGCATCACATCAGTTCCAGTGAGAGCAGCAAGATCCTGCCTGTGTAAATGGATCTTGGCCATTATATACATTCACCAGGGCTTGATCAAATGAACATACAAGATGGAAAGTGTTACTAATCCTCGTCTTCTGTCCTGTTTCTCAAAACAGCGCTTTTAATTCGTGCGCCTGTGCTGGTTGAACGAAGCCCTCTGCACTCCTGTACAAAGATCATGCCGAGAACAAGGGTCGCTGTTTACAAACAACTGCAAAAGCAAAAGTTGTCCGCACTGTGCTGAGCAGAGTCACGCTAAATGTCAAACACCTGATGAAATTCCCACTTACAGCATTATGAAAAATATGAGTATTTTTATTGTCGAGAACGCTTTAAGCAAGTGCTGTGGGAGCTACTGCTTTTAAAAGAAAGTAGTATGCACCATGCCTTTGCAAATGGCCGGAATTAAAAATAAATAATTCGCAATTAGCAATCCTCATTCTCAATAAATTACACGGGAGCCAGTTCTCCCAAAATCAGTAGGGCTTGGTTACACAAATGGGTCTCAAGTTTAAGATGCTGGAGAAGTACACAACGCTGCATGGTCCCAGCTGACAAAAATCTCTGCCTTTAGAAACTGGACTTCAGGATGAGATGTAAAAGGGCCTATTGTTACAGACTAGGAAGGTAGCCGTAGCCTGTAGCTAATTAGAATAAAACCATTCACCTCGAACTTCCTACCTTGAATTCGTCACACTCTTCTACACAAGACTTGGGTTGCATCACTCTAGGAGAAAATGTGACAGATAGGAGGACAAGACGCCCATCTCTGCAACGCTTAGGCCCACACTCCCTCTTGAACAGGTTATTCCTTCTGCCTACAAAGTAGGGTTACACAGAGGTTGGCCATAGTAAATGTTTGCTACTCTCTTTAGGGCATTTTAAAAATGGGTCAACTCAAATGCACCCAGGCATGCTCCAGTGCACTTGACTTACAACTTCAGCAGTTATTCAAAACACTTTAAATACCTTGACTGAAATCCTTTTTTACAGAAGTGAAAGGCAAATGGTGTAACATTTCACTTGCTCCCACATGACATTTAAGGAGGACTCACTAGGATTCTTGAACGTGAACAAAGCCCATGCGCATGTGCCCAAGAGAATTTCGGCATTTGCCTTCCACCAGCGTAATTGCAAGAGGATTTCAGCCGCGGGACTGCCTGCTGGTTATGAGTTTTCCCTTCCAAGACACAGTGAAGCTAGAAGCGTCCGATGGCCTAAGGTTACATGTGGCACAGATGTTCTGTTCGGAAAATGCAGAGTAAACATGCCGTTGCCGTAAATCCAGCACATGCCAACATCTTAAGCAGTAGCAAAAAGGGTGTGTGCGCACGCGGATTGTTACACTGAGTCCTATCAACAAAGGGAGATGAACACTAACAGGTTGTTTTAACGGACAGACTCCTATCTCCTTGTATGGGCAGCAAATCTCAAATGTTCGGCTACTCGGTTTTATCACAGGAATTTAATATCAAAATTAAGTCTTGCACTTGGTCAGATGTTGTATCATCTCTGGCTCCTCACATGGGAATGACAGGCGGTCGTTACCGGTAATGCCGAAGGTAAATCAGCTTCTGTGGATGAAATTTCTCCCTGCACAGCGGGCACTCTGCCTGGAGGAGGGGGAAAGGACAAGAGTGTTCAAAATGGTCAGGTTAACTGGATGAATATCCATCATTCTGGAGAGCTCAGTGGTTCAGATGTGTGGCTGCAGAGCCATGGATTGGGAGTTCGATTCCCCACTGGGCTTCCTTAAGAGGGACTGCGCTTAATGATCCATAGGGGCCCCTTTCCAGCTCTGCAGACTCTTTAAGATTATGTTTTCCATCTGGTTTCTTTATGTGATTCAAGCCTCATTGTACTACCTACATTTTCAGCAATGTTGCATCCTGTTAATTGTAGTTCTCGGAGAATTTTTACATCAGAAGGATCTTGTTGTGATCAAAGGAAGCGAAAGAGAAATACAGGACACTCTCAGACTAGTTTATGATGAGCTACGTAGCCCACCTGTAGCAATCCAGACTTTCCTAGAGAAAACCTTTCTGAACCTCTGCCCTGCACCTAACAGACGCTCCACCACTGAGCTATGGATGTAGAAAATCCACAAGACTAGAGCTGAACAGTCAACATCGTGCTTTAGAGGGTGTTCTAGCCAAATATTTCCAGTCGGGCAGGTGTGCCGAAGTACAGAAAAACTGCCCAACGCTGGTCTTGGGGAAGAGTTCCCGTCTCCCAGCGCTCTCACCTTTGTATTGCAGCACTCGGTCACACATTCCCAGCAGAAAAGATGCCCGCATGGCGTGGCCGTGGCGTGCCGGCGTTCTTCCAAGCACAGCGTGCAGCGAGAGCCGCGGCTCTGGAGTTTCTCCTTGGGCTGGGTTCTGGGGGAAGGAGGGGAATGGGTGAGACACCGTCAACTCTAGGCGTTCAGGTCATCCCTGAGAGCAGGAAATGCAGCTGCAGTCAAGGGACTAGATGGGGCGGGAGCGTGCTACTAGTGCCCAGGTTCCTATCTGCTACACTCTTATCTAAAGGTGACCCCCCAGTGTTGTGTCCCCAGATGTTCGAGGGCTAAAACTCCCAGAAGCTTTCACTGCTAGCTGTGCTGGCCAAGATTTGCAGTCCAAGAACATCTGGGGACCCAACTGCCTTTGACCATCCCTGCCAAACAAAGTCCTTCAAATGTTGGGACTGTAGCTTAGCCGTAGAACCATCCTCCATGGTGCATGATGCTGGGCCTTGCAGTCTGGGAACAGCTGATGGAGAACCTGAGATTCGCCCCGTGGCAGACCTCTTAATTCGCTCTGGCAATCTACTTCTGCCACATTTCAATCGGGACCTGAACAGGCTGGGAACCCGTCTCCTGTAACATAAAACTCTTTTAACCTGTGCTGAAGGCTTGCTACGTCTTTGTGCTGTCCCTTTCCCCGACCCCACAGCCAAACAGAAACTTCATGACCTTTCAAGGCAGGCAGTGTGAGTGTGTGTGTGTGTTTAGAGAGACCACGATTCCCAGCCACAAGAATGTTGGGGAACACAGCCTCAAGAGGACTGGCTTCACCTCTCGAGAACCATAACGTCCGTTTTCTGGACTCTCGTCTATAATTTTTTCTGCACTATCCAGGAAGGGAGTGTTCTGAACATGAGTTTTCTCCCCAAAAACTTGCAATGGGCATGTTATAGCGGTCCAAACAAGAGGTATTGCCCACTCTTGCATTTCTTTTTGCATAATCTTTTGAAATGGCAATTCCTTTCAACCCTTGCAAACTCGTGGGCTTCAAAACGGTAATTCTAGAGCACGGCTGGAATTCTAGTTCCAGAGGAAGATTTAAAAACCTATTCATTCCAGCATAGCTCATTGTAATCCAATTGCTCGGGTGCGTCACCCGATTCCAGAGGTGACACCCATGGCCCTTCCCCATCTTGATTAATAGGCAGATTTCTAGCATCGAGCTGCAAAAACGGTTCTGTTCAAATGCCACAACATCACACCTGCGGTAGGACAGGTTACGGTGCAGCTTCCATTCTTGTCTGGCCCGGTGTCTCTGCTGGAAGCTGTAGGCCTGGAGGCCAACCATCAGCGCCAGATGCAGCAGAGAGATGATCCCGAGAAGCCTGTAATTCGATCGGACGCTCCTGTCGTCTCCGGGAAGTCCCACAAAGCGCAGCTGGAGGAGAACCACGGAAAGGTTACACCACGCTGATGTGCTCTGGATTCAACTCATTAAGGCAGCTTTCCCCATCCCTCCCCCTGGAATTTTTCCAGAGCTCCTGGATGACAACACTCTTATCATCCCTAGCCACGACAGCCAACCAAGGCAGATGGAATTTATCTTGAGTCACCAAGTGCAAGACAACTGGGCCAGAGAAGCTTTGCAGGAGGCTCCTCTATTGAAACTCCTTCGCTGTTGATTATCCTGGCTAGGACTGATGGGAACTGCCGCACCATCCGGAGGACCGTGCGCTTGCCTACGGGAGCCACTGGGGTGTCGTGGATAGAGTGACGGATTCAGACCTGGGTTCGAATCCCGGCTCAGCCAGGGAAATTCACTAGGAGTGTGAACCACTCGTAGGACCACTCCTTAAATATCCCACCTAGAAAAGCCAACGAAGGCTGCTTATAAGTCAGATGCAACTGGACAAAACGTAACAAAGGATTTTAAGGAGACCTTTCACCACTCCAAGCAGCCCTGGCTGTGTCAGCGTTATAAAGATGGAACTGCGGCCATCTGAGTCATTGAGAAGCCCCCCCCCCCCCAAAAGGGTTTCAACCTGGGTTGGAATCGATGTGCTGCATATTTTCTGTCACCCCAATGATTGCACCGCCTGCAGGTTTTCATGCAGCTGACCTGGATCTGTGTTTTTCTCAAGGTCCTTTGGGAACCTGCAACCTGTTTAAAAGGTGAACTGGTGCTCTATGACGACCCTTTCCAGGGTTTTCCAGGTAGAGAATGCTCAGAAGTGATTTCCCATTTCCTTCTTCTGGGAGGGATCCCTGGGATGGTGCAGCTGGCCCAAGGCTACCCAGGCTGGCTTTTTCCCCCAAAAGGACTCCCAACGTCCGGGTCTGCAGCCAGAGACCTAAACCAGGTCTACACAAGCACAAATGGAAATGTGTTGATAATCACAGTTTGGAAGCACTGAAGATGGGAACGGGTGACAGCTCAGTGGGAAAGCATGTGTCTTGGCCTGCCTGTGTTTCCAGGTTCAGTCACTGATCTCTTGAATAAGATCCTGGGAAGGAGATGCTAGGAGAGATTATTCTTTCCTTAAAAGACCAAAGGAATGGTGCAGCCTGCCCAAGGCTACACGGGCTGGCTGTACTTGTAAGAAGCACAGTGGGGAATCAAACTCTGCAGCCAGATACCTAAACCACTGAGCGATCCAAAAATACAGGTATTGTTTAAATTCTTAGAGGCGGCTTACTTTTCATTCCTATAGGAAGAAGTCAAGAACATTTTACAATTTTGCCAGGTTCCCTATGTAACAGAACGTCACCAAATACTGCCTACTTACGTAGGTGACCCCAGTCATCCTTTTTGCCAGGTGGTAGAAGAGGCCATTCATATAGAAAACGGCCAAGTGCAGCCGATGGAAGAGGGGGAGACTTCGCTTCAAGACGTACACAGCCGAACCGAGCGTTTTCTTCTGCGATTCTGTCAGCCTCCTGAGCCATTTCTGCAGCCCGCTCCGCAGTAAAGTCGTCCCCCACAGTCTGCCGAAAGGCCTGTTTTGCAATGCCCTGGTTCCACCAGGCTCCATCTCAAGTTCATGTTCCAGGTGCATTAATCCCTTTTCTAACACGTAAGGCAAAACAGTGTGCAAAGAAATCAGGGCCACCCGGCGAAGTATGGAAGGAACTTTTCTCGCTGATGGGTCCACTTGGATAATGCCGACATACTCTTCACCGAGAGTTTGATAACCTACAGGAAGGCACAAGAAGGACAGATGGAAATCCTGAAGAGGCAACAGGGATGCTTGTAATGATGAACTTCACAAGGCAACCAAAAAGCACAGGCCCATTTAGGGGAAATTTTACCTGAAAGGGTAGTGAGCGTGAAATAAGCGACATCAGCAAGCAGCTCAATTTCCTTCTGCCACGCTAACCATGCCTTCGCACCTAAAGAATCATAGCAAAGGACAGTGTTAGAGAAGAAGTAAGCTTAAACCCTCCCCAACTGCCTTGAACATCTTCCGCAGGCATCAGAGAAAAATCTGGAAGTTAGAAAAACCTAATTTCCTGAGAAATGAAAGCCATTTCTCCATTACATAGCTGGGATCTCACAATACAGTACCAATCCTTTATCTTTTAGAAATATTTTGTATTTTGTTAGGCCACCCCTTGATGGAGCTGACTTCATTCTTACGGGGAAACAACAGCCTGGTGTCTATAATACTTTATTCCCTTTGTTATTGTCAGCGACAGTCTCTAAGGGGGGGGGGGGGAAGGATACAAATTTCTAAAAATATAAACGGCTCAATAAATCTCACACCTGCGACATAAAAGAAGTACTTTGAACACTCAAAAAAGGGCTACATAAGAAAGCTCAGTTGTTCTCATGGAAAATAGAAATGCAAAACTAGCCAACAGAAGGTTCATAGTTCAAGTGTATGAAATCTGCATTGCCTGCAGTAAGTAATTCAATACCAAACGGGGGATGGGGTGGGGAGCTTTAAATCCCTGGGATTCCTTCCTAAGGAAGGGTAGGCCTCTTTGCCTTATCTCCGCTAGCAGGGAAAAGATCCGTTTTATCAATGCAGGTGTTTGGCAACAGATTGCTGAGATGGGGACTCCCACAAAGGGAAGACTCTGCCTGCTTTTAAATATAATAATTGGTTCCCTTATACTTGTTTTCTATAACTCTTTTTGTCATTCATTATATTTGCATTTTAATCACGCCGTGAGCCACCGTGGAGAGAGACTGGGTATAAAATTAACCCATAACCCATTTCTCAGCTTTTCTTTTAAAGGATCAAGTTCAAAATCCCCCCCTACTTATCTCGTTTCCCCCAAATTTCAAATGAATCATACCTCAGTGGGGACAAAAATGTTACACCTACAAGTGCTCCCACTTTCAATTTACGGCACCTTTAATTTAACCGAGACGGTGATTAAAAACTCTCTCACTGCCAGAAGGCCTCACCAAGGGTGCCTGACTTCCAACTACCCTGTTTCCCCGAAAATAAGACCTAACCTGAAAATAAGCCCTAGTATGATTTTTCAGGATGCTCGTCATATAAGCCCTACCCCAAAAATAAGCCCTAGTTAAGTGAAACCCCACCCTCCACCATTGTGCAGCATTGTGCAGCAACCAGAAGATGACATGACTGTAAAATAAAACATCCTCTGAAAATAAGCCCTAATGTGTTTTTTGGAGCAAAAATTAATATAAGACCCTGTCTTATTTTCGGGGAAACATGGTACTTATGAATAACAAGTTTTATGTTTACATTAGAACCACTAATATGTGAAGGAATCAAACCTTAATTCTCATTAGAACCTGAAAGCACTAAACTGCCACTAATGACACATGATTATTATTATTATTAATGTAATAAACCTTTCTGCTTTCTTGGGGCATCATAGAAAAAGATGACCAATCCCAGACCAAACAGACTGAATTGGCCAATTCAGTCTGTTTGGTCTGCGACTGGTCATTTTAAAATTATTATTAATTAAGTTTGATTGCAAAATGAGAAGGTGACACTG
This sequence comes from Intellagama lesueurii, assembly GCA_037013535.1. Lineage (NCBI taxonomy): Eukaryota > Metazoa > Chordata > Lepidosauria > Squamata > Agamidae > Intellagama > Intellagama lesueurii. The sequence continues at coordinate 7,130,645 of JBAJHW010000016.1, read as the reverse complement.
ACTGAATAGTCAATGGCTTCATTCAATAAAGAGACCCAGCCTGTAGTATTAAAGACTTGTATTGTTAATGACACAATACATTGCATTTTATTGACTTAAAGATATTTAAACCCACCTTTCTCCTTAAAAAGAACCCAAGGTGGCTTACCTGAATTAAAATTAAAAGTTTTGAATATTGGCTGTGATGAAACGTAGGAAGCATTTGAGGGCTAATACGGAACCCAAGAAGACCAGGACTTATCCAAATAACTAATATGAATTAGTTGAGATTGAATTCCTTTATTACGATCAACCGATGAGATAAAAATTAGCAACAGAATTACGTGATCATGGAAGTATTAAATACAGATTAAACAGACACTGCAGATGATTAACTGTTAAAAGTAGAAGTTACTTTCTTGGCGGTGGAAGGCTTTTGGGTCTGCTTTTGTGGGGAGAAAGTGATCCCACCCAGGGTTTTAGTTAAGAGATGTAAAATTTCCATTTTTCCGGGGGAAAAAAGTGCTTAGAAGTGTTTTCATTTTATATTTTCTTATTATAATCACTGCTGTTTAGAGGGCCAAAAAAGGTCCAAACATTTACAATTTTTTTTTGTGTGGAAAAGACGTGTTTTCTTTTTATATTTTCTTATTAGAAGAACTCTGGTGTTCTTTAGCGATGTAAAATTTCCAAAATTTTCCTTTTTTTTTTCCCCCAGAAAATTTTTTTTCCCCTGGAAAAAAATTGAAATTTTGTTGTTGTTGTTTTTCAGGGGGAAAAAAATTGGAATTTTTGTGGTTGTTTTTTTCCGGATTTTTTTTTTTTTAAATTTTCCATCTCTAGTTTCAGTCCAAACTTGAAAGCTGCCCTCCAAGGTCCTGAAACGAGGTGTGGTTTTTTTTTTGGGGGGGGAGGAAGGGCAGCGCTCAACCAGGCCCTCCTGGGGGAGCTGGTAGTTCAAGAAAGTAACTTCTCCAAAGTAACTAAGGAGGGGAACGGGACAAGCCCCGGCTCCTCACCGGCTAGGCTCCCCAGAGCAGCCCCGGCCCCGCTCCTCAGCGCCCCCCGGTAGAGCTCGTCCTTCTGGGCCGACCGGACCAGGCGGGCCGGCCCGGCTCCGAAGCCCCGCCGCATCGCTCCGCCGCCCGCAAGCACGCCTCCTCCCCTTCCGCAGTCGGGCGGGGCGCGGGGCTTTGACGTCACCGGCGCGCCGCCGAAGCAAGGCGCGCGTAGAGCTATGAAAACTATAGAAGTCCTGTCCCGTGGCTGAACCACCAAAAAAAAAAAAGGCCTCCCTCTTTCTGGAGGCGGAAGGGAGCCTTTCCACGCATGCGCCCACAGAGGGCGACCGTCTAAGCCCAGGACGAAACCCCAACGGGATGGAGTTTTGTGTTTTCCTGGGGAGAAGTTGCGTTCTCTACCAAAAATAATGACTTCTCCAAAATCTAGCCTTTTCGTTTTCACTTGCATAGAAGGGGAGGGGAGAATAAGAAAACATATTTGGCGCTCAAAAGTTTTTTGTCCACATATACTGTTGTGTTCCTCTATACGTTTATAGATCTATGTAAGCATGTCTCCCACCCCCGCTTCGACTGCTAATATACCCACAATCCCACGCGCCGGTACAGTACTCGTGTCTGACGTCAGAGTGGGGGGGCGTGTCCCTAAAGCGTGGCCTCTCCCCGTGACAACAGGCGAGGGTTTTTTGGCGCGCAAACTGTCGCCATAGTAACGCTGGGAGGCCAGGCCGCTCTTCTCCTCTTTCCATTAACGCGTTATTGTAGTTCTGGTAGTTGCAGCAATTACAAATACTCATAATAAAAGTAACGATTAGTTTTCGAGGAGTAACTTCCACCGAATTCACTGGGAGTTACTTGTGAAAGGCGAAAACACACCTTTTTTTGGTCCCTGTCAAAGGAAAAGCCGCTTCCTCAGTGGTTACTTCAGCCTGAGGCGTTTTGTTTATTTCATTTTATTTCTCTAAGGCCTTGTTTGCTTTTCATGCAAAGCAAAGCAACTTCAAAGCTGTTTACCACAAAAAGTCGATACAATAAAGCCAACAATAATAAAATGTAACCCTTTAAAACAAGCCAGGAAGTGGCCCAGAAACATTTGTTTATTTTTCCTTTTCAATAAAACAATTGCGACTGCTCTAAATTCATTCATAGGAACAATTTCTGTGCCCCTTTTCAAGGCAAAGGCTGTCCGAGGAAAGAAAGGAAGAAACGGAAAATAATCAAATTTAAGATGCCGTTAACGAAAATAACGATCTACAGAATAAAATAAAATAATTATAAAATGAACACAAGAGGCTTACATTAATTAAAAGCAGCCTGAAGTCACCAGCTTTTTTTAAAAATGCCCATTTTAAAAAAAACTGGGCTGGGAGGTCTTCTGAGGTAAACTAAATAGTCAGAAAAAGCAGTCACTCTTGCGCCAAATAGATTTATTTATTTATTTATTTATTTATTGAACCCCACATTTCTCCTTAAAAAGGACCCAATGTTACCCATGGCATATAAACTGGACCTCTGTGGCTGCTCCCGGGGCAATTTATAATTTATACGTTCATGTCGTTTAGCCAATAACTTGTCCTCAAGCCATTTTTTGGCCTTGAAGTGTAGTAGCAATTAGCACGTCATTTTCCTGCCCAAAACGGACTGGGCCCATCGTACAAAATTGTTCTGTGTTTTTCTGAGTTTGTGAAGAGCGCCTGTTTTGGCTATTTTCCTCCCTGAGGAAACAAAACCCCACATTTCCAAGAGGAGGGGAAGACAGGTTTTTCTAGATGAGAGGGTGCCAACCGCAGATGAGCAAAATCCTTGAAAGAAACTTGAAAATTTGATTATCATCCAAACTCCAAAAACCTCAGTCAGGCAATGCCGACTCTGCCTTTACAATTTGGGGATATAGGAATGGATGGGATAGTTAAACATGTTACTTTTTGGATAAGAATGAACAACATTTTCAAACCTCTCCCTATTTAGGGTGGAAAGGACTTGAGTTTTAATAAATGCAAATAGGAGAGGAACTAAAAACAAGTTTAATTTATCCATGCCGAGCTTTATGTTTGGATTTTTTCTCTCCAACAAATCTAGGTTTGAAATCCCTGAGCATTCAGTCACATACATGCTAAATTAGGGGTTTCACCCTTTTCCCCACTGAGTCCTCATTTTTAATAATTGTACAGTTGGGAGGTCCAACGTGCTTGAATTAGCCATATTTACTTAATTTGGCTGGTGTAAGAAAGGAGAATTATTATTATTATTATTATTATTATTATTATTATTATTATTATTATTATTATTATTATTATTATTCAAAAACACCAGGCACAGTCAACGTTATAAAAACATTGACTGGTATTATATATCAGATACAAGTTTTAACCAAAACCACAAGTATCTGTTAAATATCGATGCAATATGTATGCTGTTCCTAATATTGCTGGTTTTTGTAGCTCTGATGGTGTGATTTCTGAGATCTGCAACTGCTTATAGTACTGTGATGATGATGATGATTTCAATTCATTGGCTGAAAAGCAGTGTAAAGTTGCAATATTAGCTGCAAGTTACAGCTGGATTTTGATCATTTATATATGGAACAGAAAGCATTAGAGATTCTTTTTGAAAACAAAAAAAAAACAAAATGCAAATCCTAATATAGGGTAAAGTCTATAGATTTTTAATTTATTTTTTTCTCTCTTAAAGACTTGGCAGAATTTACTTTGTTTTATGGCTAAAATCCGCATCCATCTGGAACCATTTGTCTTCATGTGTGACTCACAGCTGAGAGGCAGAGATGACATGATGATTACATCTCGGCCTCGTCATTTTGCAAATCGCCGGGTTTCTAACAAACGACCCTCCTAACTTGCATCTGAATCCTTGGTTCACTTCTACCCCTGAGACTCGAATTGTTGTGTTCCGCTAGAAAGAGCCCACTAAATCAAGCTGCCAGTGATTCATCCGTCTCTCCAGGGAAATGTTTTAACAAAACAGCCTGTCTGACCATTTTTGATGTCAATGCAACTGCGAGCAATGAGCAACACATTAGTTTCCTAAGTGTAAGATGCTTTAAAAAGCCCTCCCTACCACCACCTGGAGGGGGAAATAGCCACAAATCTCACAAAGGCAGAGTGAACGCTGATGAAATGGGTTTAGTACATCCGCATATGCAATAAATATATCAGTGAACATTATGTTTTGGTGATACTTTAGATACTTCTTAGCTGTAGCTAAGTGGCTGAGCTGAAAACCTGGAATTTTCAGCTGCTTTTATCTGTAGTGCTTTGTAGCATGCCTGGCCTGCCTGTGAAAGAGGACAAGATTATTAAATGGGAAGAAAAAGGTGTTGTAGGTTTCAAGCAGGGATGGTGGACTCTTGGCACCCCAGATTATTTTGGACTATAACTCCCACTGTCCTTTCTCATTGATAATAGAGGCTGGGGGTTCTGGGACTTGTAGTCTAAAAAAATATCAGGAGTGCTGAAGGTTTACCACTTTTAAAACTTGACACTCTGTGAGATGGGGGTGGGTCCTGGTAGGAGTTGTCCGGCCCAGAGTAGAAAAGCTTCACTTGAGCGCCAGACTTTATAGGATGAAGGTGCTTATAGGAATCTCTTCTGTCTATTGCTTGGTGCTACAGCTTTACCCAGAATACAGTTATGGCTGCTGCTGCAGATGTGTTTCCATTTATTTCACCCACATAAATGAATGGTACAGAGATTGATTTTTTGGGAAAGCTTTTAATTATGGCTATTATTCATCAATGCTGTATTTTCTGTTTTGTAATCCTTTTGTCAATCTATGTAGGCTTCTTTTCAGTTGGCCATAAGGACCACAAAGTCGACAGCAGAAAACAATGACCAACCAAGGTACTTCTGAAAGTTAAAAGAGTAAGATAATGCCAAGGATGAAACACGGTGATGCAAATACCCCAGTTTCAGTCACACAGATGGAGTGAATCACTTTGCTTATGCAAGAGAGAGATGAGACACTTGATTTAATTTGCAGCACCTGTTGTTTAGACTCCATTAATGAACAGCTCTGCTTGTTTTAACTCATCCCCCACGCTGATGTTCAGTTTCAGCTGTCTGATTTCTTGAGCTTTTGTCAGTGAAGAACTGGTTCAGTTGCCAGAACAGACATCTGTGCTGGGGCTGGTCTACCAGCAGGCTTGTTGCAATACTGACCATGGCCTTAACCCCATTCGACTGTGCTGGGTTTCTGCCAGATGTTCCTTATACATTATGAGTCGGGGTCTTCCAGTTTCCCCTTTATAATATGAGCCACATTCAGTGCAACACAGATCTCTTCACTGCACATACTCCTCTTTCAATTATGGACCGGGGCAGTCCTGGGCAATACTACTGTTGTAGAGGAATCATTTAACAAGCTGTTGCAGGCAGTGCAGACAATGTTAGCCCCCTTCTGTACTGCACTGAGATCTTTTGAGTTTCCCATGAAACAGACATGTCAGGTGTAAAAATAATTTTCAGGAACGGCAGCCATTTGACTCATGCATATCCCTACAAGATGGCATTGGTGTTTTTTAGCCATTGGTTTTTATTGCTCTGATTAGATTTACTTCTGTTTAATCACTGGCCATCCTACCAGTTGTATGTATCATGTATTGATTGTAGCCTCTCTTTTATGCAGCCTATATAACAGGAGCTCAGAATTAAAATTAAGTGTCTCATCTCTCCTTATATAAGCATAGTGACTCATTCTATTCCTATGACTGATGCTGGTGTATTCTATCAGAATGTTTCACCTTTCATTTTGTCTTGCTTTCTTAAATTTAATACACATTTGCTGTTCACTTTCTCCCTGTTTTCCCGAAGAGTGGAGATATACTTATTATATTGGGTATCAACGTACTAACATTTTAATCCAAAGACTTAGAAGAAAAAATGGTTTGGAGGCCACAAGTTTGCAACCACTACTAAAGACAATCTCTCTCTAATGCCCAGATATCACTATACTTTGAGTTTGCCATTGAAATCAGGGAACTTATTTTCATCATGACTCATAAACCCCCTTGATTTCAGTGAGTTTGCTCATTTAGGTGTGGGTCCCGAAGGAGAAGAAATGTGGATTGATGCAGTTTGGTGCTAAACTATAGAACTAGAGGAGGAGCAGGTTTTAAATTTCACCCTTGTTTTAGACTCTCCAAGGCAGCCACAGCATCTAGTTCAAATGATTTCTTGCCTGCATGGAGAATGTTGTGTATTCCTCCTTAGAATAAGTGGACTCAAAAGACCTTAGAGATAGAGAACTAAGGGATTGTCTGATTATTGCAGCACCACCTTTACTCGCCTCCAGGATTTTGCAGATTAGCTTGCTTTATAGGCCTTTACGATTTAAGCACAGGGTTCCTTTAAAGCTTTATTTCACAAACAAGATGGCATCACTCACTCCTTTCCAGCATGGCTTTCAGCTTTAATTACAGATTATCTGTAACAGTTGTTGATGGCCTGTGTTTCTCATGGTCCTGGAAAGAAAATATAGAGAGGCTCCTTCAAGGTGCTTTCTCCATAAGAACAGTAGGTGGTAGGCTTGATCCAGAGAATAAGCCAAGCTTGTGCACAACTTTCTTGAAACACAACTAATGAACATGAAGGCATTTCTTGAAGTAAATGATGATTTAAAGTTTGCCCTCATTGAAGAAGAGGAATCTTCGTCAACAGCATATTAGGGGTAAAATCCCCTAATATTTTTGAGTAGAAATTAATGGTATGTTTAATTTATATTTGTGATATACAAGGGTAGACATTGTCTTTTTAAATTGACTTGTAGTAATAGATTGTCCTTTTTCTTTTTCCCAAAGGATGTTGTACTTGGTGGTGTGAAGGCAACAAACATGAAGCATTGAATGGAAGATTTCCAATGGAAGCTGAAACTTGGTGGCAATAGTTGCCATGGGTCCTTTAAAGGAGAAAGGCAGGGTAAAAATATTTTAAATAAATAAAATAAATTGTTTACCGGGGGGGGGGCTTTCCCCCTAATAAGTGTACTAGCTAAAGTTGTTTTTCTCATCCTTACAATTTCCCTACAGTTTTGATTGTTAGCTGTAGACCGTTAAAAAAATTAAGTGTGTTTTATTTCTACCAACGGGTCTTCATTGTTTTAATTACATTGATAGCTTGTTTATTCCATATTATCCCATGGGTACGAAGAATTCAAATTAAGAATAAACACAGTCTATTTTTAACTTCCCTTTTTTCTCAAATTGGCCACCTCATCTTACAGCTGGGTCCTAGGCATGTTTAGGTTGAGATTTCAATCTCAATTAGTCCAGAGCGACTTCAGGGAAATAGTTCAAAGTGTTGCAGGCAGGCTGGTGTTTTAGGAAACTTCAAAAAAAGGTCTGTACTTGAGAAACTTAAAATTAGGTTGCCTAGCTAAGAAGAATAAGGAGGCCCTGCACCTTGATTGGAATTCCAGCAGATGTAGCATGCTAGGAATTGGAGGCTATCCCAAGAATAACAGATTTACAACAGTTGTCCTTCCCAAGGAGGAAGTTTTTCCCGACTGAAGTTTTTCAGCAACACAACAGCATCTCTGGGGGGGAAATTTTAAATGCTGCAGTGTGGACTTCTTTGGAACTCCAAACTGGAGTCCATGAGGCCAAGCAGTATTCTACCAGAGTCATCTAAGTGAGTGCAAAATTGCCATCAAGAGTGATTCCTCCCTCAATCTTGGGCACTTGCTCCAAAAGGAAAATTGCAGACATCTGTGGGTATCCATTAAAAGTATATCTGCCCTTCTGTGATACTGGCAACCCATACTAATAAGCCAGTAGAGGTTCTCCTGTAATCTAGCAAAGTCAGTTTCTGAAGGGAATGTTCTGTGGTGACCTTGGTGGTGGGGATAAGAGGCAGGGCAAAGGAAGGCCAAGTCCATTTCTGGTGCATGAGTTGCTTTGTGCTACTTGTTTGATTGAATTCAGAACAAGAAATGATGTATTTCATACTGCATCTTAAAGGTCTTTGAACCGAGTCTTTGAACAGCGATGGTTAACCTTCATGAAACCCTGCTTAGCTCAAGTTTATTGCTAACTCTAATAACTTTTATTTTACCTCTATTCACCCTTTTGTTGTTGTTCTGTGCCATCAAGTCGGAACCGACTTATAACGACCCTAATAGGGCTTTCAAGGTAAGTGAGATATTTAAGAAGAGGTTTGTCCAGTTCCACTTTCCCATATATATTATTTATTTATTATTTCAATGTAATATACTTCACCCATTAGTCCCACAGCACTACTCTGGGCAGTTCACAATAAAATACACAATCAAAAAAAATTTAATACAATAGAACCATAGACAATCTCCCAGTGAACTTCCACAGCTGAATGGGGATTTGAACCCAGGCCTCCTGTTGTAATCTGTCACTCTGTCCACTACACCACACTGAGTATCCCACCCATCATTTTAGTGTAGATTAATTTCTATAGGATTGTAGAGGTTTAGGTTACTTTCCAGTTAATATTTTGTCCCTGAAATATGATTTTCCTTCAGGTAATTATAGCAGTCTAGGCAATGGCAGAGTAGCTTCAGGAACTGGCAGGAGTTTATAAAAAGGCAGGCTTCTGTTGTGGGCCATGTTAGGGAGCCAGGTACAGGTACTGTCACTCAAAACTTGGGAAAATTAATTTATTGGGTTACAAGCCCTTTGGCCCTCCAACCAGCATAGGCCATAGATAGCTGGAACATTCTGGAAGCTGTAGTTCAAAAATAAGTTTCCTAGATTCTGCTGTTGGGCAGCCCTGGATGTGCATGTTAAGCATTATTGGGCAAAAACAAAGGAAAAAAATGTTGTGGCAACTTAAAGACAAACTGCTATATTTTTTTAAATGTGAGCTTTTGTGGACAAGTCTGCTTCCTAGACATGAAAGCGCACATTAAAATATAACAGTTAGTCTTTAAGGTGCCACAATGTTTTTGTTGTCTTTATTTTTTAATTTTAATTTTGTTTTTGCTTGACATGCCAGCACAGACTCGCATGGCTACCTCTTCTAAATCTCCCATTTGATTGTTATCTGTTGAGATCTCGGTTATGGCATTGGAACAGGGAAAGGGGAGATCTGTAAATTCAAACAGAAATTGGGTGAAGGTAATCTTGGCTTCTTGGAACTGTTGAAGAATGAACCTCAGAAGAATCAGGAAATTCCTTCCTTCAGGGGATCATAACTCATGCCTGCTGTTTGCAATATATTTGGTTGTAAGCAATTTATCTCTTTTAATTGGAGCCCCCTTCTGCATGCCCTTTCTCGGGCTAGACCTTCCTGGCTGTTAAAGCAGCTCCTCCTGCCTTCTGTCATCTACAGAAGATGATTTATGGCTCCGGTCTCCAGGATGCTTATTCAGGGCAGATCTATAATTGTGCAGCCTTTTTTTTGGGAGGTGGGGGGATCCTTAGTGTGAGAAGAGTACTGATTAATGAGCAATTTATTCATTGCTGCTCCGAGAAAGGGGCATATCTCTCTGTCCTACCAAGCAATGAATCAAGTTGTGATTTCTGGAGGTGCATGTCAACTGTTTCACCCACTGGGCAATTTGTTTAGCATAAAACTGTATTGTCTGCTCATTAGTAATGAGTACTAATGAGTAGATGACTGTGTCTGGAATGTAAATTTCATCTACTTGCCCAAGTAGAAGCTCAGTGTCCGTTGCGTTTGGATGGGGCCATGTGTTCATGAGAAAGCTGAACTAGTCACAGTTAGATTTGTCTGCGTTGTTGGTTTGTTAGCATACTTTTACTTGTTTTTTTTTAAAAATAAAGGCTTCCTCCCCAATCTATCTTCCACAGAATTTCCCACTCCATGGCTGTGTACTTTCTCACAATCTTGTTTTGCATTGCACTGATAATTTCCCAGGCCAAAGGACAAGACGCAGATTCTGCCTCCAGTTGCATTCTGTGCCAGTTGTGGCTGGGTCACATGTACTTTGATCCATTCTGTGATTTATATATAGGGAGAGTATCTGAAGTATAAGACCTTACCAGTATAACATCAATATCATACTCTTTCCCCTTTGCTCAAGTTTTTGGAGACTCATTATTTTTCCTTGTGTAATTACAAAAATTGGCAAAACACTTGCCTTATTTACAAAATCGGACTGTCTCTTTTGCCTTGTTCCTCACAATGGCTTCTTAAAGTCTCGGGGCTAACCTACATGGTAATTAAGTGCAACAGAACTCTGGCTGTCTTTCCTAAGAAGCATGTGGGGATTCTAATATAGACCACTGTGTATAAATAAGAGAGGTCTGAACCACTCTCTCTAGCCTTTCCTTTTTGTAAATGTATTCACAACAGGGAATAATAGAAAGAAGATACACTGATACAATTTTTCTGCTCCTCTACTATTTTTAGACTCTTGAGGGGAAGGGAAATGTTTTTACAAATAAACACCTATTGGGAGAGATTTAAATTTAATTGACTTATTTCAGTTGGCATACATTTTCACTTCTGTCCTTTAAGTATTCAGTTTATATTGTTTATTATTTTATTTCTCACTAGTTAGACTGCTAATTCTTTAAAGGGTCATATTTACATACAGTTGTATGTTGCAAAAAAAAATCTATTAAGGAAAAATATAAAACAAACAAAAGCCCAGCCTCCATGCCTGCATACAGAGGCTCTGATCTAAACTAGGCCTATTCATGCTTACTAGATAAGTAAGAGAGGACCCTACCTATTTTAATCTAGCAGGTACTCTGTCACTGAAGCAGAGATACTACTGGAGGTGAAAACTGGGACCTATCCATGCTGGAGCATGGGAAATCTGTGTGAATCCCCCCCCCCCCCAAACGTTGTCATGCCCCAACTGCTGCCATCTGTAGCTGTTGACCATGCCAACCGGGTGCCAAGGGTTGTAATTTAAAATGTTTGGAGGGCTGCACCTCCTCCTTCCCTGGCCTGTATGCAAACTGTGCCGTCTTGCACTGAGCAAAACAAGCATGCCAGCACAAGATATAACCCCTTCGTGTTACATTCTCTTGAGCTTGCTAATGGTTAACCTGACAGCCCAAGCTGCAGCCTGTGCGTTAACCGAACATGTCTTTTTAGCCTTGCCAGCCCGTTGGTGGAGGGAGAATGTGGCATTGAAGTTCAGCCCTACACAGTTTCCCTTATGTTTCTGACCTGAAGAACAAGTTTCCCTTTGTGAAAGAAAGAAAGAAAGAAAGAAAGAAAGAAAGAAAGAAAGAAAAAGAGAGCATCAGGTCCACCTAAGGCCGGCACACCCCCTTTGGCCTCCTCCCTCTGAACTTGTTACCTTGGAGCTGAGCAGTCGGAAGAAGGACGATAAAAAGTTGCTTTGTAATCTCTGAGCCCTCATTATGTAAAATATACATGGGAGGAGCGTGAGCTTTGAAAAAAGAGAAAGAGATTTTCTGCAGGGAAGGAACCATGTGTGGATAAGAGGGAAGGCAAGTGAGAAGCATTGAAGGAACGTTAACTTTCTGAGGAAAGAGAGTGAAAACTGAGGTATGTTCTCTGTATATCTCTCCCCCCCCCCCATCCATTTCCCCAGATTCTTTGGGGTGTTTTTTTCGTTTTGTTTTTACTGCTAGCGCCACTTCAATGCTTTGAAGTGAAATCAAGTTTGGCAACCTCTAACAAGCTCCTACAGGAATAGCTCTGTGGTTTTCATGGTTGCAACAGAACTTTTCCACCTCTCTTGGCCTTTCTTCTGGATCGAACAGTGAAACAGAACACGAGACATGGTATCTAACCTGGATGGCTCATCACCTTGGTATTTGGCATGTGCTGTTTCTTCCTCGGTAGGATGAGGGGTTTAAAATCTTGTCGCTTTGGGTCTTAGTTTGTGGAGGAAAGGAGAGGTAGAATGTTTTGTTTTCCGAATTTTCGCTTCTTGGGTTGTGGTGAAGAGTACTGGGAATTTTAATTTTGCCCAGGAATCCAGTTGTTAGGAAATTGCTGAGCTCATGATGACCCTTGGCAGTAGAGAAAGAGATCATACTGAAAGTGATACATTTTTGCCGGTATATCTTTGAACTTGTTGGTTTTTCTGCTTATTGCTCTTGGTTTTCAAGGAGCGAAAAACAAGGAATTTCTGAGACAGAGCTGTGCATTTCTACGGGAATGTAAACCTTCTGTTTCAAACTGGTAACAGGAGAACGAAAGGTATAAATGGTTGTGCAGGATTAAGCAAGCAATTGTGAACCTATAGGGAGAGGCCTCACCAATTCAGAATGTACTGTACGTATTCAAATCAGTAAAGAGCGTGGAAAAGTTGCTTTGTAGCCTAAAGATCCCAGAATCCTGAACCAGCATGGCCACCAGCCATACCTGCTGGGGGATAATAGGATATGTCATTGAAAATGTGACTTTTTCCAGCTCTAAGACAGTGTGATACAGCAGCTGAGACCTAAAACCCATCCATCCATAAAGTTTATTGGGTGAAAAGTCTTATTCAGCATGAGGTACTTTATGGGGCTGTTGTGAAGATAAACTAAGAGATGGATCGGTCTCCAACACCTTCATTACCACATGATGAAGGAATAGGCTGTCAGTGGTTCCAAGGTACGAACTAGGGTTTTACCGCATGCTCTAACCTTGGGTCCCCAGATGTTCTCCCAGAAATCCTGGCCAGCACAGCTCGTGGTGAAGGCTTCTGAGAGTTGTAGTTCAAGAACATCTGGGGAGCCAAGGTTGGGAACCACTGCTCTAATCCCATGGGTTATTATTTTTTATGTTCTCCCATCTACCGCCCTACACATATATCTTCTGGAGTTGTTCTCATCAACCAAGAGTATGTAGTAAAATTTTCGCTTTACATAAATTTTGTTCAGAAAAAATCAGGACATGGCCTCATGGCCTTTTGTTTGTGATTGATGAGTGTAATTTTCTCATCCTGAAGTTTTGGCCTCTTAGCATACTTAGGAAGGAACATCATTAAAAGTAGCTCTGGCCCTATCCTTAGGCAGAGTGAGGCGGCTGCTTCAGATGGCAGGTGACAGGGGGCAGCAATAGCAGCAGCCCTCTGATTGTTCTTCTTGCAGTTTCTGTGCTACACAGATACAAGAAGGGAGAGCAGGGGCCTTGAAGCTGCCGTCTGCACAGCAGACTGAGCAGGTAGGCACACTGTTCTCCTGGTTACAAGATCAGACCCTTACAGGCTGACACCATGTAGGACTTTTAGAATGGTGAGGCTGTAGGAAAGCTGAACTCCAACCCCTCCCCCAAGTCACTTTGGGTCCCAAGCATAGGGTTTTTTGAATAGGCACCTGTAAGCACATTCACCTAAATACAGTGGTACCTCGATTTACGAACTTAATCCGTATTGGAATGGCGTTCGTACGTCAAAAAGTTCGTAAGTCGAGGCAAACTTTTCCATAGGAATGCATTGAAAACCATTTAATCCGTACCGGCTGTTTTTCGTTCTTAAGTCGAGGCGCTGTTCTTAAGTCGAAGCATTAGTTCCCATAGGAACTAGTGCAAAGCCGGTTAATCCGTATCTACCATTAGGGGGTGAATTTTCTTCTTCTTCTTTTGACCTAAGATGAACTTAGTTCAAAAAAAGGGCAGGAAAGGTTTTTTTTCTTTTTCTTTTTGGTTCGTAAGTCGAGGCTCCGTTCGCAAGTCGAAGCAAACTTTTGTGAACGGAGCCGTTCGTAACTCGAATCGTTCGCAAGTGGAGACGTTCGTAAGTCGAGGTACCACTGTATATTTATAGTGCTCATGGGATCAGGAGCCATGGTCACTTGAATGCCTGAAGCTCCGGGTGACTTCCAGGTGGGAATGATGTGGAGTGTGTGACTTACATGTACTGCCCTCATCCCTAAAACATTTACAACTCAACATGGTTTTAGGCTACAAAGTTCATAACTCAGTGGCTTTGGGAGTTCAGTTCCCCACAGGGTCTCATTGAGAGGGGCTGGACTTGAATGATCCACAGGGTCCCTTCCAGCTCTGCAGTTCTAAGATGATGATGATGATGATGATTAAAAAACACCAGTCAACACCAAAAACACCAGGCACAGTCAATCAAGATTATAAAAATATTGATTGGTATCGTATAACAGATAAAAGATTTAAACGGCAATATTAGGAACGGCATACAACTGTGCCGATATTTAACAGATACATAGGTTTTTGGTTAAAACTTGCATCTGTTATATAATACCAGTCAATGTTTTCATAATGTTGACTGTGCCTGGAGTTTTTGAATAATAATAATATACATTGTATTTCTAATTAAGTCATCGTTATTATTACTAGTTGTGCATTTATATAGATAAATTAGCCATTGGTGGCTTATGGTCTGTGGGATAAAGTGTCACCCCTGCTCATGGATGGGGCAGTGGTGAAAGGAAGATTGGCAAGTGTTAGGAAGATTTGTGTGCTCTGTTGGCCTTCTGTATGTGTGATGCATTTGTCATTTTAGATGACACTTTCTACCTAAAAGTAAATAATTTGGCCGAGGTTGCTGAGCGCAGTCATGTTGGCCCTCTAGGACCTGAGCTCCGATTTCTCTGTCTAGTACTTCACATTCTCACATTCTGTTTGCCATAGTGGTCAATGCTAGATCTATATCTTTGTCAAAGTACAGGTTTATGCCTGGCCTCAAGGTCTCCTTTGCCTGGGGCAGCTTATTTGTCTTGCTCTTATTATGTGCCTTGGTCTTCTGTTTTAGCAGCAACCTGCTTATTGGTGGCCAGTCTTCTCTTACCTGATCGTCTCACGAGAAAGGAGAGCAAACCTCTTGCATCCGTTTGTGGAATAAATGGCCTGTCAGACACTTGCTTTATTTCCTGGTTAGATTTGCTACTGTATTTGTTTGTGAATATGCAGGTGGAGAACATGGCTTGGACAAACTAAGAAGCAGAATCACAACTGCACTGAAGAAAGGTGGGGAAAATGTTTCCCTAGCAGGAAAGTCAGAAATGTTTGGGAATTTTTAGTTCAGAAAAGGAAAAACAAGTACAACAGATCTAGAAAATCATGTGGGTTGTGAAGGACATTGGTACTTCTTATGATGCTAGATGTTTGGGTTCATAGAAGCAGACTGGTGGTGGAAGCACAGCATGCTGTTGACTTCTGTAATTTCACTGCCACACAGTACAGCTTATTATCTTAAAAGGTTGTCACCTTGTCTCCACCCTTCCCCAACCCTTCTTCAAGGAATGTGATCTGAATGAATGGAAGCATTAAAAAGTACCTGATGGAAGTATCTTTAACTTTGTAATGGAGGCAGAAGAAATAGAGAGAGGATAGTACAGACTTGAAAAACAAATGGAAATAAGAGGTTTGGATCCAGGCTGGTCATGCGTCAAGTAGAGCCCATAAAACCTCTGAGACTTAAATTAATCACAACTGATTTAAATTTTGTTGATTTCAGTTGGATCTGGTTCCAAGTTTGACTGTCTGGATTTAACTCCATGTCTTGCTGCAACATAAAAACTAACACATTTATCGTGACATAATTCTTAGTGGAGTCTTAGATACACAGAAGGATACCCTAATTTGAAGGCACAGAGGGGGGAAATGTAGACACTGGGTTTGAATGGCGGTGGAAATGAAAAAAAAAATCAACCCAGTCAAAACAAAACAAAAAGACTGTCTTTGACCACTTCATTAAATCTCAGTATATGCAAAGAAGCAGAGTGATCATTCAGAGATGCAGCAGTTTATGATAACACTTGTTAATTGATGTCTGTAGTGAGACACGAAGCTATTTTGATATATGTCCAAATGAATAGAATCAAATCTCTAAATAAATCCTTTTCCTGTATTTTATCTGAGATATTCTTGCTTGAAAAAAAAACACTTTAAAAATAAAAGGCATCTAGTTTCCCCCAGATATAAACAAGGAAGTTCATGTGTATCTTTATAACACTTTGCATGAAAGTTCTTTATTGGGGGCCACACACACTCATGATGCCTTGCACTTCTAAGTTGCTTTAACCCTTTCACCAGCTGCTGTCATGCTGTATTCATTTATTCTGCAACATCTTGTTCTGCTGCAGTGATTCAAGAACAAAGAAGGCTTTTCTTCTTTTGGTTAATGATACCCTTGACTAACATTTCTGTCCTGTCTGCTGATCCACAGTCCTTCAGAACTCAAGTGCCTTGGCAGAATCCATTCTTAGCGGTACTGGCTTTCAACTTGTTGATGCAGAAGCTTCTAATGCCCTCATCACATTTCTCCCAGTTCTTGGTTCCACCCCCAAGCTGTGGATGTTGGTTTGGTATGGGAGACCATTCACCATCTCCAGCATCCCATAATGCCCTAGAGAGGGTAGGGCATCTCAGTACTTGGTGTTACATCTAGACATCCCAGGGCCCAATATTCCCCACCAAAGGGCCATACTTTGGTACAGCATTTCTTCTCCATTCTGAATGGTTGAAACATCTCTTTTTGCCTTCTATGCCTATAGGAAGAACTTTCAGTTAAAGTATGCTGGTATCTTTGGTTTTAGTCACTGCCTCCCCCCACCCTCCCAATGCAGCCAGCCCTGGAGATCTTCTCTGAAATTCTCTGAAGATGGTATTTGAACTGAAAGATTTACCCTACAACAATAATTTATTGGCTGTAAAAACTGTCCACTGCCACCGGGTTGGCTCATAATTAAGGGATGCACTGGGGGAAAATTTTTTACGAGCCTCAGCAAACATGGAGCTAGCTCTGTTTCAACGAGTCTTGTTCCTAAAAAGCAAATTAGGGTTTTGGCTTTAGCTCTCATGCACTAAAACTGTAGATGAACGTAGAGACTTTATAGATCCTATTCCAGTTTGACAGGTTTAACTTCTCGTGACCCACATAAAAAAAGTTAGGTCTATAAAAACACAATAAAACAACAACTAAAAGGACAGAATAAAAAGTAATGTATCAACTTTAAAACTCAGGGAATTCTCTCCCCACCCAAACTGTTTTTCTCTGGTGTTCAAAGGATAAAAGTGTAGACTGAAAGTGTACCTCCCTTGTAGAGAGGAGAATTCCATAAAGAACTCACATTGAGCAAGAAGGTCCTCTTTACTGATCCCAGATGTTCCAAATGAGAAAGATGAAACGTACGTGTCTTTTCATACCAAATTTATATATTAAAAAACACACATCCATAAGGCAGAATGAGAGGAATAGTGTACTGAGGCAGTAGGTTAAATTTAATGTTAGTCTCTGTTGTGGTAGACCCATGGTGGGTGTAGGTTTGAATCCTGCATTTTTAAAATCAGGGTAGATGGATAGATTGGAGATGGAGAATTTTTGAACATCTGGAGATTGTGCACCTCAACTCCTGGAAGCCATGACAGGGTCAGTGAGGACTGTGAGAATCATGTTCTGAAGTCCTTGAAGGGCAACATGTTCTCCAACCTTGAGAGAGACAGTCTGAGGGCGGTGATCTCTTTGATAGCTGTCTAAATCTCTGTGGCTCAATAAAGTCTTGCACTTTCTTCATGGTGCCCCCAAAAATTCAAGCCTCGTTAAACCGCAGTAATAGTGGATGTGTATTTTAGTTCCGAATGCCTCCCCTTAGTTTCAGTCTCTTTGTCTTGAAGAATGTCATTTCAGAAGAACCAAAATGGGTTTCAGAGGCTTTTCCTTTTATGCTAGTGAAGTCCAAAGAGGTAAGGTCTTTGAATTTTGTAATGCAAAGCCTGTATTTCACTTGCCAAAATACACGGGAAGCTGTATTTAAGTTCTTTTGTGCAGCCTCGGCTCTCCCTGTGCCTTGCAAGGCTACGGAGACTTCATTCCCAAACTGATGGAGAGATAATTAATGTTGCCTTGATGATAGTGTTCACACTCTTTTCAGATTAAAGAAGAAATTAGTGCAGCCCTTCATGCTTAAATACATGAGGATAATTAATGCTGCTTTGATGCTGCTGCTGCTGAGCCCTTCCAGGTAGGAGCAAACGACCATTGTTTACCTGGGTCTAGAGGCTCTCTTTCTGCATCTTTGAACAAAGGGTATTTTGAAGTGAAACAACATTTCACAAAGCTAAAATTTTGTCAGCATTCTATATCCTGAATATTCGAGTCCCAATTTTGCCTCTGGAAAGTGACTTTGAGGGATACAGACTAGATGACATCTGCTGCAACATGCTTTTTCTGTTCCGTATTTCCCTGATGAAATTTCAGAGCAATCATGCTAAATAGCCCATTTATACAAATTCAGTTTTGTATGGCTTAATTTTACAATTTAGATGTCTTTTTTTTCCTCTTCCTTCCCCTCTACTGCTCCCATTGAACTGCTCAGAAATGGTGAGGTAAATTCAGACCCCCTCCTGTTCCATTTACTCTTCTCTTATCTCTGGGAGTGGTGCATATTGGGATGAGAAACCAGAAGTCAAATAGTAGCCAGGGTGAGGATAAATAAGCCATCCTGGGGAGGAGGCCTCACTAAGAGCTAGATGCCCAGCTATTCCCCAATAAGATCTGGGGGTGTGTTGAGCCATATTGTTCAAAGAATGAACTTTCTTTGCTAGCTGCTGCGTGTTTAATGTGAAGTGTGCTAGGTGGCACTCCCTTCGTACTTCACACTTAATATATGCCACATTGACTGAAGATCGCTGTCCTCTTTGATAGATTCTGAACCAAAACCCACAAGATTTAAAATATATTACAACTTGGCTTACAGTCTCAGAAAACAATGGCCCCTGTCGGCCACTTGTAGAGCTGTATCCTGGGCAGAGCACAGTGCGCAGTTCTCTACATGATAACATCGCTGCAAACAAGCAGTGAAAAATCCCCAGGGAGAGTGTTGTAAACAAAGGAAGCCGCCTCAACAGAAGCAATGAGCCTGTCAAACTAGAAGGCTTACTTCATTGCCTAACCAGTGGCCTTTGACCCAAGGCAGTCTCTGAGGTCACAGAGAGCTGCCTGGAAGCGTTATTGTTGACTTCCAAAATATCTGTGATTTGTTTTGCTATAACTTTTCCTGAACCACAGATGAAAACAAGTGTAGACATATAGTATATTTCTAGGACTCAAGGTTGGAAATCTCTAGTTTTTTCCACCCATTCGCTAGGGTTCCTGTTGCTATACCAGGATGGGTCTAAAACACAGACATTGTCCCCAGTATTCTTCGGTACCATGTCACAATATTTTTAAAATTGAAGGGTTGCACCTTCAAGATATAAAAATCAACTCAGACTCCTACAGATATGTTTGTTCCCCTCTGTTCCTGCAATCTATTCAAGGCAGCTGCTTTTAATTGTCATCTCTCCTGTCCAGTTAGGACTGGAATAGCAGTTGTTTTTGCTTCAAACCAACAAACACAAATACTGGGAGCTTTGGGAAATATTTGCATGCAGGCTGTGTCAGCCGCCGTTCCAAAGTAAGATAAATAAAGAATATATAATCAAGTGACAAAGCTCCACATTACAATAACGTCAGACCCTTTTTGGAACTAAATTATAATGTTTGATGATAACATCATTAAGAAGATTGCATTTATTCAATTTGACATAAACGTAGGTAACTGCAGGAATGTTGCATTTAACTCTCAGGTTTTCTGAATGTTTCTTTTGTCAGAGGGATCAGTGTTAGCATATGTGTCCCACATATATCTTCCAAAGAATGAAAACATTCCACTCCCTCGCCCCGAGCTCTAGTGCCCCTGCTCCCTCACACCCAAACACAGATTTTTAAAAAGGTGTCTTAGAACAAAATAATCAATTCCTTAGTATGCCTTACAGGAGAAGGGCCAGCCAGCGTAGGCTTGGGCAAGCTGCAGAGTACCAGGGCACCCCCAGAAGAAGGAATTGATAAACCACTTCTGAGTCTACAAAACTCTGGAAAAGGTCTCCATAAGTCAGAGTCAACGTGACTACTTCTTCTTCCTCCTCCTCCTCCTCCTCCTCCTGGGGAAGGGAATAGCTTCTGGAAAGGTGGGGGGGGGGGCAGGTTGTTAGGAAACTAATGTGGGGCCCCAACTTTTCTCAGGAAAACTTTCTCAATGGGGGCTCCACACTACCGCTGTTCCATCAAAATGAAAAGAGGACAGTTAAAGCATGTTTTTTCCCCCAGAAATGTGTTTTTTTTAAAAAAGTGTAAATAATACAGCATGTTATTTGTCTCTTAGAATCTGGAAATGTTCCTAGAATCCCCCAGGCAGTATGGCTGTTGGTATGCTGGGTGGGAGATCCATGGCTTTATAGTGCAAACAAGCAGCTTTTTTCAGCTTTCAGTCAAATAAATAACATGCTCAAGGCTCTACCTAAGCTACTAACTGGCAAGCCTCCCTATAGTCAAATTTTCATTCCCCTTAATTGTTTTCCTTACCAGCTCAGCCAATCACCCTCAACTAGGCTAGGTTAATATCTCCCCATTGTTCTTGACTGTATTTATTCTCTCTTTTTTTGCCCCCTTTTCTTGTCAAGGAAGGAGGAGAGGCAGACTTGATTTCCTCCTGCAGCTCAAAACTGACTTGTTCCATCCTACTGCATGCTGCATAAGGAAACCAGTTGCTGTGTTTATCTGCCCAAACAGTTTGATACGCATTATGAAAAACCCTTTGTTGTAAAGCAGCTGTATAAAACAAAAGGGCGGGTGGTGGGTGGTGGAAAGAAAATGATGGCAGCTCGTTAAATATGAGAGTGCAAGGTGTTTGCATTTTGTAGGAAAAACACATAAAGTTTAATTCATGTTCAGGAGATAACATGTAATCCCTCTGGTGATTACAGTGGGAAAGTTAAAAAATATGATCCAAGGCAATGGTTCTTCTTACATGGCTGAAAAAATTGATGAATTATCATACTGTCCTGTGATTACCCAGGAAGTATTTTCCCACTATTTACGGAAACAAACAAAAAAAGTCCTTGGGGCAACTCATATAAAGAACAGGGAAACCCACCACAACTTTTGAAAAGGGCAAAGGGACATTAAAAGTGGAATAAGACAAAAAAAAAAGTGGTAATATTCCTCACATGGGCATATAGGTAACAAATCCTGGCTGCCACCAGAAGTGTAGCAAATAGTAGGCATCAACATGTACTTTGAATATGCCTGTAGATAAGAGAATGTCCTTCTCTTCTGTAGCCTCTTCTGGGGAGGTGTTAGCAATCCCTTTTTGACCGTGTGCACATTTGTGAGCTAGAGGTTGTCTGGTTTTAGTCCTCTCCCAGCTGTGTTTGGGTTGGGGGAGGAGAACTGCTTGACTTGACTGCCTATGCATGTAAGCACACCACTTTGTACAAAGTGTTGGTTCACTAGTCTGTTCCCACTCCTTTCCTATAACGGTTTGTACAGACCTATCTGTCATCCAGGTGTTGATACTTTCCAGGTTAGATTCCTGGACTATCTTCTGTATAGGGCAGCTGTTTGTTCTGAAGCTATAGCTGGTCTAGAATGCTATTGTCAACTACCTAAGATGTGCTAGTGAGGTTCTGCTCGAAACTTCTTCCCTTCTAAGACTGTTTGCTAGATTCTTGGCAGTCATGTTTTTCCTAACCCCTGTGAGGTGCTTCCCATCTCTCACCAATAGTCCTTCCTTATGGAAGCACCGACTGTGGTCTAAGAAGCCTTCCCTAACAAAGCAATCCATGCAGCCAGAGATAATTGGGAGGACCTTCTTCAATACAATAATATATTGTTTAGTTCCAATTTTCTTGCATATCTTCCTGAACAACAGTAAGGACTCATGAGAAAGCCTCTTTTGCTTCAAGGTCCCCATGGATCAGAAGGGAGGGATCATAGTCAGTAGACCTGGTGACTTCTGGCAAATGGTCTATCATATCCTGGATCTTCACACCAGGCCAACAGAACAACTCCAGGGACATCCTGTTAAGTCCACACGGAGCTGCTTAGTAAAGGGATCATGGGCCACTATAAGTCTCCGACTATTCTGGCAGGGATCTGTCCCTCCATGGCATCCTTGACAGCCATCTCTGTGCTTTCTAAAAGATGTGAGTGTTGTTCTCTCCCAGCAGCATGGCATCTCTGTCCACGGGGAGGCCTTCATATCGACTGCACAACTTCAAGGCATCCTCTGCCTCCCGGCCTTCCTGCTTTCTGTGTCAGGTTTTCCAAAATGCCTCTTCTGCACTTGGTGTTATTTTTCCTCCCTAAAGACACCCCTTCTCTCGGTCGCTCCATAAGATGCTATTGTGTAGAAATGCTTTGTCTTCCCTGATGAGATCAAACATGGTTCCGCAGGCTTCCACCTGCCGTCTTTTCCATTTCATTCGGGCAACCAGTTTGCGGTTACTGCAGGGTTTGCCTCTTCTTTCATCAGGCAGGAAAACAAACACGTCACAGCTGCTGTTGGTCACTACAACATCACCCTCATCATCCACGGCTCTTAGTCCTATGTCAGCAGCAATATAGCCCTCAGCCCTCCCCCCTTCAGCTAAACACCCTTGTCTAATTTCCCTGTTCACTCACTCCTGCTCACAGGGATCAATCATATCATTTTTGTCTGCTAGAAGCCATTATAAAAAATGACACTGACTCACTGTACTAGCAAAGATGAGTGTGCAAGTGCATGAATTATTATTATCATCCAAAAAGGCCTTCTCTGTGAGAAACATATTTGCTCACCAATAAGGGCAGAATTATTTAAGATCAAACATGACCAGCAGTGGAGGCTGATCGCTGATATCAGAAGGGATCTGCTCCAGGTTTTAGCTTGAACTTTGCAGGAACTATTCAAGATGTTGAGTCTAGGGGATGGGATTCAGCACCTTGGGTAGCTCCTGTAATGTTTGGATTAAAACCTGGAGCACGTTTGGAGTGCTTAGCCTGTACTAAAGGACAGTAAGCAACCGAGCAGCCAAAACCTGACTGCTGAATTGCACCCAGGTTTAGCTTCAGTAAGGTTGTCTCCCATGCCTTAAATGCTGATTTGTTGGGCCCAGAAGAAATGGGATTATACCAAACCAAAATTAGGTTTATTATAATCTAATCTTGGCATTTTCTATCCTGACTGGGAATGACTCTCTTAGGTCTTAAGATACAACCATGGTCTCTTCTGTACTGGAGCACTAACTAGTATTACAAAGTCATTCCACTCACCGAACCCCGACTATTGAATATGGAGTTGACTTGACTGCACATAATTATTAATATTTATTGTGTGTCAACTGTAAAAATGTCCCAGTTGGATAACTTTTTCCAGTAATAACAGTATGTTTACCCTGACTGAAGCTTAGACCTGCACAACTCAGTGCTATCGGTATGAGACCTGCTGAGTTTGATGCCGCCCGTGTTTGTAGGACAATGGACTTGCTGCACCTTTGGGTGCAAATTTTGAGAAGAGATGTCCAAGGTATTGGACCAGATGGCTAAAATAGGTTCAGCACTTTGAACAGTGCCTTTAAAGTTCACATTGAATCCAAAACGCTGCTTTCCAAATCACCACGGTCATCCAAATCGCCAGCCTAAACAATTTGGTACCACTTGAGCTGTCATGGTCTCATCCAGAGGAATTCTGGGATTTGTAGTTCAGTGCAGCAATTCCTGTGTTGTTCTTCAGAGGGGAGAAGTCTAGTGAAGAGTGCCAAATACTTTGTTGTTGTTGTGTGCTGTCAAATTGCCTCTGACTTATGGCAACCCTATGCATGAGAGATCTCCAAAATGTCCAGTCCTCAACAGCCCTGATCAGCTCTTGCAAACTCAAGGCTGTGGCTTCCTTTAGGGAGTCAGTCTATCTCGTATTTGGTCTTCCTCTTTTCCCACTGCTTTCCACTTTTCTCAGCATTATTATTTTTTTCCAGGGAATCCTGGCTTCTCATGATGGGCCCAAGGTCGGGCAGCCTCAGTACTGTACTGAATTATAAATCCCAAAATTCCTTAAGATACTGCTGTGGCAGTTAAAGTGCAAAAAAATCGCGATAACTTTTTATTGCAGTTAGACTTGAAGATTACACATACCCCTCCCAGCATAGTAGTGGAAACGCCATTTCCTTGCCCAGAATGACAGAGTGACTTCCAAATGTCTTTATATACAATTAGCCAAGTGTTGTGTCAAGCTTTCCTGAATACGAACAGTAATTCTAGCAGGAAAGGGGGGGGGGGGGAAGAGTACAACATGGATGGGAGGGCAGCTAACTCTGGAATCAGAAACATTTGTGAATGCTACTCTGTGACCTTTTATCAATTGTTCCTTGGGTTTGGTTAGACGTCCAACTTCTTTGCCAATGTACATTGTTTGTGGTGTATTGT
Organism: Intellagama lesueurii; assembly: GCA_037013535.1. Taxonomy (NCBI): domain Eukaryota; kingdom Metazoa; phylum Chordata; class Lepidosauria; order Squamata; family Agamidae; genus Intellagama; species Intellagama lesueurii. The sequence continues at coordinate 7,106,532 of JBAJHW010000016.1, read as the reverse complement.
GGCAAAGTGAAAGGAGAGGTCAACAGCTACTTGTATGCACTTCTGTTGTTAATTCATTCTCTGATTTGAAAGAATGATTTTCTTTTGAAGTGTGCTGCTGGCCTGGTATTTAAGCAAAGCACGGTTTTGTTTATGACTCACTTCATGCCAGCCGATTTGTCTTTAGGGTTATGGCTATGAGAACAGATATGTCTTCTACGAGTGAAGCTGCATGTGAACGTTAAATGCACCCTTTAAAAACATAACTGCAGTCTAACTTCTGGAGAAAAATAGGAAGAATTTGCTGGGAGTGACATGGCACTGTTTTTGGTATTTTTAAAGATATATTGAAAAAAAATCTAAGTAATCACACAATTTCTTCTTATAGATACATTTTGTGTATGCTTTTACTCATGATAAAAGCGATATCTCCATATATACTGTAATGCAGTTCTGTGTATTATTTTCACTGAAATCTATATTTGCATGCTCTTTTCCTGTAATGTATGCATTTTTTAAAATTGAGAGAACTGTGCTGCATAATCTTCAGTAGTAAGGATTAACTGTTTCCGTTTGTGCCTTCTCTCAGAAGTGTGGATCAGGTGGTGTTCACGTTGAAATGAAAGCCACACAGATTTCTCCCTTGGCCCTATGAGATGTTTTCATGTCGAGGAACATATTGCCATGTGTACACTTTTGCGAGAAAGGATAAGAATTGGAGCTGAAGGGATTGCTTCTCCTCTATTCTCTCCTCCTCCCCATGATACTCAGAACAATTCAGTTACAGAAGATTGGTTTAGAGAGTACCACTGACTGGGATGGGCACTTGAAGTGGAAGACTTCATTCCGATGGAATCTTTTGATTGAGAACAAACCCTTAAGCAAACAGTTAGTTGTTCTAACAAACCCCATAGGATTCTCCACTCCCTATCCCTGCCTACTTCTTAGGCATCCAGAGTACATACGTACGTATATATACACACACACACACACACACACACGAGGTGTGATAACGGGAAAACTGAACAAGTACATACAGGGCTGAAATCTAGCTTAAGAACTGGGGAATGAGCAGGAGTCTCTGGCTGAAATCCAGCAGCAAGTTGCAACTGGAGGAGGTTCATTGAATGAAACTAACTTATGGAGGAGTTGACTCACCAAATCCCCACTGATTCAATGGGCCTACTCTAGTTGCAGCAACTTACTACTAGAGTTCAGCCTCAGTCTTTAGTTATGGGTTGCTACCTACTTTCCACTAACAAAATGGATAGCATGTTATAAACAATTGCCTTGATTTTTTTTGGGGGGGTGGAGATGTGTGTATGTGCTTTTTTTTTTTTAAAGTGTAGGGAAGGAAAAATCGGTAAACTCTTGTGTTTCACATTTGAATTTGTTAAACTGAAAGTGCTTTTCTGTTACTACTTTTTAAATTACCAGATAATAGTTTGGTGGTATTATTCCCATATGGCAAATATGGAGTTGAGTCATGAGTTTGGGGTAGAGATGAGATTCAACCAGTCTTCTTGATTTACAGCTCCATTGCACTGCATCTGCTCTCTAAGGTAGACCAGTATTCATGGTCATGTATTACAGATAAGAGGCAGAGAAAGAAATGCCTTTAGGCATTTGGCTGAGGAGCCAGAGGTTGGGAGTTCGAATCCCCTACTGTGACTCCCTGACAGGAGCTGGACTTGATGATCTATAGGGTCCCTTCCAGCTCTGCAGTTCTAAGATTTATTAAGGCCACCTAGTGAGTTCATGGCCAAGGAGAGATTCAAACTGAAGTCTTGCTGATTTGTACTTCAGCTGCTGGGCTAGACCATCTATCTCTTTGGTTGTTTTTCTTCTTTAAACAATCCTTTTAAAAAATAGTGGCACTATTCTGCCTTTCTATTTGTTTCCTGTGTGAGGTAGTTTGCTTAGTGTACATACACTGATTTGGAAATCATGGGCTTTAACTGAAAGCTTACCTGAGAAAGCTGTTTATCCCTCAGTAAGGATGGGGAAGATTTTTGTTTCTTTTGTATAGTTATACAGACATAGCAAACGTGTACTTCCTGTATTGATGTGTAAACCAGAAACATGCTTAGCTATTAGAATTCCAGATTCTCCAAAGTTTGCAGTGCAGTTCCTTAAACAAAAATGCACACGAAGAAGTTATATAACAAGGAAATGACATTATATATGCAAAATGCCTTGTAGAAATGCATGCATCAGGCAAAAGTGCATGCAGAAATCAATACAATTATCCATGCAAATGTTACAAAACCAATATAGAAACAGGATGAAATTAAGAGGAGGCTGATAAAACAGAAAACTGAAATTGACAATCATTAGTCCCTAACTCAGAGATTAGACTAATGAAGTGGATGATTACTTTTTACCTAACATTTTAAATATGTCATTAATCCTTCTTTAATATTTGAATCATTTGCTGGTTTTTGGCCCTTAATATTGTGTTTTTAATGATGTAAGTTGCCTTGAGTCTTTTTTAAGGAGAAAGGCGGGGTAGAAATATTTTAAATAACTAAATAAATACTAGTAGTAACTCAATGGCAAGACTTACTACTACTGCAGTATGTAGCCTGCATAATTAAATTGTAACCCTCCCAGAGAGTGCTTTAAGTGCTATGGGGAGGTATATAAGCAACATGCTTTTTGCTTTACACATTCTAGTACCTTGTCCATCAGTCTAGATTCAGGCCTAGGGTTAGTAAGGAAATAGCAGTGGCCCCAGAGTTTGGCAGAGTAACTTGTTTGAACTCCCAGAAAACTGATACCATGACAAACTAGCAAGTGACAGTACTATAAAATCCCTTGGTAGATCCCAATCATTGCTATGGCAGATATCTCTTTTTGGGTAACGTATTTGAGGGGAGTGATGGCCTTCTGTTCCCCCTGCCCCCACAGATAAATGCCCAAATGAGAAGTCAGGGTACACAGTCTATGCTAATTTTTTTTCTTTTATTCACCAGGTGAAAAATATCTCCCAGCAAAGAAGAATGAAAAATAAATGGGAGAATTTGTAGTTTTTAAACCCTCACTGAACACAATCGCAGTGCAAACAGGTTGCTGATTTGGATGGCTGTTCCAGTGAGAACTTCTGTTGCTGCCCTCTTTCTCATCTAACACAGAGATTATGCCGTTGAATAGGACATCAATGGACCCTTGGAATTTTGGACAATAGATATTCTAAAGTTTTGTATCCAGCTGTGGAAAAAGAGCTCCCCCCAAATTTAGCTTCAGGAAGGTCCACAGCCCATGCTTCCGTTGCAGAAGGTCCCAGGTTCAATCTCCGGTGGTTGTTACGTGCTGTCAAGTCACCTCTGAGTCATGATGACCCTATGAATGAGTGATTTTCAAAATGTCCTGTCATCACGTGCTGTGCGACAGTTAAAGGCTTTTGAGGAGCACACCAGGGAAAGACTGCTTTCTCTGCCTTGAAGTCTTGGAGAACTTTGGCCAGTTGTAATTGACGAATCGGATTAAATGGACTCATGGCTGCACTCAGTGTAGGGCCACTTCATCTGTTTTGCTGGACTAAGCAGCTGCCAGAACTGATATCTTAAATGCTCTGTGTTCTACAGAGATTCCTTCTGCCAACAGAACATACACATCTTGAACGGGTTGCAAGAGACAAGGGAGCCTATTTTGGCTTTGGAAATCGTGTGAGCTGATATGGGACACCCAGACAATGCTTCGTCTGGGAGCGTACAAAGCCAACATTTCCTTTCTACAAATGTTACTGCAGTAGGTAAGTCTGATTGATCATTGTATTACAATGCATATGAGAAGCCACTTGCCTGTGATAAACACACACCCCCCCCGCAATTTTGTTGTTGTTGTTGTTGTAAGGTGGGCTGGCTTCCACACGTGGGGAAGAAGTTGCCCACACCAACCTTATGCCCATTGCTTCCCCAGGAACCCATTATTGGATTATCTGGTGCAGTATTTCATTGTATTTTGTCTTCACTTGATCATGACCTAGCACACTTTGCAATGTGTAGCCTTGAAAATATTGGGCTGCAAATCCTATCAGCCATTTAGCCTAGCCCAGAGGGGGGAATGATGGGAGTTGTAGTCTGGAGAGCTGCACTTCTCCACTCATGTTCTCAATGGTTGCCGTTTGTTCAAACAGGTGTGTAAAGTTCGAATCTCTTGCCTTTGCCATTTATAACCTCACAATGCAATACTCCGCAGATCTACTCAGAAAGGAAGCTCTATTGAACACAGTGAGGTTTATCTTCCACAAAAATAACCAGTTTCTGCCCAATGTGGAGACTTTTGTGCAGTTGCTTTCTGGGTATTACAAACCCTGTAGCCCATGTCTAAAAGCTTTTTCATGCTGGCAGTTTTGAAAATAGAGGCGGCCTCTTGTTTTGCAGCTTGCTACCAAGACAGCTGCTTATTTGGCTGTTGTGATATAAGAATGGAGACACTTAGCAAGAAATAGTAGCACTTGTTAGCCTTGCCAGAGCTGGCAAGTATGAGTAATGTGGGGAATCTTATTTTAAAATCTGAGGAATGGGGATATTTTTAATGGTATTTTGGCATATACTTGATTAATCGGTAGAGAAGAGAATTTGAAGGTTATGGTGTCTGATGCAATAGAAGGAAGAACTTGTTTGGACAGTTGCAATTCCTAAATGTAAAGTGTGAAGATTACAAACAGTCTAGCAATTTCAACACCTCTGGGACAACACCATTCTCTCAGCATGCTAGTTTTGTATGCCTGGGCTTTCTTGCGTATTGTTTCTTTATTGTTTTATTATTGATCATCAAATCAAGTTGTCCTATATACAACGCAACAGTGGTGGCTGGTGCTCACTGGAATTGGTAGGAAAAGGGCAGTCTCTGGAAGGGAAGCCCAGGTCATGTGAGGCTTACGGACCTTTTCCTTCCCCCTTGAAATGACATTGCAGTGTACCTCCTCAACCTCTAACCAAGCCAAAAATATTCTCTGGTGTTTCTTTGGTAGGCTTCCATACTACCTACCGTACACATTTCTTTGCTGGTGAGAAGTGTGGTCTCTGTCACTTTTTACAGACAACAAAGAGGAACAAAGGGGACACTCTCAAATTTCCCCTAACAATAATACAGGAGTGAGGGAGACTTAGGCCCAAGAAAGAATGACTAGTCCCACCATGCCTCTTCATTGGCAGCAGGTTAGCTAGTGGTGATGGGAATTGGAGTTCCCCAGGTCTGCTATATGGAATTCCTAAACATGTAATCAGGCTTTGCATTAGAAGGTCTATAGAGAAAGGGAGAGGTCTTTTTATGTATGTGGAGGCAGCACATGTAGATCTAGAAACTGTTAAATGTTTCATTGAACCTGAATGTAGGATAAATTCCCATGAACTATGGCTTGAAATTGCCAGTTTTAATTGGGTATATTTGGTGCTGAAGGGTGTTTGTGTGATGATGATGATGATGATGATGATTATTATTATTATTGGGAATGATAGTGGTAGTGTGTTTTGGTTTAACTGTGAAGGCCAGCAGTGTTATTGCCGAGCAAAAATCCTAGGAACTTGTCAACAGTAAATGCACTGCAAGAGTTTCTTTACTCTCAAGCTTTTTACTAGCTAAAACCATCCAGATGGTAGTTTGAGTTTTAATTTTTTCCCTTGAGATGCCTGCCTGTTCTTGAAAGAGTAACTTGCTTAACAAATAATGAAATATGTAATAATAAATATACTCATGTGTGTCAAGGGATTCACCATCCAGCTTTCTTTTCTTATTGGAGTTCTGCCGAGATTTTTGTTACAGCAGAACATGCAGTGGATTTTCACATTACTTTGTTATGTTTGTTTTTAGATGCATGTAGTTCTTTTTTGGTGTCACATTCCTGTGGGGGAGGCAGAAGCTTATTATGCTGTGCCAACAGTAGGTTGCACATTAACATAAAAGCAAATAGGGAATTAGCTACATTTATGTATGAAAACTTAATTTTAAATCATTTTTTAAAAAGGACTTCCCCAAATTTCTCCATAGCTAGCATGAAAAGAGCTGGAATGTTTTTTTTTTTTAAATTCAGTGCAAGAGAAGCAGATGAAGGACACTCAGTACTTAACTGTGAAAAATCTGGAATTGAGTTTGGCTATGCTTGGACCATTACTACTTCTGAGATGTTCCTCAGGTAGGCAGGTACATTGTAGTTAACGTCATGTTGAACCTAGCCAACCATAGCTGTTTAATTTCTCAGTTTGGATGGGTGAACATTTGTTTCACTTTATTTCTGAAGAATTCACGAAAATTCACAAATCACAGTCTCAGGATTCAAATAATTTCGTATTTTTAAAAATTAGGATGTGTGTGGAATGTGAAAATGACAGATTTCCCATCTGTGGCTACATCTGGTGAGAAACATGACCGTTGCCATGTTTTTATAAATGCCCTTTATGGACAGAGTTCTTACAAGCACAAAATGGAGACCAAGAGAAGGGTGAAGCACCTAGAACCAGGGCTAGTAAAACTGTAGTTGAGGTCTGAGCATAGTTTAAGAGGCCTCACAGCATCAGTAAAGGCTCATGCCTCTAGTAACAATAGGCTGTAAATCCACTTCAGATTCTAGTTTGAACTGTTCAAGGGGGTATCCTGGTCTCATTTTAGTGGTGGACTGCTAGGATGTTGGATCTTCCAGCTTCATTCATAGTAGCCTGTCCATACCTGTTGCTGTTCTTGCTGTTGAAATGATGGATTGACTGTTGAATTGATCAGTAGGTCCAAATGAATATGTTACCTAGTTATAGTGTTCTCTTTTTCTGTCTCACATGCTACCTCAAACACAGGAATATAAACCTGTTTTGTATTTCTTCCAGTTCTACTTAAAAGCACCGTCTTTCACAACAGCTTTTCAATCTCAATCTTTTGATTGAGCTTTTCAATCAAGCTTTTCAAGCTTTTTTCAAGTTTGGAGTAAAAACTGAAGTAGACTCCCTCCCCTGCTGCTGTCAGATTCTCTACTGCAGAGCACTACCAAAAAACATATGTTATTGTAGCAGACGTCTTTAGTGTTTTCATGTCTTTGTTTAAAGGCCTCTGTTAATCTGAGCCCCTAAACTGCAGTTTACTTAGCTGCTGCATACATCAGCAGTGCCCAGATTTCTAACTTTGTGCTAGGAACTGATTGGTAGTGTTTGGCGCCTGAGTGTGTGTTTCAGCCAGTACTGATTAAACCAAGGTTTTGCAGATGAAACCGGGAACAGCCTTGCATGCTTGCAGCAGCTGTATTTGCATCAAGTATTGTTCTCCAAGGTGTCTTTCCTTGCGCTGTCCAGATTGCTCTCTCCACTTCTTATACTGTACATTAAATTTATCACAACGATGCTGTTTTTAAAGGAAGGATATTTTCATTAGGAAGATATGGGAGGTGCAACATAATGTTACCTGGTGTCAGATAGTGGTCACGGCGGCTGGGAAATTCTGGGAGTTGTCGTCCAAAAAAGTAACTTTTTCAAGTTCTCATTCTCGCTTCCTCAATAGGAGTTATGAGTGCCTTTCTCTGGCAGCCTATTCCATCCCTGCTCCATCCGATTTTCTTTTCAAAACTAAGTCAGGGTCCCATGACTTTTGCGCCTGTTCAGTCTTCACTGGACTGTCTTTTGGAGAGTTGGAAGGGTGCAAAACCTACATTTTATGTGTTTTGTGTAATTCCTTTAAATCTTAGTGTTCTGCAGAGCACTCTGACACTCCCTTTTTGTTTTTCAGTAGCTCTGTTTTGCCTCCATTTCCGTGACACTCGTCACCCATGCTCACTATTACAAGAAGCAATATTTAATCTTGGAACATTGTCATGGTTATAAAGTTGCTGTGACTCAAATGGATTCAGCAGCATTTACAATCTAGATAGGCAGGAAGAAATGACTACTCGTCCATATTCATGCATTGATTGGCAGTGGTGTACTAGAAGATGAAATTCTTCTGTTTTTGTTTTCCCCCTTAGAGATTTAAAGTCTTTAAATGAGTGTGTGGTTGACCTGGGAGAACATGAGGGAACGGTGGCCTTGCACTATCTTTAAAAGCCATTTGCCGGACTCTTTGCCAAAGCAAATGTTGGATGTAATGTGTTATAAGTCATGACTTTGCCTGTAACTCATTGGTTCAAATTCATGTTCCTGTAAGGTCTGCATAACTTGTGGCAGCTAATTGACAAGGGGCTTGGGCACATCTCAGTTCCATGCCTAGTCACACACGTGATTGGGCAACCAAGAGGCAACCTGATACCTTGTCAATTAGCAGCAATTAACTGCAACAAGTCATGCAGAACATGGACATGAACACCAAAATGATTCTAGCCACTTATTTTTATATAATAAGAGTTAGCAACATTATATTTTCAGAAAAATCATGAAATTATTTATAATTTTTTCCCCTTTTCCTTAGCATTTACTTGTTGCTTTCAGGTGTTATTCTGAGCAGCATTTTTAAGTGATTGGAGAAATTCCATCATTTTCTCTCTTTTTTGGCTGGAAAATATAACTAAAAAGCAATGTGTTTAGTAACCAGCCATAGGGGAAAAGGTAATGAGTGAATGAATTACTTTTTGAAAAGGTGATGTCACATGTTCTGCCTAAAGATGAACAATTTATAGACAAAAGAATATCACATTTTACTAGGGACAGATACCAGAAAATGGGGATTATCCTGATAAATAGGAACAATTTCTCAAAAGATAAGAGAGCTGAGTATTTTTGGCAGTGATTTGGGTTTTTTTTCATGGGCTGTAGCTTGTGCAGAATTTATCCCCTCTTGTCTTGAGGGAGCTTTTTAAAGAACTTGATTCATTTTTAGTGAGTTTTATGTTGTCAGCCACTTTGAAACCTTTTTTCATATAAAAAAACCAGGGTGTAAATTTTATGGATAATAAAAAGAATATAAAGCTCTCTTTTGAGAATTTCAAGCTATATGTGAAACTGTGGTGAGGTAAGTGTTAAAGATATTCTTCTAATTGGCGTGGAATTCCATCTAGAATCCATGCCCTTCATAATGGATTGGTAGCCTCCTGGCCCTGGACATATGATCTAATAGAGAGATAAGTTGATAAGCGCCATATATTTGCAGAAAAAGAGGAGAAAAACAGAAGTGGGAGAGTAGGCATCCTTCAGTCTCAAGAGACTATGGTAACGTGCTCTGAATAGAGGTCTTGGAAAACAGCGTCTAGTGTGGCTGAGAAGGCCAATTCGAGAGTGACCATCCCTTCCACACTGAAGACAAATACAATCTGTCCCCTGTCCATCTCCCTCATTTTGCTGGTTTCGGGACTGCCTCTTTGCAAAATTTTGCTGGTTTCGGGACTTTTCTCTTTGAAAAACAGAAGTGGGAATTTGTGCGCTTATGAACCGTGTTTCGCTCCTGGGCTGCAGCACAGCGAGACTGGTGGTTTGAGAGAAGGCGCGCTCACACACATTGCCCCTTTCCTTTTTCTGGTGTCCCCATCTCCATTTCTTTAAACTCCAGTAATGCTTCCCCTTGAAGTGGTTACCATGGAAACCTGCGGCAAGGGGTTGCTGCTGAGCATTGCCTAAAAACAGACAAGGAAGCGAATGTAACCTTCGGTGCAGCAAATGTGAAGCTTGGCATCAGGTTTCTGGCTTTGGACTCCCGTCTCATCAGACTTCTGTGGAATGAGGAAATAGAGCGCACAGTTCCTTGGACAAGAAACAGGGAAAGTTCATGGCAGGAAATGCTGGTGGGGTGGGGGGAAGGAAGTTGGTTCCTAGCGGTGCAACTTTCCCTTGACATGCCACAAATCCCTCTGCTTCCAGAATTTTCCAGTGGCCAAGCTGACAGGATTCAGGTGACTGTAGTACATTATTTTTGTCCAAACTCTGATGAATCTGTATTCAAAAGCATTAACAAAAAAGAAAAGAAAACAAAAAGCAATAATGCTGTTATAGCTGCATCAACAGAAATACAGTGTCTAGATCGAGAGAAGTAATGAGTATCACTCTCTTCTGCTTTGTGTAGACCTTCGACTGGAATACAGTGTCCAGCTCTGGGTACCAAAGCACAGTGTGCTGCTTATATACTGCCCCCATTGAACTTAGAGCGATCTCTGGGCAGTTTACAATTTAATTATGCAGGCTATACATTGCTGCCACCCCCACCCTCTGTGAGCTTGGAAGGATGAAAGACTGAATGAACCTCAAGCTGGCCACCTGAATCCTCTGGGATAAACAAAGGTCATGAGTAGAGTCTTCACTGCAGTACTGGAGTTTAAACACTGTGCCAGGAAGCTCATTCACTTGTGCTTAAGAAAGATACAGGCACTCCTCACTTTACAACCTATTTAACGGCCACTCTCATTTACAAACCTTGTAAATCCATGCTTGTGTCTTCACCACGCCCCTTCTCAACGGCATATGATTTATTACTCCTTTATACACTATTATTGCTCCTCACTTATCAGCCACTTCACTTAACCTAATCGTAAGTACGGAACTCGGTTGTTAAGTGAGAAGTGCCTGTATTGACAAGCTGGAACATGTCAAGCAAAGGACAACCAAGATGGTAAAGGGAACTGAAACCAAGCCCCTTCTGTTGAGGAAGATGGGTACATTTAGCCTGCAGAGGAGGAGAATGAGAGATTATATGACAGCTGTCTTTAAACACTTTGAAGAGCTGTCTTGTGGAAACTTGATTTTTGAGATTCCAAAAGGAAGAGTCCCAACAAATAGATTCAAATTGGAAGAGACTTAGATTAGAAAGGACTCTGAGAGTAAGAATGATTTGTCAAACAAGGCACAGTTGGAGAAAGTGATGAAAATTCAGGGGTGTGAATTTTCTGCTTCAGCAGGGGGGGTTGACTAGATGTTCCTTGGGTTTCCTTCCAACTCCACAGTTCTGTATTCTGATTTGGAGCGCAGCGTCCTGTAAGCTTCAGTCCTTATTCAGCTGAATGACTGAGCCGTGCTTCAAAAGTGAAGGCACCCTTTTTCCAAACAGAGCCCTGTTAGACACAAAGTCAACGTTGTAATTCCATTTAAGGTGACGCTGGTACAGAGAACACAAGAAAATAAATTCCGATACTGAAAACAAATTGTTAGATGCTGTGTCTGTACATGAGAACAAGTAGACCATGTCTGGAATAGCATTTTTGAAAAACAAAACGATTGTCTTCATGAATGAAGTTAACATTATAAATCTGTTATGCGAGGATTAAACATATTTTAATTTCAGAACAATCCTCTCACCCCATTTTGCCATTTAGGGGAGCTTTTATAATGATACCCCTCATGGCGTCATCTCTGTGCTTCACAGTTAAAGTGATTGATAGGTTTCTTTAAAGGTTGAGGAATTAGCTGCATTGACCTAGACAGCCTGTTGTGGTAATACTCTCAAACATATATGGCATTTTAGCCATCATCTCTGAACTAAGAGAACACTTAAATTCTTTGCATAAGTAGTAAAAATAGTAGTGATCATGATGATGATGATCCACTGTTTTCTCAGTGAGCTGAAGATGGTCTCTGTGGGCATCATCTTCCCACAATTTTTAAATTCTCACAACCACTTTGGCCAGGTAAAGTAACTGATACAAGGCATGTAGTCAATTTCATGCAATAAATGAGAAAACATTTGAGAAGGTGTTTCAGGAACATTTTGACTTCGGGGCAACTGGTAGTTATTTGGCTGGTTTGGTTTAGTTTTTTGAGAACATATTGAAAGAGCAGCATATTCAAAGTAAGATTTTCATGCCTTGCTGAGTATTTACTTATTAAAAAATATTTTTATCCTACCTTTCTAAGTTCTGCTTTGGTGCAAAATTCACAACAGCTTGCACAGCTTCCAAGTTATGAAGTCTTAACTATACAACAGGATATCAGCCTCTGTGTTGAATACATTTTAGTTGTTGGATTTCATGGAAGGTTAATTATTTAATAGTCTTAAGGCAATGCTATTTATATAGTTCTTTGTTTCTGTAACAGAACACTGGTGTGATTCTTGCACTGCAGTAGGCTTCAGTGATACAACTATCTCCATATAATGAGCCTATTCAGACCAGGGGGGGATTGGAAACCAACGGGGAGCGTAAATCAGGAGTCTCCTACCAACTCTCTTCAGACTGAAGAAGCTACTGTACTTGGATGAGTAGCAAAACATTTCAAATTAATAAGACAGAAGTCCAGTTGCCATGACTCAACTTCCAGATAACCTCACCTGGATGACTGAGAATCTTCACAGATGTAAACTATCTCAGTAATGTGCCTCTTTTTTTTTTTTTTTTGGCACTTTTTGAGACTATTTCCCTTCAACAACCTTCACACTTTTTAAAAGGCTAAATCAGACCCTTGGCACATCTTGCTCAGTCCTGTCTTATCTACGTCAATGGGCAGCTGCCCTGCATTTGAAGCAGCAGTCTTTTAAGGATTTCCAGCCTTACTTGCTGATGTCAGAGATGGAACCTGGTCCTTTCTGCATTGCAAAGGGTTTGATGCGCCACTGAGCTGCAATTCTTAACCTGGAGGAATATAGGCAAGTGCTTTAGATCAGACCAACCATGGGATCAATATAGCCTGCACAGCCTTCAACGGAATGCTAGAGTTCTCCAGAGTCTCAGAGGGGGATCTTTCTGAGTTTGAACTGGAAATGCCAGGAACCTGAACCTCAGATCTTTGGCATACAAAAATGTATGAGTTCTGTCACTCTACACAGCCCTCCTCCAACAGGTTTAAAGTATCACTTTAAAACTAAAAATTCTGTTTGGGGGAGGAAGTCTGGAGAACCAAACCCATGTGGGTGTGCACAATATCACAGACTAACAGGACCAAGAGACCTTTGATGAAAGAGGTTAGTTGTTGCTCAGCTGCCCCAAGACCCACTTTCCATGGAATCCACAGACAGGCTGCCACATTCTTTCATTCCACAAAAGTTCATTCATGCTATCTAGTTATGTGGGGCTCTTTGTATAACTCATTGCCTACACATCTCCCTTCTCCATGGCCAAACAGACTGCTGAAAAATATCTGCATCTAAAAGGCCCTCATTCTTCCAAAATGCAAAAATCTATACAACCTGCAATCGTAAATTGAAGACAATAATGTAGAAACTGTTGGAATTGTTCCTCTTAAACATGCATTGACTAGACAAGCAGGCTGGAGGATGGCCAGAATTATTGTGTATAAGAACTATAGTTTCCATCTCTAAAATCGCTGTGATCTTATTATGCCTTTCAAACTCAATTACAACCTTCTAAACCAAAGCTGAGGCTCCAATACTTTGGCCATCTCATGAGAAGAGAAGACTCCCTGGAAAAGACCCTGATGTTGGGAAAGTGTGAAGGCAAGAGAAGGGGACGACAGAGGACGAGATGATTGGACAGTGTCACCGAAGCTACCAAGATGAATTTGACCCAACTCTGGGAGGCAGTGGAAGTCAGGAGGGCCTGGCGTGCTCTGGTCCATGGGGTCATGAAGAGTCGGACACAACTTAACGACTAAACAACAAAAACCAAATCTAGGAGAGAGAGAGAAAGAGAATGTGGCCAGAGATGAAGGTAAGCTTTGTAACATCGCAAAAACAACAACTGGAAAAGAACATTCCAAAGTTTGAATGTGTAGCTCTGATCTAAGATCTGCTTCTCTCCAGAAGCAAAATTACTGAGTTCTCCCAAGAAACACATAACAGGCTCACTTGGAGAAATGAAACATAACATTCATATCCAAGAGCAAAACTTAATGCTAAAATTGAATACAGCAAGGATGGGAAGGGGAAAATGTTGAGGAAATGAGAGGGTTAATGTGTATGTCATAGTAATTGAAGGTAGCAAAACATTCTTCCCACACACTGCAAAAAGAGAAAGAGAGAGAGAGAAATCTTACCAGATTCCATCTGTTATTACCTATTAAAAAATAGATGCTGGTTCAAGCTAAAGAAAACAAATCCATCAGTTTTGTTTTCTCCTGTATTCATTGTATTTTTCAAGTTTAATCTCAAGAAGAAATTTGCCAATGTTGGTAAATTCTTACCAAAGATAAAATTCTGAAACATTTGCTCTGGCGTAAGTCAGTAGATTAAGTTACTGCCCATATGGAGTGGATCGTATTCTACTTTCATGTAGCTGTGAAAAACAGAGAGGTGTGGGTGAGTGTGGCAGCCCTAGTCCAGCATCACAAACATGACTGAATACACAGGAATCTCAAGCCAGACTTTCTCAGGGATAAGCACTCAAAGCCCATACCGGGATGGACAAATCTGTTGGCTTTGGCTCCTGCCCCATTCAAAGTACTTTAAATAGCAGACACCTGTGAATTATGGGATGCTCTTGTTAAAAAAATATATCACCAAATGACATTGTCATCCATCTTAGTTCAGACCCAAAATTCAGCTAGCCCAATATCTTCCTTCAACCAGTAAGTAGCCAAATGCTTGTGGAACGCCTGCAGGGCATGAAAGCACAACCAGAATATGGAGTTTCCATAAAGGCTGTTTTTGGAAGGGATGGCAAATGGATTTTAGTCTAGTAGGTTTAGTAGTTTAGTCTAGTTAGTTTAGTAGTGGCCAGATGCTTGGATCAAGTCTCCACCGTTCAAATTGCAAGAAAGGAGATTTTTGACTAAACATGAGGAATAACTTTCTGAGAAGTAAGAGCAGTTTGACAGTAGAATGGGCTACTTCAAAAGATATAAGACTGTACAGAGTTTGGACAGTCATCGGTTTGGGATGCTTTAGCTATGGGTTTCCTGCTTTGGTTGGGGGTGGACATGATGACTCTTGGGATACCTTGTGAAACTCTATACATGCATGATTCTCAGACTAAAATTTAACCAACTGTAGGCTCTTTAGTAGTACGTGGGCTGAGCCAATGTACACTTCTTCCAAATTGTGTGGCTTCTGCCAGGGTCTGTGAGCCTCCTTCCTGCTGGAAACCACCCTACTAACCTGTGCTACAGGGGTGGCAAAGCCCTCTGGAGTACATTTTTGGCACTAAAGTGGGTGACAGGAGGAGAGGACAGGATAAGTCTTATTTCTGCAAGTTTACATACTGAGGTGCACCCACTGGCCAGTATACAGCAATTTCTTACATTATTTTTCAACTGCTGCCCTAGATGTAGACATTAAATAAATGCCAAAACCCTTTATCCAAACATTAAAAAAAAAGCTTTGATTGAAACATGTGATATGGACCAGGCTTTTTTCAACACACACATACACACTAGCCAATTGGGCTCAGGGTGCTACATTAACAGTAATTCCCAAACACTGGAAGCTGCCTTAAATCAGACAATTTATCTCTCTGGCTCAGAGTTATTTCTGCTGATTGACAGCAGCTATTCATTGGTTCAGACAGAGATCTGTCCGGACTTTGTGCTTGGGATTCAGCCTTCAATATGGAAAGCCTTTGCTTTGCCGCTGAGCAAAATCCTTCCCCAGCAGAACACTAGCTCCAGATGCCCGAAGCTTTCACAAAATAACCTATCTTTTTTCCCGGGCTTGGCATAGGATGCACTCCATGCATCTCAAGCTAACAAAAACTTTGCAGCTCGGCAGGCAGCAATCTTCCATCTTTTCTGCGGGGTCCTGTCTTAACATGTCAGAGCACACGGGAGAAATTGGTTTATTTTCACCTGTCATTTCTCTCTTTCTTTTGGACTTCGCCAGTTCTGGCTATGACTTGCAGAGATCAGGGAGGAGGAAGTGACAAAAGGAAATAAGGTGCTAAGAAAATAACTGGTGAATGAAAAAGTTCAGGATTTATTGTCCCGTTAATTATCTGTGATTCATCACACAGGAAATGGGAGGGTCTACAACACAGCTAACAGTTGTCTAGATGATGATGATGATTACTATTATTATCACCATTATCATATTCTATAATCAGGGTGGAAATTGGCATGGAATGAAGATTCATGTGGTTTGCTGGCAAAGAAATTGGCCTTCAGCCTTTCATAAATGAGAATGTAGGCCACCTTCCCTGCGGACTTTTGAAATGGCTCTGCATTTTTCATTTTACAACACACGCATGCACACGCATGTGTGTGCACGCACCCACCCACACATGAGCACCAGCCACACTTGTGTCTTTATTACAAGTAACCTAGAATCTGATACCCAGTGTGGTGTAGCAGATACAGTGATGGACTAGGACTCTGGAGAACAGGATTTGAATTCCTGCTCAGCCATGGAAACTCATTGGAGCAGTGGAGCTGGTTAAACTACTCTAAAAAGCTCACTTACCTTGAAAGCCCTGTTAGGGTCACTATAAGTCAGTTCCGACTTGACAGCACTGAACACCACCAACAACCTAGAACCTCAGCATAGAATTCCACATTTATTCATATAAATGCTGCAGTGTTTCCCTTTATTTTCAGCCTCTGCCTTCTCAAGAATGTGCCACTTAGTGCAAGAGAAAGAACCAAAAAAACAATTCCATTATATATTTATAAGGACGAACACAGCCATTCTTTGTTTCTTTGAGTTTGGTGGCTGGTTGAGATCTGGCAACCAGTGAGGTCAAAGCAGTTGTGTCTCCTTCATTCTGCCCACAAGACTGGCTGGGGTAGCTCTGTGGTGAGATAGAGACCATGGGGCAGGATTTTGATTCTTCTCTGTGTCTTGTAGGAAAAGAGCCAGCCTGTGCAGTTGTGAGCAAGCTGCACATTCCCAGACTGCCCCCAGAAGAAGAGAGTGGTAACCACTTCTGAATACTCTACACTTAGAAAGCCCTGAGCAGGGTCACCATAGGTCAGAATCAACTTGACAGCACATAATTATTAATTGTTCCTATACTCAGCAGAGGTTGGGTAAATAATATTTTAAGACAACAACTTCCAGAACTCCCATTGAATATAGTCATTATTACATTGGAAAACACAACCTTCCTAACTTATGATTTTGAGTCAACAACATCAA
Source organism: Intellagama lesueurii (assembly GCA_037013535.1). Classification (NCBI taxonomy): domain Eukaryota; kingdom Metazoa; phylum Chordata; class Lepidosauria; order Squamata; family Agamidae; genus Intellagama; species Intellagama lesueurii. Next base: position 7,089,699 of record JBAJHW010000016.1, on the reverse strand, counting down.
GCCCAGACCTCCCTCTCCCCCCCCCCCCCCCATTGAACATCAAGTCCGATGAAGAATTCTTGAGAACTCAAAAACCTATTCACAGCCTGGTGAAGTTGTGATGGCTCAACTCTCAATCAAGTTGTTACTAGACGTTCTGTGTGTCTTGTAGTCAAGTTCCCAAGAATGGGCAAGATGAAAAGGGGCAGCATTGTGCTAAATGACATAGCCACCTCTATTTTGGTGGAAAGCCCACCTGCATTTGTTGGAATGGATTAAGAATGCTTGAGGAATTTGATGTGTGCAGATTCAGAAATGAACTGAGCTGGATTTCAATTCCTGGACTAATGTTCCTATCGAAACACAGAAATCAATTAGATTTCCTACTATTCCTAATGACACAGCGCAGTTCTTAGCTTAATAAGATGTCAAAAATCTGTTTCAGAAATGTGTATTAAGGGAGAAAATATGTTTAAAGTGCACATTTTAAATACCTAGTTACCTTTCATGCTGTTTTTTAACACTTGAATGCAGAAATGGGATAGAGAGGGTGTAAGGTGAATAAATTCCAATCAGTAACACAGATTAATCTATCTAGTCCTAGAGTGGTTATGCAGATTCTTCTTCCATGAAGTGTATTTTTAAAACCTGACCTGGTTCTCATCATGTGGCTAATTGCTGCTTCAGAATATATCTTCAGTGGATGCTTACATAATTGAGTAGAACCAATTGTGGAACTGCCATGCTAGACTCACAACTTTAGTTTAATGTTTGTAGTGGGGAGAAGTGCTGTAGCAAAACTGAATTACAGGAGGGTGAGTTGTGAACAAATGCATGGCAAGCCGTGTCATTTTAGTGTACAGTGCAGGTGTAAGGAGTGTAAGCATGGTGTCACAAGGTAGACGGTGGCTGGATGAACTCTTGCTTCTGATACAGAAGGGTCAGACAAGAGGAGACGAAAAGCAGAGAGAGGAGCAAATTAGACATGATAGCAACAAACCTAGCATGTTTAGAATTGGGTTAGCAGGGGGGGGGGGTTGGTGTGATTATTGCTTTTTTTCTGATCCCACTCTTCAGTCAATAAGATCACATTACGCCACTTGAGTACCAGCTTGGTCAGTTGCCAGATTATTTCCAGGCATAGCTCAAGTTGCTGACATGAATCTTGGTTTAAAGAGCTCTTAGACCTGGGACCAAAATATTTCAAAAAGCGCCTTCCGTTATATGAGCTTGCTCCAACAGCTTTTTCCTTTATTAGTAGAGCCAGTCCTGCCATGAAGCGGAGTGAGAAAGTTGGCTCAGGGAGCCGGTGATGCATGGCAGCAGCAACTGTTGGCTGAGAAGGTTGGTCCCATGCTCTTCACTTTGCTGCTGGCTCTAGGGCAGGTGCAAGATATTATTATTAATAATAATAATCATCTCAGAACTAGAAGGGATCCTATGAATCAAGTCCAGCCCCTGTCAAGGAAGCACTTTGGGGAATCAAACTCCCAAGCTCTGGCTCCACAACCACAGACCTAAACCATTGAGCTATTGAGCAGTTCTTATCCCACTGCCATTGTCTGACAGAGATTCAAGAGGAAGGAGTTTGACCGTACCTGCCTCAGGCAGTAGCAGCAGCATCTTACAGTGCAGCCCTGATCCAAGGATCTGCTCCGGAGACTATCTTATGGTCAGTAAAACCTAAATTGCTATATAAGATAGGACCCATCTAGTTGTAGTCTCCAAGACTGGAAATCCTCAACATGGCCCCACTGCTACTTACTTTCAGACAGGCAGCAGAGACTGTGTTTCGTTTGGTGAGATTTTAGAGGATTTCATTGTTAATGCGTCTTTTGGCTCTTGATGCCTTTTGGACTCCTTAGCTGGAGAGGCTGCATGAATTCCCTTTCAAATGGGACAACACAATGGTGCCACCTCAGTGGAGGAGTTTTTGTCTCTCATTCATAGCAATCCGTCGCCTCACCGACCTTGGTTTAATAATCAAAGATCCTTTTTTGGAGAAGCAGACATAGGAGTTTTAACCCACAGGGCTGTGTATCCTAGGTAACGGGCTGTATAGTTTAGAACGGCTGGGGCTGACTCTTTGGGGGGGGGGGGGAAAGGAGTTGTGCTAAGAATGCAAAGAACAAGCTGTTAATTCCTGTCAAGGTTTAGGAATAATTTCAAAGAAAAGAGCCTGAAAGGTTGACAAGGAGTTTAAACAGACACGTTATCTGTTGCATTGAGTGTGCAGGTGGTGGTGTGATATTTGATGAACCAGCTTGAACTAGAAGGTAGAAACACCCAAGCTGTAATTTCCCACCTTCCCCTACAGGCTTTTTGGAAGGCTGGAGTTGGGGTATCCAGTTCTCAGGGTACTGACTTGGGGGGGTCTCAAGGAATTTCTATGCTTCTCTGTGTCTCCAGATCTGGTGACACATCTCAGGGAAAATGGAGGAGAAAGTTTGTTTTTTTCAAATGTGAGAATGTCAGCCACCCTCCATTTCCGGCTGGCTCTAGAGCTCACTGCTCAGCACAAAGGCGCAAGTCAAAAAAACTCTGAGAATGGAGCGTGAGGTTCAGACAGCTTCTTTACATTGAGACAATAATAGTATGTTATTCCTGTGTTGATGAGCTTCCAGAGAACTTCCTGCCTTTGCAGTCAGACTTGCAGGTGACAAGTCTGTTTGTCTCCTGATGACCATTCACGAAATAAAGAGAGTAAATTTGCAAAGTGCAGAGGTAAGAAAAGCACGTGCTAATACAAATATATTTTAATAGTTAAGAGGACTCTCTTTCTAAAAGGCAAAAATCTGCTTGTCTTGCCTAGTTGGGGCCCTGAGGCACAGGCCAGTGGTGCCAGTACAGCTTACAAATTCCCCAGAAAACCCCAGCCATCATGGTCCTGTTGGACTTACTGGCTAGAAGATCCTGCGAGTTGTCTGAAAGATAACATTCCCAAGCTGTTCTCCAGCATCCCAGGGAATGGTCTAGTGAGTACACACTGTGCCATGACAGAGTCATTATTATTGACCCATTCATAATGACCCGTCCTCCCAATATGTAGCAACATCTTTTAACATGCGAGAATTTTGTTTTGGTTTAGTATTTATTCTGTGTATGCTTGCGTTTGTGTAGGGAGAGAGGGAGATGGTAATCCTAGTCTGAAAAAGTCATATTTCCAAACCATACTTGCAAATTATATGAGGGACCATTTCCTCCACATTCAACCCCGGAATGGCAAAACAAAGTGCTAGATAGCCAAGAAGTCAAGGAGGGAGCAATCATAGGGAGTTACTTTGTGATTTTGTGGAATCTGATTTTTGGTGAGGTATTGTGGCTGAGGGCATGAAGGCCCCTTGCTCAGCCCATAATTAGTCATCATAAAATCATTGCATGGTCTAAGTTAAGTGATTTTTCTCTTAGCCTTCAGGAAGCCTGAGTCTGCAAAATGGGCATAGTGAGGATGTGACCCCGCATTGCAGATTTCCTTGTAAGGATTTGACAAAAGCCAGCGTGGTATATTGGCTAGCATGCTTGACTGGGACTTGAGAGTTTGGGGTTGTAATCCCCACTGAACCATGAAATTCATTGGATCAGCTACTCTCTACTTCACAGGGTTATTGGGAAGGTAAAGGGGGTGAGAAGGAGGAAGACCATGTCCTTTCCCTGGAGAGAAGATGGGATGTAAAAGTGATTAACAGATATGTTAGGGGTGGTGAACCTTGGCTCTTGGAGCCTCACCTACCCCCTTCTGGGTTACCAAAAATGGCCATGCTCGTGTTCCCATGAGAACATGGTTTGATGTTTTGCCACTTTGGGTCGTTTCCTCCCTGGTAGGAGCTTTATGATAGGATAGTGCTGTTTTTGTTTGTTTGTTTGTTTGGGCCCCCAACCTATTCTCTTGGGCTCTACTCACCCCTGACATGAGAACTTATCTGAAACTGAATTTCAGCCCAAGGCTGGAAATTTTTTGCCCCTTTGAGTTACGTGAGCGTAGAATAGTCCTGCTGGGCAGTCCTATCATTTTTGAAACCAGCAACTCCCTAAATAATGGATTCTATCTGTTGATTGAGCAAAAGTAACATTTCCCCCGGGTGTCATTTATATGCTGTTTTTCCAGAGGCTTTATGTGTCCATGTAAGTCTTCCTTCCAACAAACAATGCATAATGTAGTTTATGAAAATAGAAAGGAAGATGAGTTCTTGAATAAAAAGAGATCCAGCAAGGGGATAGAAGAGTACCTGTCGGAGATCAATCAAGGGAATTAAAATCACACAGAACATGGTTTTAGGGAGAGAGGCAAAGCATTCAAAGGATACAAACACAGGTAGCAAAACCCTCGGACGATATAAGTAGAACTCTGGTGCTGCCTGCAATCAATTCCATTTGCTCCTCACCATAAGCTGCATTTTCCCTTTTCTCCCAAGCTGGGAGAGGGAGCCTCATTTAGCAACAAAATCACCTAACAGGTGGTGGAGACTTTCACTTTCCTCCTGCTTGCTCAGGTGCACAATCGATTTTCAGGTTGTCTGAGGATCTTGAGAGATGGTATTTATAAAGGAAGGACATGAAAATTTCTCTGTTTCCATTTTTTTTGCACTTCTCCAAACCCTACCTCTGTTTTCTTCCTATCCTTGCTTCACCTGAGGTTCTTAACTTCTTTTAAAAATTCTGCACTGAAATTTCAACACACATTTTGATTTTTCCAAGTGCGTTTATTTATTGCATTTTGCATAATGGAATATTGCATTTTACCCACTTTACACATTTCCCCTAATAGTCTGCAGATTGTTTAAACCGCATGCTTGTTATCCATTTGCATTTTAAAATATGGGCATTGTCTTGCACACACACTATTCCTCTGGAACATCATGTAGGCTTTGCAAGGGTATACATTTGTGAGGCAAGACACAGTTCAATGAGTCTCCGGAGGTGCAAAAATGCTATTTTCATTGAGATGGTTGAATGCAACAAAAATCTTTGCCATCACTATCTACAGGAAGGGGAGATACGGAACCAGAGGCTGAAATGAAAATGATTCAAGACTTGAGAAAACCAGAGTTACCTTCCAAAGGCTTGACTGTTTCCAGGTTCAGATACTTATGATGGCAGTCATAAGGACAAGTTTATTTAAAGAACAAGAAGTCAAGGAAGCTGTATTGGTCTTTAAAGGAAAAAATCTGCTAAGGAAGATTTGGTAGCTGGGCAATGCCTTTGCAACCGCTTTACCAATGTGACGTCCTCCAGATGTTTTTAGCAATACCCCCCATTGCTGGTGGTCATTGGCCATGGTGGCCGGTTGGATGGCCACCTTCACCCACACCATCTGGAGGATACCACATGGGAGATAATTGACTTTACAAGGGGAAGCTGAAGTCCTCCTAATATGTATTAGCTCTCCTCCTCACCGCTCTGTCCTCACAAAAACCCTTTGTGAGGAGCTCAGGCAGAGAGAGAAAGGGACTGACCCAGTGAGTTTCATGGTCAAGTGGGGGTTTGAACCCAGAGCTCCAGAGTTCAGTCCCACACTACACCACAATGGCAGACTGTTGCCTTTGGGATACAGAGGTTTTGGAACATAATTCCATTCTGGGTCTGTATAGATGTGAGGCAGTTTCAGCCTGACTGCTGTTTTTCATGCATCTGTGCCCGTGGTAATGATTTGCAAAGCCACTTGCTTGTTTTTCTAATGGCTCTGATGGGGTCTACCCCTCTCCTTACTTGGTTGCTTTGGAGAAGGCAAGTGACCCGATGGTGACACAAGAGGGCAGTCGTGTTCTATTTCGTTTGGAAACTCCACAGGGCTGCTGCTTCAGAGCATTTTTTGCCCGCACTACCACGTCTGTGAGTTTGGAGACAGTTTCAAACGATAGCCAAGATTCTCAAAAAGCTGTTTCGGATACCGCACTCTGAACTTTTTAATTTTGGTTCTGTGGGATCATGGCATACATACATTTCTGCTTATCATATGTGGGGATCATATGTTCAGAGTGTGTGTTTATACCACACCTGTCTTCAAAGAGCTCAACAGAGCACACAATGATTATACTCTACCTATTTATCCTCAGGACAACTTGGGTGAGGGTTAGGCTGAGGGATATATACATTTACCTAAGATTGCCCAGTGAGTGAGCTTCAGGGATGAAGTGAACCTCGGTTCCTGCCAAACACGGTTAGCTGCTGCTCCATTTTTATTCTTCAGCAACCCAGGCTCCATAACATACCTCTAAAGATATTTTAACTAACCTGTTCCTGTAGGAGGATTTGCTAAGAGGATAATACAGTGGTTGTTTATCTTCAACAAGATGCATCTTTTACTACATTTTGTTATTAATTGTTGGCTTTCTGGCTAGTAGGTTCTAAACATTTTTAAAATAACTTGCCCTTTCTTTCTGCCTGAGACCAAGCTCCTGCCCATCTGGAAACAGCTCTCCAATAACCTTTAAAAAATAAATAAATTCCACACAGTAGAAAATGCAAATAAATAAATTCTACGTAGTAGAAAATGCATGTTAAAAATCTTGGTCCTTCCCCAATCCCACCCACCCTAGTCTTTTATTTTCTTTCTTCTCTGCATTTTATTTCTAGTTTTTCTCCAGACTGGGAGGATAAGGGTCTGTGCTTAGGTGTTTGCATTGATTTTAATTAGCTTCTTAGAATCCCAGGAGCTGTTTTGTCTTTTGAAAAATCAGCACATCGTTGACTTTTTTAAAAAATTGGTGAGTGCTGTTTTTGTAGCATCAGCCTCAGGAGAAGACGACCAATAGGCTGTATCAGTGGCACAAATTCAGTGCACCATGGTAACCAGAAGCTTTTGGGGAGGGTGTAGAAAAGAAACTCTCTCTCTCTCTCTCTCTCTCTCTCTCTCTCTCTCTCTCTCTCTCTCTCTCTCTCTCTCTCTCTCTCTCTCTCTCTCTCTCTCTCTAGCAGCATTTCAGCCAGATACAAAATACTGGACTTGAGAGAAAAACAGGTGAGAGGTTAGATTTTTTGCTGTGATCCTAATTGGATTTGATACACTATTGAGACTGAAGTGTGGCATCAATCCTTCATGTATACATAATGCCTTTTTAAGCCTAAGGAAAGTCTAAACCTTTTTTAAAAAACGAAGTTATTTAACTCATAATTGTGTGTGTGTGTGTTTTAAACAGCAGTCAGAATGCCTCCCTACATACAGCATCCTGCTTTGGACTGGAAAAGAGGGTATACTTTTGGGATGGGGTGATGCCCAAACACTTTTGAGTCCGTCCGTCCGTCCTTCCGTCCTTCCTTCCTTCCTTCCTTCCTTCCTTCCTTCCTTCCTTCCTTCCTTCCTTCCTTCCTTCCTCCTCTATTTTCCTGCTTTTCTTACTTCCCCCTCTCTCCCTTCCTGCCTGCCTTCCTTCCTTCCTTCCTTCCTTCCTTCCTTCCTTCCTTCCTTCCTTCCTTCCTTCCTTCCTTCCTTCCTTCCTTCCTTCCTTCCTTCCTTCCTTCCTTCCTTCCTTCCTTCCTTCCTTCCTTCCTTCTCTATTTTCCTGCTTTTCTTACTTCCCCCTCTCTCCCTTCCTGCCTGCCTGCCTGCCTGCCTTCCTGCCTTCCTTCCTTCCTTCCTTCCTTCCTTCCTTCCTTCCTTCCTTCCTTCCTTCCTTCCTTCCTTCCTTCCTTCCTTCCTTCCTGTTATTTTCACCCATTTCTGGGCTTGCTGTACCCATGAATGTTACCTAAGCCCCCAATGGGATATCTTACACTGTACGGTGGCAGCGTTATTCCAGTGGCAGAGCTTGTGATTTGTACACCAAACGTCCAGGGTCATGGGCAAGAGGGCAGGACAAGAGTATGCTTTGGAAATTGGAAAGGAATTTCAGCATAAGCACCAACACGGTGATCTTCTCTCTGGGAATCTGATGTGTGGCAGCTGATCTGTGGGAGATTGTGTCAGCTGCAGCAGTTCATGCAGGCATTTTGGAGAGAGGTTTGTTTGTGTTTAAAAATATTTGTTTATCCCACATTTCCATCTCAGAACACTTAAGGCGGCAGGCAACTTAATGAAGATACGTTAAAATAGCAGTGAAATATAATGATTACCACATGCAAAGATGCTGCTGCAGGGTGAAGAAATTCAAATTCTAATCCTTAGGAAAATGCATAAGTTAAGTAGGTCAGCAGATCAAAAGCTTGCCTATAAAGAAAGGTCTTTGCACAGTGATGGAAGGCCATCAAAGAGGGGCAAGGCACACCTCAGTTTTTGCAGACAGATGAGTTTAAGGAACAAATTAGGGTTCCTGGTGGATTACCTGAACCATGCAGACTTTGGTTCTACTAATTGCTGGTGGCACATGAACCTACTGAGGAGTGCCTCACCTCAGCACTGTGGGATGAGCTCCCCCCTTCAGGCTCAGAAAATGGACTGCCCTTTTTGGGGGAGGTGGGATCCTGGGGGATGAGACTGGGGCCTCTGGGGACCACAGACACCCCATAGGGCATCTGTTGTCCCACTCTGCACTATGCAAAGCTTTAACCTCCTTAGAGGACAGCTAGTGTAGTGCATTGGTTAAAAAACTGATCTCTTTTGCAAGTAGCCTTGCAAGGTTTGTGCTTACTAGTACTGGTGCATAAAACGAAGTTAAACAGGAAGACAACTCTTTATCAGAAGGTTGAGAAAGTCTGTTTCTTCAGCTCACAGCAGAGTGAGATTGTAGGAGGGGGCTTTGGAAATGTGATTGCACATTTGCCAACCAAGTGATGGGGCAGTCATTTTCTCCCTCCTCAGCCCTGTGCCACTGCTTGCTTCCACATACACAGATCAGATGTGAGATAGTACATTTTGTCTCAGCTACAGTGGCCTCTGTGTAATATGGGGAATGAAAATGGACTGGCTGTTTTCTAAAGTATACACATATATTGCTTTTCTTTCTCAGCACAGACTCTGAGGCACTCGGCACATGGAGTCAATAAAAATATCAGACACAGAATATATGATTGCAAAATATAAGGCAGCAAAGATAGCCATCATGTAGATATTGGATGCCTTGATGTGATTTTCAAGGAATGGTGCTCAGGCGTAAAGGCTGAAGACAGAAGGTGTAATCTTCAGGGAGTGTTGGGCAAAGTCTGTTGGTGGCTGAAATTCTGTTGTGCAACTTACGCCATGTAAGCCTGATCCCTAGCCCCCACTGAAAGTTCTGTGGCCCTCGGGCTCACAGGGAAGCCACTGAGGTCCACAAGATGGGTGAGGAGTCTTTAATTTCTGAAAATCAGTGCCATTGGGATGAAGTAGAGAATCAGCTGTCTAGCGGCATTTTAATGCGAAGCCTGGAAAAGTTACTATTTTGGACTACAAATTCAGAATCACCCAACAAGCACAGTAACTTCTCCAAGCTCTGGTCCAGTGCCTGTCTGAATGATCTGACAAAAACAGTACTCCGTCGTCATGACATGATCGCAACCATCATGCCATTCGCAGGGGATGAGTCTTTGAATTTATAAATTCAGATATCCAGTTTTGCCTCCAAATGTAGATTTTGGAAAGAATGTATGTTATTAAAAATATTAAACATGAGGGAAACCAAAACAGACAGATTGTAAAGGACTACTTATAATCCTTATACGTATAGCATTGTCCACCTGATTAAGACTGCCATCTCTTTTTAGCTAACACCTATGAAGCAGGCAAGTAGAATGTAGTCAAACTGATGCTGGGAGCAGGTGTGCCTCTATTCAATCTGGTTGGTGCAACTGAAATGTAATTTTATTTGAGTTTATTTTTAAAGACTTTTACCCATATTCACAAATTGCATATTCAGGAAAGGAAAGGAATGAACAAATACCTGAATGCAAGTGGATCATAGAGTCTCCATTTCAAAGACTGAACTCTTAGGCTGACAGTGTGTGTGTGCATGTGTGGGGCCTGTTGGTGCATCTCATGCCCTCCCGCCTTCAGATTCACATATCACACCCTCAAAATGGAAAAGAAGGAAGATACTCCTCTTTCACCACAGTTCTAGCCATCCCTTTTGGATCAAAATTTCTTAATTGTGATCTCCAATTACTAAACAATCCTAAGTATGTGGCAGCTAAGTAAGATGACAGTTTAGGGCCTCAGATTTATTTTTTAAACTAAATTTCACGTTTTGCATAATTTTTAGAGTACTGTAATACAATTGTAAAATGCATTTACATTAAAGTAATGCAATGAGTCTGCTTAAACTTCACATGGCTTACATCCTTATAACATCTTCATCTGGCCCTGAGTGTCACATGTATATATCTGGGAAGTAAAAGGTTTGCTTCTGCAGCCCCAGACACAACTTTATCAAGGAAGCACCAGCTCTTCATTGTCCTCTTTGCTGTTGGCTTGACCTTTTTATTGAAGCCTCAGGCTGGGAAAGGGCAGCTTATCTTTCCTCTGTCCCTGGCATTGGTTTTCTCAGCCAAGGTAAGGGCAGGTCCCTTTGGGGACCTGCCCTTTGCTTACCCAGAAGGAGGACCATGCTCTCTGTCATTATCAGGCCTTGCAAAATAGGAAAGGCACTTTGACCAGTTCTGTAGAACTCAGAATTTACAAAAGAAGAAGAAAAGAAAGACTTTCCCTCTCAGGAGCAGTACGTAGTTGAGACCATCATATCAAGAGCTGATGTTAAAGAGGCAGTAGCTTGTAGGGATGGCTTGCTAAACACTGGCTGACTTGTTTAGAAGGAAGGAGTGTTAGATACACACACACACACACACATACACACACACACACACAGAGAGAGAGAGAGAGAGAGAGAGAGAGAGAGAGAGAGAGAGAGAGAGAGAGAGAGAGATGGAAAAGCCCCTAAAGAGGTTTTAAAGACTCTAATTAATTGTCAGACCTGCTGTTTTTCTGTTTCTTTCTCATCCTATTTTTCTTTCTATATCATGTCCTCTTTCCACTTCTTAGTT